>OZ007492.1:17146371-17746371 GCA_963931815.1 Caenorhabditis plicata | reverse complement strand
TAAATATTTTAAAATGTATCCATTTGATTAATTTTCATTAAATTACTGTTAAATTGTATCCCACATTTGCTGGGATTTTGTCTGTTTTCTCACTCATTCTCAGTACCATCGACAGTCCTCCATCACGATCTTCAACCCAGAAAGTCAAAACTCTATATGGAATAACAGGGTAAACGTTGGCGAAAATGGACTTCGCCACTGCTTCATTCAATGTATTCAGTCCAATGGCTTCAATATCCGTTACGTTCTCTAAAATATATTATTTTATAAATCATCTCGCGAAAACTTCTAAACTATTTTTCACGTGCATAATCCACGTATTATTGGCAAATTTTCCGCTATCATAACAATTCGATAATTGAACAAATTTGTGGTTTAATTTCGACGATTTCAAGTGGATCGGAGTCACTTCTAGGGTAAAACCAGCATGCCTTGAGCCCATATGGAAAGTGGCCAATGAAATGAGCTCATTATCGTCAGTTAAATGTACTTCAATTATGGTTTCATCGCGCTTGTCAAAAGCTCTCAATGTTTTCCTTGGTGTTCCAATATAATCGCGATCCTAAATAAAACCCTCTAAAACTTGGCAATGTACTCTATACGAACTCTTTCATAAGGACTAAATTGCAGAACAGGATCGATGAGAATATCCTCCAACCTCTTCATAAACACGCTTCCATTAGAACTTTTAAATACATCATTTGTTGTACCATCAATAGAATCAAATCCAACACACGAATCCTTTCTCATAGTAAACTCATATCCTAAATAATTGGATCTTATACTTAACTATAGTGTGGTATTCGTACCATATTTAAAATCATGAACAATGTAATCAGTTCCATTTGGATATTTATCTTTGGCTGCTTTCAAAAATGCTACGCCGTTGTTCATTGAGTGTCCACTAACAACCAATATTTGGCGTGATTTCGAATAAAGTACTTCCACTACTTGTGATGTGTTAGATGAGTAATCGTAATAATTAAGAATTCCGGCGTATTCATCCATTGGTTTCAGATTGAGTCGTGAGCCATTTCTATTTGTGCAATAAAGACCGTGATCTATCTAAATATAAAGAAAAATTTTTAAAATTAGGAGGTGATAAATTATCAAACCAATGCTTCAGTTCCTGATGGTAATTCATAACGATCTAATTCGACTTCAATATGCGACAATGTTGGCTTATCTGGATTTCCGAATATATTTATTTAATATACATCTATTCTTACCATTTGTTGGTGAAACTTCGGCCAATCTCACAGAAATCAATAGTGGATTTCCGAATGGATCTTGAGCAGCGGGGGTCAAGTCATCGGCATATCGAACCTCCACAATTACATTCGTATCATTCGAATTTGTACCATTCACACATGATACCCATTTAAGAGTCTTCACTCCGGCCACAATTTCAGTATCATTAGCAATCTGAAAAACATTTCAAATTTCAAAATAGTAAAAAAACTATATTTCGTACCAAATATCCAGCATGCAATTTATTGAACTCTAACAATCCATTGACAACATCTGCAAATGATGTACCATTTCCAAGTAAGTTTGTAAACTTTTCATTCGTTATCAATTGTGGTTTTGTCGCATTTCCGATACATTCTCCACCTTAAAAATATAAATATATCACATTAAAAAACCGATATTACTTGTTAAATTCAAGAACATGTTAAGATGATCTCCATTCTTCTCCTGTATCCACTTGTATGGTAGTTCATTCCTTGTGTGAGATTGTAAAACCAAATAATCTTTTGTTGAGCTTTCAACCATTAGGGTTGTTTTGGATTTCGCAAAATCAGTCAAAGATCCAGTGATCTATCAATACTATTTTAATCAAAGCTGAAAATGTTAAAAACCTTGTATGCATCAGGAAGTTTTATTTTATCACTGAGTGTCTTTGGTGGAGTTTTCGGAGGCGATGAACAGAAATCCAACAAGGATGATATCTCGCGTGAGCTAACAAAATGTATAAGAAGAAATAGCAACAGCTTCATCCGCCGCTGAAATATTAAGATAATAAATTAAGTTATCTGTGATACAAAAAATAAACCGTGCAACAATTATTATCAAGAAGCCGAATTAAAAAATTATACAAGATAAAATATTGATAAAACCAGTGGTTTTCTCATTTTGTTTTTGTTATATATATATCATACATAAATATATATAAAACAAAATAAAGATGGTGAACCGGGAAAAACGATAATAATATTAAATCTCAAGGTGAAACTAATTTCAAGGTTTTAATTCGGAACTACATATTTTACAAACAATTTTATAGACACAAATTTGTTGTACACAAATATCATAATATCAATTTTAATTTTAAAATAAGGATAGTTTTCCAGTTATGAAATATATTTGGGGTAAATATCACCTGCATATATATATATATATATAATGCACCTACATTATTTGACATTAATATACTAACTATAAAATTAACGAAGAAGAAGAAGAAAAGTTGATACATGCCAAACTTTCATGATAAAACCGAACCGGTAAAATTTCATGGATGACTATCATATCACGTGGCCGTAAAAATAGTTATTCACTAGTCCACGGTCATTGTTTATTTTTTTATTTTTTTATATAAACATTGTTTTGTGTTGCATTAAAAGAACTTTAACTGCCATAGTATATGTTATAAATAAACTTTGCAATTGTAAATACTACTTTATTACATTTTCACTTTCTTTTATTAGTAAACAAATAAATATAATCAACGTTTTAAGTATAGTAGAATTTAATCAGTTGCAAAACGATGGATAATGGCGTGCCTTCGAAAATTGTGATAATGGGAAACTCTCGAATGTCTCTTCATGATAGGTAGACTTTAAACTTATTATTATTTATAAAATATTAAATTAGATTTTCCAAATTGCCTCCTCCAACAAAAAAGGAGTTCAAGAAGAAACCGTCAAATGCAATTAGGAGAGTTAGGGAGCCCGTGGTTATCTAATGATTTTTTGAAATATTTTTTAATTTATTTTTGTTTAGTATGAGATAATTGAAGTTCCAAGTTATAATCCACCAAGAACGTATAGAAATAATTTCTACCGCCCAATTGGTATAATTTATTCTGTAGCCACTATGTTTACATTACCATCGCAAACATCGCGTGTTTTACAATTTCTATATGCTCAATCTTTTTTTTTCCTGTTGTTTAGAAAAAGGTCGGCTTTGATTAATTTTTTGCTTCCTCCGAAACTAGCGTTCACTCCTATAAAAATTGTTCAATCGATCAATCAAATTATATTTAATATAATTCCACAAGTAAACGTAAACAGAGAAAAATGTAGCGATGGTAATTAAAACTGAACGCATTTAAATTATTTTACGACAATTTCTACAGAATCTCGGGTAAAGTTTCATAAGCCGAAGGTAGTTTATACAACACACCCAAGATCCGTGAACAATAAAAGTAGCCCACATTTTAAGAAGCCAAATTCACGGTAATAGAATTACCCAAATTATAAAAAATTCAATAATTATTCAGGTTCAGAAATCAAATTTCAAAGAGGCCGTTTAATCCAAAATTTCAAAAGTTTGATCCAAAATATCAAAAACCAAAACCAGCTAAGAAGAAGACGGTCGAGGAATTGGATCGTGAATTGGAAGAGTATATGAGAAAACCAAAACACACGCCGATTACCATTTAATTATGTGCTTTAATTTATTTCAAATGTGTATTAATTTGTTATCAATTTTGTTTTGTATAATTATTACGCCTTGGATAATAAAAACTTTATTATGAAACAACCTAAATCAACTTCAAGAAATCTATAACAAATAATCAAATTTATCCATTCTAATTCCTATTCAATTCCTTCATCTTGAAATGCCTTCAAAGAATTATTGCAAACGCGAATTTGATCCATCCACATCCACTTGACATTCGGGTCAACCTTGAAATTTATTTTCATATTCAATTTGATTTTATGGATGGAAACGAATTAAACTTTTTTCATTTTCTCTTCAATGCTATTCGCCAATTCTTTTATCATTTTTTCGGCAATTTCATCGATTCTTTTATCAGTTTCATCGTCAATCGGATCTTGTGAATAAATTATTTTCTTCCATCTTCCATTCGCCCTAAAAAGTATTCGATTTGAATTTTTATGCGTGACGAGCAACTAGCATATTCGGGAAAGTACAGAGAATTACAACTCATTTTAATTCCCCTGTATAGACTATCATAATTTGATAATTTGACATTGTCATTGTGTAGTAGACTTTTATCGTTTCGCAAATATAATTTAAAGTTTACTGTTCTTTCACTATATATATAAATCAATTATTTCATGAGCTCATTAATGAACTTTTCTATGGAAAAACCTAAAATCCCGAAATTAAATTTCTATATAACAAAAACAATTTCCACATTTTAAATAATCTATTTATACGAATTTATATAATCTTGATAATTTTTTATATCAAAAACTTACATTTGCCAATGTTCAAGGAGAAGGATTCGAATATTCGTTCGAAGAGACCAACTGGGACCTTCATCCGTTGCGTATAAATGACTGAAACTTATAAAATCATTTTTTCTCATTTATTTTCCATATAAAAGTTTCACCGTTATTTTGATTTAAGTTTCATAACTCTGAAAAAATCATTTTAATTACTTGTCCACGCCAATTGTAGGTAAATGACGATTATACAGCTCAGCTGTTAAGTGTCTTCTATTAAGCTCCAGGTAGAGATTACTTATTTAAATAATATGTATATTTCTTTTCCTCCCACTTAAGTAGAATAGTCAAAAGTTCTAATGTATTTTATGAATGATAGATTTGAGCTCGGGAGTTCTAATATTAATAATTGTTTCAATTGTTATATATGTGTATTCTAATGTAAGAAGATTCCTGTACGAGCTTAAATTTCCTGAACTTAAATGAGAACTTTCACATTTTCAAGTGTGGAAGGTAGAAAAATTATGAAAAAAATGTGCACGTTTAAAATAAAGGAAGGATGATTGTAAGATTATCGATTTCAGTTAAAATGGATTTTGAATATATTTTGCAAATAGAGACCTAGCCAATCCTGCTTCTTCCAAAACCATTTCATGTTCTCTTGTCACTTGTAGACCTCCAATTTTCGCCATTGTTACCAAAATCTCTTGAAAATAAAATAACTTCATGTCTATGTGCACCATAGTGTCTACCTTGAGGTATCAACACCTTTGCATTTGGATTTGTCGGTATCATGAAACCATATTCAATCAGTAGCCTCGCATTATCATGTGCACCATAGCAGACAAAAACTTGTCCACCTTCTACCACCGTCCGTTTGGCTTTTACAACATAGCGACCATTTACCCTTTCATGTAATGCGATACCCTAAATGTTTATATCTACAAATCGGGGAAAACAATTCTAGAAAAAATAAACTTGAAACTCAGTAGGATCATGGTTAAACATATCAACAAAAGGAACAACAGCGATCGTATCGCCATCCGTGTTATCAACATTGTCGTGTTCCTCGTTTTCCACAAACACACATCTTGTGTTTACCACATGCCAAGCCCAAATAATTTTGTCTGCTGTTAGTTCGGGAAACAACTCCATCAACTAACAAATTATTTTTTTTTCAAAAAAGACTGCTATTTTTAAACCTTTTTAGTAGTGGTGCCAATTTCTTTAACCTGATCCGCCCAATATTTCCGAATAGACAATGGTAAATGCGATTGCTCGAAAGCGGTCTTCTGGAATGCCGGTGTAGTGAATACCTGTGTTAAGTTATATAATATTTACCTAACAGTTTAAATAGTCCTACCCGTGGCAAAACTTTTAGATAAGGGGACCATGCTGAGGCCTCTTCATCTTCAAAACAAAAGAATACTGTCAGAATTTCGATCGGTTTCAATTTAACACTAAAGATACATATATTGTGAATTTAAATATTAAGTTTTTAATATTCACTTCAGTGGTTTAAATAACTTTCGATAAAATGGTAAATCCATTACGAATCCGGTAGTGATCATGTCGTATTCAGGAACACTGATAAGAACGCTGTCTTGACGAAACGTTTGAGTAGCGAATATTCCATTCCCACAATCCTAGGAAAATTTATTAAAGATATGGAATAGGAAATGGTTAAGAGTATAAAATTTAAGATAAAAATATTAGTAATTAAAATGAGAGCTCTAATTAAGTTTTCAAATATTTATAGAAATCGTGCTGTAAATTACCTCATCTTGATACCGAATTTCAAGCCCATCAAAACCATAGCCACGATTCGAGCACCATTTTATGAAATCGTTCATCTTTATAATATATTTTATATTATAAATTCAACTTGAAAATATGAAAACGAAGACCTTATAATGTAATTATATTCGTCATTAAGGAACAAACATTCTTTATTTAAATGCAAGAATAATTAACAGAAGATAGTTAAATTATATTTTATTTATAAAATTAAATGAAAAATAACATATTCTTAAAATATACAAATTTCTAGATTAAACTTTTGTTTAATTAGAACTTGAAGTGTTCCTCCAGACTCCAACCTAGCACAGCTTTTTTTCTAAAATGAAATTCAGTGACTGAAAATTTTTTACAAAAAAAAGTTGTAGCTGTACCAAAAGTAAAGTAAGTATCTCACTAGACCTCCAAATAAATTTATATTCTGAGCCATGTTTTACGTGAATTTACGTTTCGGTAAATGTGCTTTAAAGTAGATTCTTCCAGGGACGAGTAATATTTAAAGTTAAACCATTTAACTAGAAATTTATTCGGTATAGTTTTTATTTCATATTCATATCTCCATAATTCGCACAAAATATTCGCAATTCTGTCGCGACAGTTTAACCTGTATAATCGAAATTGTAATCCTTTATAATATGTTAGTTATATCATATAAATAACGAATTTAACATCCTTAAAAAAACTAATTAAAACACAACCAGCACCAAATAAGTTTTATATAATACACGCATATACACGTTCATAAATTCAAGCACTATTATGAGCAATTTGTACAAAGACCGGTTTTGAAAGTAACACAAAGACACAATAAAAGGTGGTAAAAATAACAATAACAATTAAATAACATATTATGACGAACATCTCTCTATTTCATTGATCCTTCTTATTAAAGCACATCTTTCCCTAAAATTCCAAGTGCGCTATAAACTGAAGTTAAAAGTTAACCAACTTTTTAAAATCTTCTACAAATGCTTCTATTTTTTTCATAAATTTGTTCATCGCTTCCATTTTTACTGGTTTAAGACCAACAAATTCTTTTTTCATATCATCTATGACACGGTTGATGTTTTCGTCCTGAGAGCTGATTAATTGCTCTTCCGTCATTGAAGATTTCTCAACTACATCAACAATATGACGCACGGTATCTAATACATCCGTATCCGCATTTTCGTCCTTATTATAACCAATTTAAGATCCATGAAAATAAAATAAAAAATTACTTCATCTAATATTATTTCCTCTGTAGAGCATAATTCAACAACATCATCATCATCATCATCATCTAATGTGATACATTCAATATTCTCATCAGAACTTTTATGCGACTTTGGATGTAGATTACAAGCCGTGCAATACTTGTTATTAGGTAATCCACCAATTCTAGACGTTCCGGCGCCTAAACAACAAGGTAAAAATAAATTTACAAAAGACAAGAACCAGTAGCAACAATTCCGTCAAATTTGCCAACGTCTAAATTGACATCTTCTGTATAATAGATTTCCACCCAAACAGAGTAATTAATAAAGTAACGTGGTGGGCTAAACATGTCAACTGGTGGTATTACCTTGAATTAAATAAGATTAAATTTGAATATTCTTGATTTTGCTATACTTTCAGGAGTTTATTATTATAAGGATTTAATTTAATAAGTTTTTCGTTACAATACCTGAAAAAACGTTGTCATTTTTGAATGGTAATAATTTTGTGTCTTCATTTTCTAAAATTTTCTTTCTGGTTGTTTAGCTTTTTTAACATGATGAAAAAAACTTAATAATTAAATTTATTAATAACTGATTATTTTTCAAATATTTCTTTCTAAACACTTGTAAAATGTGAGACTATAAATGTTTTAAACCAAGATTTGAATTATAATTTTCTGAACCTTCCTATTAATCTGAGAATTCCCAGATATCATAAGAAACAGCTCGTCTAAAATTAAACTCATATATTTATGATGTTTAAATTATAAAACAGTTTTAAAAACTTGATAAATTAAATATTAAGTCTCAGGAAAAGGATGTAATTTCATAGCTAAACTATTTCCTTGAACTACATATCTTGAAATTTGTAAACTTTACAACGGGCAAACAAGTAAACAAACTAAACTATATACTGCCTTTTAAATTATGGCCATACACTAGCGCAAACTTTAATAGATAAGAAGATTATATTTGATTTAGTGAGTGCATAACGCGTTACTACGCTAATGTTACGTAATTATCTTTTTTGCTTTATTCCTTTCCGATGTTGACAGTAAATAAAACATTTGCTAGCCTCGTCATGTATAGAGATGCATCTATTAGTTTTTTGGTATATTTACTTGGTTTTCTTTTTAGTATTTCATGTCTAAAATGTTTCACGTGTATTTTAAGACTATAATGATAACATTTAATTGACATCGATGACAATTAAATCCCACTAAAAATTGTATCTAACATTATAATGCAGTAAATTCATGATTTCTATATTATTATTTTGGAAAACATGATTTGGATATTGTTTATTTGTTTAAAATGTACATTATTCCTCAAATTTCCAAATAATTGTATATCAGTTACAAAAAGCTTCACCGTATTGTAGTTCCCCAAATTAGGTGATATACCTAGGCCTAGGATTTTTAAAAACCATGGAAAAAACTTTTTGCTGAAGTAAATAGTTAGAAATTCTCGAACTTTTTTTAAATTTTTAATTAATAAATGTATGTTTGGGATTCAAAAACAGATTACTATAATGGGTTTAAAATCTTAATTAAGATGAGCGTTTTCTTTTTAAACACTATATTTATTTATACTTTCGTTATCTCTACAATAAATATTTTCCGGTTTAAGACTGAATATTCGTTTAAACTTAATCGTATCAAAAGAATTCAAAAAACCATATCTATTCATATTTCGATAAAATGAAAATGATTTCTATCAATAAAATGAAGACACTGTATATATCTATATAATTACCTATCAGTATCCGATTCCTTGAGACATACAACAATGGTAACATAATGAATGTCCTTATTACAGTAGAAATCGGCAAAATAAAAATTACAAGTTTGTGGATTTAACAGAAAATGCGCATCAATAGACATCCGAACATTTCCAAACGGCGAAGACGGTGGTAACGAAAGATCTTTTAATAGCCGCGCAGAAAAAAACAATCCGTAAATTTTCCCATTAATCAGATTTCCTGGTTGACCATTATCATCTTTTATATATTTCTGCATAACATCATTAAAGAAATGATGGATTTCATCCCAGTATATCTTCGGTTTGCATCTTAATGTTCATTTTATTTTAGCATTCTAATTTCAACCATTACCTATATACAACCCAAAATTCATGCATATTAGGGACGGGTCGATCAATAAATTTAAGGCATTTATGATATATTGTCTCTTGTTCTTTGGGACTTAACTGAGCTTTAATCTCATCCTCCCATTTCGAAACTATACAGTTATTATATAATGAAATACAATTAACCGTCACTCTATAGTAAAGTAATTATTATAATTAGTTTGTTGTTTAATAGTTTGGGCAAATGGAATACCTATATTTCTCACCAGCTTCAACCCGTAGTCTACATGAAAGTGTCGTAGAATCTCGTTCAATCGTTTTTATTTTTTCGGTCTTCAGATTCGTGTATTCAATTACGTATTTTACATTACCTAGTAGAAATAATAAAATAACTATTCTTAAATATAGTAAATACGTTTCTTTTTTGCAGCACTCCATCGTAATTTAATTTGCTCTGACGATATATCTACACTTAGTTTCAGAGTTTCAATTAAATTCTGATTAGCCAATTTCTCATCATTGTTATTAGCTTTCATCTTATGCCTCTCATTTTCTTCTAATGCACGAATCATTAAACCTGTTTGAAGTCCGGGAACATGAGAATCTTAAATTTAAAAATTTTCAATTTATAATATACTATCATACTTTTTCTCAATTCAGCCTTTGCAAATTCAATCATTTGTAAAGGTAAGGAATTACTTGTTGATGGCATCGAAGTTGAATGATCTTGTGAAAAATAATTGTCATTTCTTCAAAAATTAAGATAATATGAATTAATGACTTTATTAAACCTATCAAATCTATGTAGTTGGCTTTGAGTATTGCGAAACCATGTTGATTCATTCGACCATTGACGCATGGACCATTGATTTCGCCGAATCGGCCCAACGTTGTCATGGCTCGCATATGATTGCCAATTATAGTTTAATTGTTTCCATGAATGCTGTGGAGGAGGTCCCCATCCACCAAATGACATCTGTTCGCTAAAACATTGATTAACGGCTAGTGGCTATTGCAGGAATATTACAGTAAGCTCACATAATATTATTCTGGTTCACACTTCTAATAGGTGTGATAGAATACTAGTAAGTTGTTATTCTATTACTATTTCAAGCGACAAAATATTTTCTTGACGTACTTTTATTATTTTTAAATTGAACATCCGCAAAAAGTCGATAAAGTTTATCTTTTCTATGCAAAATATAATTAGCTTAATTTAACGGACAGCAGTAGTAATATTATATTTTAGATAGAAATAAATGGTTTAAGCTTAAGGGTATATTTATATGCTTCATAAATTTATTTTTAAA
This sequence comes from Caenorhabditis plicata, assembly GCA_963931815.1. Classification (NCBI taxonomy): domain Eukaryota; kingdom Metazoa; phylum Nematoda; class Chromadorea; order Rhabditida; family Rhabditidae; genus Caenorhabditis; species Caenorhabditis plicata. The sequence continues at coordinate 17,735,556 of OZ007492.1, read as the reverse complement.
TTTAAAAAAATTTTTCTACGGATACGACACTCCGAACTGACATTGCCTTGTGTTTAATATGTCAAATAAATCGATTCTCCCGACTCCGTCAATTGCACATTTCAACGTTGTTTCCCGTTCCCTTTTCTTTTTCCCTACATGAATTACACATTCAACAATTCCGTGATAATCTTTTTTACTAACTGGCTGAATAAATGTCATCAAGCTTATATCTATCGCTGTAAATCTCAATTTTGTTTGCACTTCATCTTCACAACAACTTTAATTAATTAATTGCCTACGATCTTTGTTTAAATTTCTTGATATTTTGTCTAAATGCTCTCGAGAACTAGCTCTCAGATTATAATCCAAAAAGCTGAATAATTTGTATGAGCTATATCAAAAATATCTTCCAGATTTCAGTATAAATGTACTAGTGGAATGAATTCCTACAACGCTTCGGCGACGCTCGAAATGTCTTCAACAGGAACCTCGCCATCGAGTGTGGAGTTTTACGAAAATGGCAGAACTAGTGCTCGCGGGGCTAACGTGGAATGGGTTGAGATCGTTGAACCGCAATCGAAGCAGACAATGTATGCCAATTTGGTAACAGGCCAATGCGCTTGGGAGCCACCACCTGGTGCACAAGTGTACGTTTTTTTAATTAATTCATATATTGGTCAATATATTGTTTCAGAAAGCTAACGCATGCAAATCAATGGTGGGAATTGTTTGATTCAAAAACGGGTCGATATTATTATTATAACGCTGCTAGCAGTTGTACGAAATGGCAGAAACCACTAGGGTCTGAGGTTGATATAATTCCGCTTGCAAAATTGCAAACATTAAAAGAGAATACAGAGGGCGCATCGCCAAAGGTTTTTGTTTTCATTTTTGTCTAAGTTTATTTGTATTTTCTATAGGTTCGTCGAACGTGTGAAACACAAACAAGCCCGTCTGTAAGGCGTGTACAGAAATCTCTTACTCAAAATACAGTTTTTGCTCAAAATATCTCTCCTGAAACAGGTGTAGTTTCGTTTAGAAGTAATAGCCAGAATTCACAAAACACGTTAAATGGAATGCAAAGTTCTTTTGAGGTAATGTTTTATGTTAATAATGCTTTAAAATTATTTTTTTAGTGGATGTCACTAGATGAAGATGGCGCATTAAGTGAGAGAAGCGAATACGGCGTCAATTCGAAATTGGCATCATATGGAGCGTTTCCAACTGCGCCAAGTGCATCTTCAACGTTGTCACATGCTCCTTCATCTGATTCTCTTCCACCTCGATCATCTAGATCGTCATCACCAATACAGAATACGAAGAAATCATTATTCACTTCCGTATCTTCAAAGTCAAAAAATAAAAATGGTATTACTTTTATTTTTCACGCGGCTTTTTCAAACGTAGTTATATTTTCTCTTTTTAGTACTTATTATAGTAAAAACTAAATATTTTGAAAAACCGTTTTTAGATTGTAGTCTTAAAAGAAAACTGAAAACAAGTTTATATAATAGGTTGGTCAAAAGATTCGCCAAAATCGTCTCTTACACAACCGGAAAATAAACAATTACGAAAGGACACCTCAGCTTTATTTAAATTGATTCAATCTTACATGGGTGAACGAAAAACAAAGTCTAATCCTGATCAGGTTTGCCAATTTCGATGAACTCTATTGATTTTATTACAGATCGCACTTTCGTTCTGTGAAATGGCTGTTAAGCGACAAGAAGTGGCTGATGAAGCAATCGCTTTACTAATGCAGCAATTATCAGATAATGATCGAGCAGACAGTTTGAAAAAAGGATGGGAATTGCTTACTATTTTGCTGGCATTTGTCTATCCTTCGGATACGATTCACGAAAAATTTACCGATTTTCTTAGTCGGCACGCGGATTCCATTTTTGACTTACCAGAGGTACGATTTTGTATATTTTTCATTTTCAAGAAAATATTCCGAATTGAAAAAGGAAAAACATTTCAAAGTTTGTGCGACAATTGAGAGATGAGAAAAATTTTCCACGGTCCAAAACGAGGCCATCATTTTTTACTAATCTTTCAATAGGAATTACTTGGGATAAATCTTGTTAAATTGTTAATTTATAATAACCATCCAAGTAGACTAGTTGCGATTAAATCAAAAGTTAGCTTACCTTGTTAAAAATTTAAAACTTAGTTTTAACGATAATTTTTCATTGTTTTAATTTGATTATTAATTAAGTTATAACGAATGAAAGATTTCATTTTGTAAGCAGAAGACACATAATATTTTAATTATTTATATTAGATGTTTTACTAAAATTTAAATCGGAAAACGTCGGTAGTTTTATGTTTAAATTGACAACTAACTGTGATACACTTAGATGCACATTTTTCTTGCGATCTTATCTGTTTTTGTGGAATATATTTTTAATCCCATGAGACATTATGCAGAAATAGTTCACTTGTTTATTTATTTGTTTTTTTATCTCAAAATTAATTAGTAGTTCACATCGGTTCCATTTATTTTTATTATTGTTGGACTGCACTAAGAAGGTTTCAATAAAACATAGGTATTGTCCTTTTCAGAGATCGGTGCCTAATGGAAGAGGAAAAAAAATTAGGATGGAATGAGGTTCTCGTTTAGACGGCCTGAGTGTCCGTAAATAACAATAAATGCGCTGAGTCGAACAGTGGCGGTGTTTATGTATTGTCGTAAAATAAAATGTTCGCTTGTTTATTATTGACATAAACAAGCGAACATTTTAAACAAGCAATCATTTTATTTTACGACAGTACGTAAACACTGCCACAGTTCGACTCAGCGCATTTATTGTTATTTAGGGACACTCGGACGGCCTCTCTTTTTAGACGGCCATTCTTTTTTACGAAATTATGGGCAGCACATATTTAAGAGGAATTGAGAAAAATGTTTTTTGTGGCCGCATCATTTTCTCTTCTTTTATTACTCTTCCATTAGGCACCGATCTCTGAAAAGGACAATAACACAAATTGATGAGATAAAAATTAACTACAGATGAAAACTTCTAATTGCGGTTCGAAACAAAACCATATTTTTCCCTATTCAATGTGACATATTTCTCCGAAAATGACAAAATGTTATATACACCAAGTGAGCGGTTCATTTTCATCGTGAGATTTGAGTACTTGTTTTATTCAATTGAATATATTAGTTATAAAAGTTTTTGTATTCAACTTTTATGGTAATAAGTTTAGATAATTGAAATCAATTCGGTTTATTATTTATAACGCTATTACTATTGTCCTTTTCAGAGATCGATGCCTAATGGAAGAGGAAAAATATTAGAATGGACTGATGATCTCGTTTGGATGAGCTCTCTTTTTAGACGGCCATTCTTTTTTACGAAATTATGGGCAATACATATTTAAGAGGAATTGAGAAAAATGTTTTTTATGGCCCCATCATTTTCTCTTCTTTTATTATTCTTCCATTAGGCATCGATCTCTGAAATGAATAATACTTATAGTTAATATCATCAAATTCTCTAATTGGAGCTACCATGAATTTTGTATCTTAATACAAATCATTGTCTTAAGAATTCATAGTTTTAGAAATGTTAAATTTTCACATTGAACATGGAAAGTTAATTATATTTTGTGAACCTTAAAAACGCCACGTTCAATATAGTTTATCGTAATATTACAATATTTTGAATATCGTGCTAGACGAAAGAAAATAATCAGTTCCTTGATTATAGGTTTCTATTTCGTATTTCTCTCACCAATGCCAAAAACGTTTGAGCAAAGTTATTACACGATTAAAACCAAGTTTATCTTCAATTCAAGAGACAAAGGTATTTAATCATAAAATTGATTTAATTCCTATAATATTTTTTCAGGTTCATATATTTAGACCACCTTTATTTTCTGCCTCCTTGGATGAACTAATGGATATGCAGTATGATCGATTCCCGAATTTGAAACTACCGTGGTTATTGACGACTCTTATTGAACTCCTGTATCAAGCTGGAGCACGGCGAACAGAAGGATTATTTCGGTAATAGTTAGGTGTTAGTATGCATTGATTAACTCCGATTTAGTGTTGCTGGCGATCCTGAGCAATTGGCTACCGCTCGTGGGCAATTGGATGGGTGGCTGGCACCAAAGATGCACGATGCTAACGTTCCAGCTGGTTTGTTGAAATTGTGGCTGCGTCAACTTCCGGTGCCGTTGATTCCACCTAATATGTACGACCGGGCTCTCGCTGCTGCAGATAATTCAGATGAGGTTTGTTGGATATGTTGAAACTTTATTAATTGGATGAGTGTTTATAGGCTGTACGATTAGTTGATATGCTTCCGGACATAAACCGGCTTGTTTTGGTTAAAGTCATTTCGCTTTTACAAGACTTGAGCCGAGAAGATGTAGTGGCGAAAACAAAGATGGACACGTCTAATTTGGCTATGGTGATTGCGCCTAATATTTTGAGGTTATCTTAAAATGCTACAATTTGTATATATTTTTATATTTAGATGTGAAAGCGAGGATCCACGGGTAATATTCGAAAACACGAGAAGGGAAATGAGTTTTCTAAAAACGTTAATAATTTATTACGACTCGTCGTTTATACAAAATGTTATCTAGAATAATTTGTTTAATGCATGACGATCTCGCTTATGATTTTGTGTTTTCATTTGAGAAAGCGGTAGGGTTCAAATTATAAAAATATTGTAATGCTAGTCAATTGTAAGTATATTGCATAAAATGCTGGTTTTTATTTATTCATGAATGATCAGTTGTTATTTAAAATTATTGTATCATTTCTGCCTCATGCTGTTCGTTTTATTTGTTTAATTATGTTCAACGGTTCTTAATACTAATTCGTCCAATTTTCTTGTTCTTTTATTTTATATGCCTTTATATGAAGACACCTCTAAAACTCCTCATCATATGTATAATAATTGCAATTATCTATGTACTTATTTTAAAGATAGAATAAGATTTATATTTTTATACTGTTTGAATATTTTCGTTGTTGTTACTGTCGAAATAATATTGCCACAGTTAAAGAAGAAATAGTAAGGTGAGACGATTTTAGGGTTACAATGGATATTGAAGACGTGGTTGGGGTTGGATTAGGCAACAAAAGAAATGGGAATGTGGCAGAGATTAAGATAAGGTTTGCCGTGGGTTGGCTATTGATGAGCGCGATTGTTGGATTATAGAACGAGGAAAGCTGCAAAAGAGATTCCAGCGAATGTTGACTCGTTTGTGCCAGGAACTCAGCAGAAAGTCTGGGTTCGCACGTGGGGATGTAGTCACAACACGTCAGATAGTGAATATATGAGCGGATTGTTGAAAAAAGTAATTTATTATAAAAAGTAGCCATCTTTGTGGAGATTTGGAGATTTCCTAATTGTGACTATTTGAATCAAGAACAAAGTCATCGTATAATCAATCATGGAAAGCTAAAAACCCCTTTTTGGACCGAAAAGAATTTTAGCGGACTTGGCGTTTATCATACCCGCAAGTAATATTTTCATTAAAATTAAATTTTGATCATAATGATTGAAGCTCTCGACACCAATTAGCGTGTTCTCGTATAACTATCATATTTGAAGAAAATGATTACGAGGAAATAATATAAATATATTTGATTAAGTCATTAAGTAAAAATTAAAAATATTAGAAACCCATAAATTGATTTCTCGGTACATAGATTGAGGTATTTTGATGTTTTCATTGACAATCTCACAAAATTCTCTAGTTCTGCCATGGAAACTATCATCTTTAGGCAGGGTATAATGTCGTGAAGGAAGATTCGGATGCAGATGTCTGGCTTTTAAATAGTTGCACGGTCAAAACACCATCTGAACAACAAGCGAATAATTTAGTGACGCAAGGAATTGAGAAGAACAAGAAAGTAATCATGGCTGGGTGTGTATCACAGGTTCCAACTGAATAGAAAAAAATTAGCAAATTTTTAATTAGGCTGCTCCTTCTGAACCGTGGCTCAAGGATATATCGATTGTTGGTGTTAAACAAATTGATAGGATTGTGGAAGTTGTTGAAGAGACATTAAAGGGAAACACGGTTCGATTGTTGACGAGGAACAGGCCCGATGCTCCTCTAGATTTGCCCAAGATGAGGAAAAATGAGCTGATCGAAGTGCTGTCGATATCGACAGGTTGCTTGAATAACTGCACGTATTGCAAGACGAAAATGGCGAGAGGTGATCTTGTTAGTTATCCATTGGAACAGTTGGTGGAACAGGTGATTATATATTTTTAGTGGATTCTAAAGATGAATTTATGATCTATATAGTATAAATTTAAATTTTATCATAGATTAAATATAACTTCCAATAAATTACTATATGAAATAAATATGAGACTTAAATGCAATTATTTGTTAGAATCTGAGCCCTTTATCAAATCACTATTTATTCTTATATACTATTTAGAGCATTCTTTAGGCACGTAAATCTTTTGTTGATGACAAAGTTGTGGAGCTTTGGCTCACTTCCGAAGATCTAGGCGCATGGGGCAGAGATATTGGATTAGCCATCCCAGATCTTCTCAATGAACTCGTCAAAGTAATACCGGATGGATGCATGATGAGGATAGGAATGACAAATCCGCCGTATATTTTGGATCATTTGGAAGATATTGCGGCTATATTAAATCATCCGCGGGTTTATTCATTTTTACATATTCCTGTCCAGAGTGCAAGCGATGCTGTTTTGAGTGATATGAAGAGAGAATATGCACGACGTCACTTTGAACAAATTGTCGATTATATGATTGAACAGTAAGGGATATTGAGGGCAACCGCTATAGAACGGTCCTAATCGTTCTTTTGCGGGCGTTCCGGAATGTTCCCGTTTATTTTTAGATTATTTTTGCAGTGTGCCGAATGTTTACATTGCGACTGATATGATTCTTGCATTTCCGACTGAAAAAGAAGAGGATTTTGAGGAGAGCATGGATTTGGTGAGAAAATATCAATTCCCATCATTATTTATCAATCAATACTATCCGAGATCTGGAACGCCAGCTGCTCGCATGAAAAAGGTTTAACAAGAATGACGTCTGTTGGGATCGATTACCTGAAATTTAGATTGACTCTGTGGAAGCGCGGCGGAGAACCGCTTTGATGTCGGAACTCTTCCGATCGTATACCAGATATCCAGAAACACGTATTGGTGAGATTCACAAGGTACTGGTTACGGAAGTAGCATCAGACAATGTTAGCGGTGTTGGCCATAATAAAAGTTATGAGCAAATATTGGTGCCATTGGAAGATTGTGTCATGGGAGAGTGGTGCACGGTTCGAGTGAAAGCTGTTACAAAATTCAGTATGCTCGCTGATGTTATTAGCGGGGGAACTGGTAGAAATTCGAAATTGGAAAGTAATAAAGAAAGGAGTATCTTTACGACATTGTTATCAGCGTTTCTGGTTTTATTTTTGGCGTTTGTTTATTTTTACATGTTTGCTGGGTACCAAGATAATTAGAATCATTGTTACTATTGTTGATATTTAATTGTTACCTATTTCTTGTTGTTTTTGTTGTTAGTTCATTTTTGGAAAACTCAACCACGCTAATTGATAATATCCTATAATTTGTGTTTAATAAATTGATACTATTGTCGTTGAGTTATTTATCAAGAGATGATATCTTTTTGATCTTTCCGGTTTCTAACGTTTTCCAATTCTAGCATGTATAAATATGGAACGACCAACAATGCATTGTGAATCGTACTAATATGGCGTTAGAGCTTTATACCATCATTGCCCTCTTAGAATTGTGTAATGTTTGAATGTTGGAGCGAGAGACTTGAAAAAAGAGATATTGGCCGAATGGCCGCCATGGCTTCTCTCGATAAAGAGTGTGAAAGACGCAAGCGTAGTGAAAAAGGAGTATAATATTGACGATGATGTAAAAAAGAACGAGAAGAAGGAAAAGCAGGAGGGAAACGCCGCCGCCGCATTTCTCATTGCGGAATCGGTTTGTTGCGAGCTTTTCTCTCTGTATGTTACTCTATGTGCTTTCTTCAATTTCAAATTGTGTTGGTTTTTTATTATTTATTCCATAGTTTTTTCTCTAATCAATTTATTGCACTTTCAAATGGAGGCTATTATTATATTGTTATTTATTTAAAAAAAAACTTCAAACCGTTGTATGCACCCATGTGATTAGAAAATCGACCTTGTTGGGGAAATGCTCGACGCAACTACCTTGATATCACAGCCTCCGCCCTTCCGCTCTCCGCCCCGAATTCGGTATTGGTTATTTAAAGATGTTTGAATGTGTGTTGTAAGTTTTGCTGAAATTTTGAAATAAAAAGAATTTGAAACTTTAAAATTATTGCAATAACATTTTGCTTTTTTGTTTTGAAATTTCGTTAAGTGCATTTTAAACACGCCGAGGGTTACAATCGTGCGCACTATTTGTTCCATATTCTTTTCTTTATTAATAAACTTAAGGTCAATTGATAAGATTATTGCGCATCAGGAGTGAGTATCAAAGAACATCCAAAGCACACTCGATGATAAATCTATCTTTTAAGTGACATAGGTTTTTTTTGTAAATCTAATATTTAGATTTTATTAGAATTTGACTATTTTTCATCTGTTTCTAGTTTAGCCACTGAAATTGGTGATTTTCGGCCCATTATAGCCTATTTTTCCACTTTATCCATCGTCTTTAATATAAATGAGAGACTCGTCTTTCAGACAAGCAAACATAAACACAACAACAATGAAAAAATTGGGCGAATTGTGGAGTAACAATTTTCCTCATTGTTTTTGTTGTTTAATCGGTGATAGCATTGAAAAATCTATTAGATTAATTGGAAATGTCTTGAAATTTTCTTTAAATTTAGGCATTGGGTATAAAAATCATATTCGTTATGATTATTTCTCTATGTGCCATGTAAATCCCTTTTTCTTATTCTCTTTTCTTAATTCACGATTAACACCTATTGTCATTTTCGCTAATCAGAGCTTTGTGAGGATTTCAGCGATATATTCAAAAAATCAAATACCATATTTCAAACACGTATTTACAATTATAACCCAAATTATCTCTCAAAGAAGGCGGTTTTGTAATTGTTTACCTACAAACAAATGAAGACGAACAATTAGTGGTTTTTATTGCCCTGATGTCAGTAGTTCATTTGAACGTTGCTTGCTCTAGCACGAGCAATGTTTTAAAATTAATTATTTATTTATATTTTCTTTAACGTGTCACAATGGTTTTATTGTTGTTGTTATTATTATTTAGTCGATGATTTCACATTTGATTATAGTTAAGACAGCAAAGATTGCGCGGAAATTGGAGTCAACTGTGAAACAAGAGCAAGAGCGCGACGACGAACTTCCGCTGGCCACAATTGAAGGCGAACAAAAGCCGCAGGACGTCAATCAGATACCGAGTGAGAAGGTGGACAATAAAGTGGACGGCCAATTGCGCATGTTCTCGCGTTGGAAGTCGCGCGACGGCGAACGTGACAAATTTCGGCAAAGAGATGGTGATGGTTTTCGTATTCGCGCGGCCGCATTGGTTATAAAAGGTTTTTTTTTAATTTGTTAAATTTCGTTTTTGGTCCTTGAATTATCTTTAATCATCAAACCATCTATGACCAAAAATTATTATTATTTCATTAATTTCCATTTTCAAAATTGGATCTTTAAATGTTGTAATCAACATTTTTAAAAATCATTCTTACTATTAAGCAACAATATAATCAGTTAAATGTTAAGCATCTGGAATGTAATAAATAATTCGTATAGTTTCGGTAAAATTAAAGAAACTTCTGTAGTATGAAAATGTATGAATCTTTAAAATCGAATTTTTGTGCTTTTAAAAATTAAAAACCAAACTCTAATAATAAGACTCAATTCCATTTACCTCTGATGAATCACAAATATTCTTTAAATATACAAATTTAGTTTTCCTATTTAAACAAAATAATTAATATTTTAAGAATTAGCATTGATAAATAATATTCTCAAGCATTTAACGAGACATTAAATTTACGATTTCAGATTAGAGTGAATTTTAAAATTTAATAATCGCGATTTCCAGTTTTTGGTAAAATTAAAGATTTACTTCCATTATAGTCTATACATTTATTTTAATAGCTATAGTAACACTTGATAAAATTATTAATTACAATAAAATTAATATTCCTCAAAAAATTAGTATGTTATTTATTTTTAGCATTCTATCCCATTCAATTCACTTTGTTTGATTTTGTTTATTGTCGCATACGTTTGCCTTTCCATATGATCGAGATAGCCAAGTGTTCCAAAGAAATGAAGAAATATAACAAACAGTTCAAGTATCAAATGATGGATTCCATCTTCGACAAAAAGGAAACAAGAGCTGTTATTTATTTTGTAAAACGTCTGTGCAAAATCCAACTAGGGAGGGTTTTTAGAGAATGTTTGTTTTTTAAAGTTAGTTAATTGGTCTTTGCTCGCCGCATTTATCTTTTTGTAATATTGAGCATATCAGAGTGACATGTTGTGCTTTTTGAGATCAAATCAACAATACACGTACTGGATATTAACTGGATATAGTAAATGTATCGTTTAAAAATTAGGGCCGAGTTGAATGATAAGGTATGATATCAGCGGTAAAACACACGTACACTCGATGAGTATGGTTATTTTTGTATCGACGACAAATTAAAAACTTTCAAAGACAATTGTTTGTCAGTGTTATTGCATAGGTCTAATTGATGTGTAGAAAATATTGAATTGAAAAACGCTATTGGATTGAAAGGGAATGATATACATGTCAATTTATAGGAACTGGAAAAGAATCGACAGTTTTATTGGTTAGCGGTGGAAAAGATGGAGCCAAGTGGGTGATACCAGGCGGAGGTGTTGAGAAAGATGAGAACTCGGAAGAAGCGGCACATCGAGAGTTGTTGGAAGAAGCGGGGGTCAGAGCGAAGACTGTTCGTCTATTGGGAACATTTCAAGATGATGTTAGGAAGCACAGAACAGCGGTATATTTGATGACAGTGGCAGAAGAGCTACAAACATGGGAAGAGGTTTGTCGATCATATTTACGGCTTAAATTATTTTTTACGGGATATATGAGAGAGTTAATTTTTACAGTATGATTCGGTGTGCATAACTGTTGAGTTCAACATTAAAATTATTATTTGTACGTCGCATGTCGTAAAACAAAAAAGGACGAAATGCGTCAATGATTTTATCATCCTTTTTGTTGGTGTTTCTAAGTGCATCAATATAATACCAGTGACGCATTTCGTGATTTTACTTGACACTTTTTAAAAACGATTTCGAATCGGCATGCCGGAATAATCACGTCAAATTAAACAGTATAATTAATTTGTAAATAATTTAAGAGTAAAATCGTGTTTTATAATATTATTTTCGATAAAATAGGCTTCCAAATTAAATTGAAAATTGATTACACTGATTTGATTTTGAATTGTATGCTGTTTTTTTCAAAGTAGAACATATAAATTTATTTCGAAAATATACCAATTTACCAATTAGAAAATAGCCTTTATCAAAATGTTGTTGCCACAACCATGAACTGCTGCGCGGTGAGATAGTGAGATAGTTTTTGTTAACAAATTACTTAAAATAGTTGTCTGGCCGCTCAGCGGTTCTCGAATGCCGCCACAACGACTTTGATACAGGCTATACGTTAATTCGAATAAATTAATTCAACTTATTTAGAATGAATATGGAAGGCAGCGGATTTGGATGAATTTGGATGAATCGGCTGAAAAGGTTAAGCAGGCTCATCGTCCTATTATTGAAGCGATCATTGCAAGGTAGTATCGGGGGTTTTGCCGACAATTATTATTCTTATTATCATAATTATGATATATTAATAGATTTCCTTTTCAATGTATACATATGATTATGGATAATTTTATCCTATGATGTAACTCTTTATGACGGGAACTTTGATTATCTGAACATTATCTGTGTGGTTCATTTGCTTTTTAACGAACATTTTTGTACTATTTTTCTACACAAACGGGAATTGTTTAGATGGACGAGAATGCTTAATGTATTTTATTTTTATTGTTATCCGTTTATTTCTCTGTGGTCATTTGTTTATTAACAGTTTTGTTCTTTTTAAATTTTTGGAAGAATTTGTTTGATTGTTATTGATTTATTCGAGATAGTTGTACATGGAAAAGAGATTGTATTTAATTAAAAAGAAAAGAAAAACACTAATAAAACTAATAACTACTAGGTTATACTATCCATTATTTTATTTTGTTTAATTTTTAGTTTCATTTGATGTGATATGAATGGAAAGATGTGCTCTTATCTTTTTACCAGAAAAAGATAATAATAAATGAAGCAATCAATAATTTCTTTATCAAGATATTATAAACGGAATATTTTAATAACATCAATTACTTAGCGTTTAATGAAGAATTGAATGAAACTGATTTTTACAGCCAATGTCAGTCTACAAGTTGAGCGATAAAACATTTCCGGTGCCAGTGGAATTGCACGCGGAAAACCGTCGCCGATTGGTCAACGAGCTTAAACAAAAGGAGCCGAAATCGGTAATTGTTCTGAAGGGAGGCATCGAAGAGAATCGCTACAACACAGACGCCGCCGATCTGCCATTCAGACAAGTGAGCACTAAATACCAAAGTGCACTCAAATTGGAGTTTGTAGGAGTCCTACTTCTTTTGGACGTTCGGTGTACACGAGAGCGAGTTTTATGGAGTAATTGATGTTTCCACGGGAAAGACGACGTTGTTTGCGCCGAGATTGCATCCGAGTTATGCGATTTGGGATGGAAAGTAAGTAGTTCATCATCACATAAATCGTTTATTCTCACCGTCAGGCAAAGCAGCCTCAATAAGTTATATTGTCGTTTTCAAGGAAATATGCCCATTGTAAGAAGAAATAATTAATTCCTATATTTCTTCCATCCGGTATGGTTCCCAACGACAATACCAAAAATGTTGGTATCGTTTAGCCTTAATTACGAGTGTTCGCTTTTCTCTCCCATCTCATTAAAACATTATAGTAATAATCAAACATTTATAATTATGGCGAAACTAAACTAAAAACATGAGCTCATATCCCTTTACCTAACGCGTTAGCTAACGCCTATAAATTTTAAAACGTAAAAAAGCGATATTACGGGGACTAGAATTCGCAAGGCCATTATAGAAAACGAAATAAATTGTTATGACGAGGCAATTTCTTAAAAGAAAATAAAAATAACGCTTTCTAGCTATACATATTCAAGTGCACTAGCTAGTGAGAGTATTGAAGTTTTGTCGAAGCTTCAGTATACAAAATTAGAAAGTTTATTAATCAAAATCAATCGCAGAATTATGATGCTAAAAATTAATCACCTTTTTATATAAGTTACAGTTGGAGAAAAACCTAACAATGTGCGGTTTTGAAAAATTATTAAATCTCGCCCGTGCCATTTTTCACAAAATAATCTTTATCAAATTCATTTGAAAGCTGCTGAATGTAGTAAATTGGTTACAGGATAAACGATGAAGAATATTTCAAAAAGAAATATGAGGTGGATGAAGTTATTTTTAATGATAAAGCGGCAATTGCGAAGAAGCTGAAGTCGATTAACGCATCAAAATTATTGCTGTTGAAGGCTGAAAATACGGACAGTGGAAATGTTCTTGCACCAGCGTCTTTTGATGGAATCGAGGGTTTCTGCACGGATGACACCACTCTTTACCCAATAATGGCTGAGTTGCGAGTAATCAAGACCGAAAGAGAAATTGATGTGATGAGATATGCGAGCAAAATTGCCTCGGAAGCTCATCGTGCCGCTATGAAGCATATGAGACCTGGTCTTTACGAATATCAGTTGGAAAGCTTGTTCCGGCACACTTCGTACTATCATGGTGGTTGCAGACACTTGGCGTATACTTGCATTGCGGCAACGTAAGATTTATTGATTATAGGTACCAAAATGTTTGTTTTTAGTGGATGCAATGGTTCAATTCTTCATTATGGTCATGCGAATGCGCCGAATGATAGAAAGATCAACGATGGTGACATGTGCTTGTTTGACATGGGTCCGGAATACAATTGCTATGCTTCTGACATTACTACCTCATTCCCATCGAATGGAAAGTTCAACGAGAAGCAGAAGATTGTGTACAATGCTGTTCTGGATGCCAATTTGGCTGTTCTAGCAGCTGCAAAGCCAGGAGTCCGATGGACTGATATGCACAAACTCTCCGAGCAAAAAATTCTTGAGCACTTGAAGTGTGCTGGACTTGTTACTGGTGATATTAACGAGGCTGTAGAAGCTCGTGTAGGCGCTGTCTTTATGCCGCACGGACTTGGGCACTTCATCGGACTGGATGTGCATGATTGTGGCGGTTACCTTGGTGACGCGTTGCCAAGATCAACGTTACCTGGTCTCAAGAGCTTAAGAACGACAAGAACTTTGAAAGAGAATATGGTGATTACAATCGAGCCTGGATGCTACTTTATTGATTTTCTTTTGGATGAGGCTCTTAATGATCCGGTGAAATCAAAGTTCTTGGTGAAGGAGGAAATCGATAAATACCGTGGGATGGGAGGAGTTGAGTAAAATATCTTATATTAAAAAATTTTGATTATCTAGGTAAGAATTGAAGACGATGTGGTCATAAGGTCTGCTGGCAATGAAAATTTAAGCGATCTGCCACGAACTGTGGAGGAAATTGAAAAGTTTATGGCTGGCGGAGAATGGACTGAAAAGACAATCGAGTCGCGCGTTCAAGATTATTTAAACAAGGTGTAAATTGTTTTTTATTGAAGATTTTATATTTCACAATAAAGATTGTCAAATTTGTTTAAATGGAAATACACAATATAATAATGATGAAATTACAGTTAAACATATATAATATAAATAAGAAACAAGTAACAGAGATTCGACAATACCGGTTCTGGTTAGGATGAATCGCATCTGTGATTAGAATTAAAAAGCTCCACCGAGTTGTTCTTGATACACTTCGATGACATCGTCGTCCTCCATTTCTAACAATTTTGGAGTGTCTTCGTCGTTGATTCTCCTTCCATCAAATAAGAACCTATACATTACAATGATTGAGAAAACGTTTTTGAGAATTTCGCAACCTCAAGCTAGCAACAGAAACACCTGTGCGATCAGCATATGATTTCTTCAGCTTTCCCATGGATGTACCGAATTTGACGCGGAAATGAACCTCATTGCTGTCCTAAAGTTCAAACATTTGGAAGTATCATTATAACTAACTAACTTGTCCAACTACTTTGATCTTGATGTATTCAGTGTTGTCTCCAGCTTGGCTTGTGACAGTAGCGTCGTCTCCCATGGTAAATTCTGAAATTTTTAAATTTATTGAATAGAGTCGGTCGTCATGATGACGAAATATGTTTCTGTTATAAAGGAGAATATATTATATTAAGGCAATCGATGATAAATAATAATTATATGTTTCGGAAAATATTAGAAACAATAAGATTGTAGCTTAAGGCATAATTATATAATTTCAGAAACAGAATTCATATCAAGAAATAATAGGCCAAAAGTGTTTGAATTTCATCGCAAAACATTTATTGATTTCTTTCAATACTCTACACGAAATAATGCACAAAACAACTTATATTACGCATGGCAGAAGGCCTAGCTTTATACTTATAAAGTTCTTCCATATATTTCTAAAACGCCGAACTATTTTAAACTAGCCACCAAATTTTAATGAAATTGTGCTCAACTAAAAGATTCCAATACGTAGTTAACATTTCCACTTAAATGTATCAAAGTATATTGGCCCTACAAGATAAATAATGGATTTTCTCGCAAAATTGACATGGAAGAGAAAATACCGACATAATATTCTTCTATTCCTTTTTCCGCGAATTTTGATTTTTAAAAGGCTATCGTATTGATTATTCCTAAAACTGAGTTCAAGGGTTGTATTTTCGAGTTAATTTAATCAAAAGTTGGTAAAATTATCAATGAAATTGTATGAAAGGTGTATATTTAATTAGATGTTAATAAATACAGCTGAAATCAAATAATATGAAAGTTTTGGGAAATAAAAATTTGAAAAAATTTCTTTAAAAAATGAAATTTTAATCCATATTTCCCTGGGTTGGAATAGATCAATATATACATTAAATTTTAATATATAGACAATATAGTCAACGACTAAAAATCTAGTCAATAAAATTAATTTCCTTAAAACAGTTAATTATCATTTTAGAAATATTTATTATATAAGATATTTTACAATAGTTCACTTTTTTCAATAAGTAATTAAACAGAAGAAAATAAATAAAAAGTGACAATTATGAACAACATCCGGATACTGTTTCACTCTCTTCTAATGACATAAGAGGTCCCAAAAAGAAATAACCAATAACGTGGCCTGAAATTAAAAATTTCTATAATACAGAATAAGCGTATTATGCTCACCTGCTAACAATGATAAAAATATGGGCACATTGTAGGTCATAGCTACAAGCATCAATGAATAATCAATGAGATTCTGAATGAAGAACAATCCAGATGATAGCCAGTGCTTCCAATTAATCATCGAAGATTTATCGAACCTAAAAATTATAATTTCATCTAGAGTTCTTTCTCTAAATTCATACGGAATAATGGATATGGATGATGTTAATGGTCGGCTATCGCCCATGTCATTGCTTGATGGTGTTGAATAGCATCGACATTCATTCTAAAATTTGTTTAAAAACAATTCAGCTATTTCTCGTTCTATTTTTTCTATTAAAATTTAAATTAAGACTGAAAGAATCAATTGCACTCGTTTTCAAATTCGAATTCCATCGCTAGTTTTCTGAACTTTAAAGTAAAAGTTAATAGAGATAATTTTACGATGTAACGTGGCAGGTAATTTTTTGATACATAAGATTTCGGGCTGAAACTTTGTATGGTGATAGTTAAGGGCATACAAAGTACACATAAAGAGGAAAATCACCTCCCTGGGCAGCTAGTAAAATACATAGACCGTTATTTTTATTATTTATTTTTGGGGGAAAAAAAATACAAAGAATGTGGTTCATATGCTTTCGTATTGTGGATAGTACCAATCTTTTCGGAGCCAATTTTCTTAGCAGATGGGGGTTAATTAATTTTTTATACAGACTTTATGAGTGTACCTACTCTACCTATTTTGTAAAATTGATTTTTGATATCCTTTGAATCGATTTAATCTCCCTCCGAAATAACGTGGCCTAGAGTATCTCCGTCCACATCTTTATTTTGTTTTTATTTAGAGCTCTGATAATGTATATAATTGTATACATGCATATTTAAAAGTAAATTTTACCGAAAAATATTTACTGAAGGAGAACTAATAATTGTTATAACAAGTTATGCATTTTTTCGAACAATAGCTTAAATTATAAGAGTGGCCGAACAATTGAAGGACTTGAAAACTTGGATAAAAGTTTTTCCTTGTTTGTAATAATTATTTAAATTGGTTTCAGGATATGCTGTAATCTTACATATAAAATTCATACAGAAGCTAGAAATAGCTATGTGGCCTAAAGGTGTTGGAATAACACAACCACAACCTATTGAATTCGATCAATATATTGAATACATTTTAAATATAAGAAATTCAAACTTCACGCTCGATTACTCACAGTGGTTGCTAGTATCGGAGTAGATACCGAAGACCTCTTTCGCTTGCTTATCAGCTTCATTCTCATGAATTTCAATATTTCTAGACAAATGGCAATTGCTCCGATACCAATGCACGAAAATACATAAGCTGAAATTTGAGAAATGCTAATGCTTATCTAGAAATCTAAAAAAAACCTGTCATGTTTTCTGGCTTCCACTCTTTAAACAGAATCGGCTCCTTTAACCGAAAGTGAAAATACATCATCATCATATGCATGTGCATCATCTAAAGAATCCATTAGCGTTTTATTTTGCGGTTTATAGGTACAACTGAATTTGCAACAGCTGATATTAATTACACCATATATATGTAAAAAAGTGTTTTATTGCATAAATACAATTATTATTAAAGAGACGTTCTTGAAACCGAAATACTCCTCATTCCAAAAGCCATGAATCCCAATGCCAAACCTACGCAAACAGCTAATCCGAGCCATATCTGAATAAAAATAATGATTGTGTGTCAAAAGACAAAATAATACAGAAAATGTCATAAACACTAGCATCAGCATATAGCTTAAAGTCAACTGCACAATGAATAACAACGTTTGAAGTGCATGACTCCATGACAGAAGCCGTTCAATGTACCGTTCATTCATCAACCCGCTAGATTTCTGCGACTTTTGGATCTTAGCGCGAAGGTACTTTACCGCTTCCACGATCATGCCCATGAATATGAGAATAGCGCATGTGCCAAGTAACGCTAAATAAATTGATCAGGGAAATAAATTGATCTAGACAGTCTTGGTACTTCCAATATCGGTCACATTCCAGCCACTAAACAGGACCGTGTCTTGAAGCTTCGTGTGGAAATACATCCACATATAATGAGGAGTTTCTGGCTTATTCGTCGTCATCATCATCTTGTCGTTCATGTCTGAAACCTGCTGCAGAATGTGTGTTTCGAACAAATAATTGCATCATCGAATCAATGGAGAAGAAGGAGGTCCTAATCAGTTTTTCTTTCCGTTATTGTCAAGTACGGAATCTTGATTAGATAAAAATATGAGACCATGATTCAAAGGGAATTAATTCTATATCTTCACGGAATTTTTTGTGGGATTTTTTTGCATTTTTATTGTTAAATAGAAATGTATTTATATTTTTTGGGCTGTTTTCTCTCGTTACCAAAGTAGGAGGGAAATAATCATTGAATAATTAAATTGACAGCGATGTCTTCCTACCCCAACGAGACCAAAGAAGGATAACTTCATGAGCCTTTAAACCAAAAGTAGCAATAAATCGCATTTTAGCAAAATGTGTGTCCTTTTTAACATTGTAAATATTATTTTACTCATTGGACTTGCCATTGTGGGAATTTCGTTCACTTAAAACACCCATAAGTCACGTGAAACTTATATGAATTATACACCAAATGAAATAGCTGTTTTGCAATATTTAAGCATGTCTGACAACTTTTGCATCATTTTAACAGAAAATGTTTAACTACAATTTAACTAGGCGCGTCTTAAACTATCTAAAAATGTTTATAACTTTCTAAAAAGTTAGAATTGAGCATGTTTACTGGGCTCATTTTGTTATCATGCCAGTTGGCGTGCGGACAATCTCGTTTGACGTACGTTAATCTTATATTTGTTGATTTTATATCGCAAGGACACCACGATAAAAAGAAGCAGAACATCTTGGCTTTATTAGGATCGATGATGGGGGTCATGGGGATACAGTTTGGTCATGCGATTAGGGAAAACTATTCTACCTAAAAAACGCACATTTGCTACATTCTTAAAAAGTGTTTTTTATAAGCTATGCCAATGAATTCAATTTATCCTTCTTGATAGGAACGATATAATATATGATATAAGCATACGCTAGCTAGCGCTCTCCACTGCCACGAAGTACGCGCAAATTGCAAACTATCGCGCACCAATTGCACGTTTTCTTCAAAAAGGTACAAAAAATTATTTGTACTATTTTCCGTAGCACTCAACTTCCACGATAACCACGAATCTTGCAAAAAAGTGTGGACAAATTGCTAAACCACGCCCTTCATTTTTTACTTGAATTCTTTGTTCTTTAAGAATTCTAAAATTGTTTTTGAACCTTCAAACACATTAAACACCATTAATAAATAATTCGAAACGATTCCAAAAACAAATTAAATCAAATTCCAAGAAGTTTCTATTTTAAAAATATAAAGAATTTAAATAAAAAGTGAAGAGAGTGGTTTTGCAATTTGCCCACACTTTTTGGTAAGATTCGCAGTGATCGTGGCAGTGGAGTGCCAGTCTCACCACTAATTGAGTAATTTTTTGATACCTGTTTCGTTAAAATAAGCCAATGCATTTTCGAGAAATCATCAGTTTTATATTTTTCGGTTATAGCTCATATTCCGTCATTTCCTGTGTATTTTAGAATATTTAATATTTGCAGAACGCGGAGGAACTCTTCAAAGCATTGTAATACAACATTTAAACTTATGTTTATCTTTCTTAACAATAATTACTCTTCTTTTCCGAGATCGGTGCCTAATGGAAGAGCAAAAAAATTAGGATGGAATGAGGTTCTCGTTTGGACGGCCATTCTTTTTTACGAAGTTATGGGCAGCACATATTTAAGAGGAATTGACGAAAAAGTTGTTTGTGGACCTGTGGTCGCCCATCATTTTCTCTTATTTTATTGCTCTTCCATTAGGCACCGCTCTAATAAAAGTTTATGTTTCAATTAATTGAAATTGTGTGTTTTCGCAATTGATGCGCGGTCATTTGCAATTTGTTCGTACTTTGTGGCAGTGCGCCAAATGAAAGTCACCCTTTTCTTAAATTTAAACGCGAACTGGAGCCGATCGGTAAACGGATTGGTAACAACAGAAGTCCAGAAAAGTCACTAAAACCTAACATATCGTAAAAGTCTAAAGTCCATGAGATATTTTAAGAAAAGAATGCGATATTACCGTAAAAATTAGCCTTACGTTCAAGTGGATTTTTATAAAATTCGTTTAAAAATGACAAAATTGTCATTATTCATTTGGCGTGCAGCTTTTGACAACCATCTTGCACAGAGACGAACAAATTAAGTGTAAAACGTGAAGATGTTGTCTGTCGTCAAATAAAATGTTTTATTTTTCTTTTAATCCAGTTTTATAGACTATTTCAACGCCTTGCGACTATTACAAAAATAGAGAGTTGTCTTTTGTTTCTCTCTATTTATAATGGTCTTGCTGCGAAGCGATTCGCAACGCGCCGTCAAAAAATTTGAAATAGCTTATAATATAAAGATAATACGTAATTTAGGCGCATTTATTTCCATTTACCGTTACTTAGCGAAGATAACCAAAAATTCACTTTTTCCTGAACTTTATTTATCTTTTCTGATAACTGATAACAATCAGTTAAACTCTTCCTATGTTTTTTTGATAATAAAAAAAGAAGATAATCGGTCATTTATAAATCTATGCAAATTGCATCATAGGAATTGGTGTCGACTAAAATTCTAGGGCAGAAAACAGAAAATGGGAGGACCTCCTATCTTCGGTAAGCAATTAAAAATTAAACTTTGCGTTTTTTTGCTTATTGTGTAAAATAAAATCCATTAGATGTCATCTGGGTACTTTGTGCATATATGCGGATTATTAATTGTGTTATTTTTTAAAATTGAATAGGATAAAATGGTAAAAACAACTTTATTAATCGATTAAGATAACTCTACAACATAAGTATTGTCCTTTTCAGAGATCGGTGCCTAATGGAAGAGCAATAAAAGAAGAGAAAATGATGGGCGGCCACACGGCCACAAACAACTTTTTCGTCAATTCCTCTTAAATGTGTGCTGCCCATAATTTCGTAGAAAAGAATGGCCGTCTAAAAAGAGTCAGTCCAAACGAGAACCTCATTCCATCCTAATTATTTTCCTCTTCCATTAGGCATCGATCTCTGAAAAGGACAATAAAAAGAAATCGATTTATCAATTAACAAAATATCACTTTACAAAATAAGTACTGAGTATAGATTTTTAAGAGCTTAATTTTAAAAAATTGTGATTCTCTGACGAACTCAGCCGATGCTAGATTCTATTTTCATAGATTCAATCCAGATTTCGCATCACTCCCACTCGCACAAAAATGCACATTTAAGTATGTATATTAGATTTATGATTAAATTAGATCAATTACCGGCACCTCATATTCAAATTTTATCATTGATCATGATATTTGGAGAAAATTTTGAACGTGCTAATTTTATTTAACGCAATTTTACCCAAAAACACAAAGTTTGATTTTTAGTTGCTTCCTCCCTTCGTGAATCCGGTTTTTCCAAGAACAAGTGCTGCACGCCAAATGAAAATGATGATTTTGCAATATTCAAACGCATTTTATCGAATTCAACGTGTATTTATAGAGCTAAAATTTACGTCAATATTATAAACTTATCCTAAAATATCTCTTGCTCTTTAAATTTTTACGATTTGCTAGGTCAAAGTTAAATTTTTATGCTTATGATTTTACCAATTCATTTGGCGTGAAAATGACTACCCGGATCTGGTCCCTGGGTTGTTCGAAATCTTTGAGAATATTATTTAATTTTTAAAACGCAATATAAAAAAAGGTTTTCATATTAAAAAAAATCTCAAATTTGCATCATTTAAAAAGTTATGTCAATGAACTCAATAGATTGTTCTATTGAATGATGGCCACAAAGTATGAGAACGTTGCAAAAGACTTCGCACCAATTGAGCAAAGATAAAATCGAAAACGAAATAGCCATGAAAAAATTCTACATTTTCTTTTCTGTCTATTCGCTAACTTAAGCTTAAAATAGCACAAATAATTGTTTGAGAGAGCTTTAAAGATTTTTTTGTAATTTTTGAAGAAAACGTGGGAGAATTTAAGTTATAGTGGTTTTCCGAATTTAATATTTATATTAAATTCGCTATAAATTGCAAAAACCACGCCCTCCACGTTTTATTTCAATTTTTTATTTTTAAAAGCGTAACTTCTTTGAATTTTATTTAATTTTTTGGTTTAGAACTGTTCATAATTATTGATTTTATTTCGTAGAGGAGCAGAAACGATAGGTAAAATTGAGTAAATAAAGTTTATAATTACTCAAATAAAAATGTTTATTTTACTAAATTCAATCGCGTTCTATAAATTATAACGTGCAAATAATAACATTTTATTCACCTAACTTATTCAGATTTGTCTTAAACTATTTCAATATATAGTTATTATTCATTTCAGAGATCGATGCCTAATGGAAGAGGAAAATATTAGGGGCGGAGAAAAGGTCTTGTTTAGGCAGCCACACGGCCACTAAGGCCATCGAATCTCTTCCTCTTTTGTTTCTCATCAATATTTTTATTTCATTCATTTTCATTTTTAAATTAAACTTTTCATTTCTTTTCATCAAATAATAAACAAAACATAGCTAACAAAAATTGATGAGAAACGAAAGAGGAAGAGATTCGATGGCCTTCGTGGCCGTGTGGCTGTCTAAACAAGACCTTTTCTCCGTCCCTAATTTATTGCTCTTCCATTAGGCATCGATCTCTGAAAAGGACAATAATTGTCTTAAATTTGAAATGGTTTTCTGAACTCATGTACATATTTAATTGGCGTGATTGCCCACGGTTTTTTTGCGAGATGTTCAGCAGCCGTGAAGTTTATAATAATAAAGATGTTAAAATCTATGACCATTATTTACGATTATCGTTTTTAATAAAGTTATTTTTATCAAATTCCAGACAGAAATAATACAATTAATAGACCGCATATATGCACCAAATACGCAAGCACCACCTGATGAATTTTATTTAACGAAATCGGCGAAAACACTATTTTTATTTTTTTAGTTATATATAGACTATTTCAAATTTTTTGACTGCTGCGCAGCAAAACTATTATAAATAAAGAGAAACAAAAGGCAACTATCTTTATAATTGGCGCAACGCGGATTTATGAATTGCGTCGTCAAAAAATTGAATTAGTCTATATGCATTTTTATATATATGCCAAAAAAATGTATAAAATTTCTATAAAAATACAATATTCCCATGACAGCTGATAGTTAAACGTTTCAATTGGCGTTTTAAGAAAAAGAGGAATAATTTGAAAGATAAGAATATTTAACGAACTTTCTTCCCACTAATTATATTTTTAAATCTTTAGTCTTACATTAAATTTAACGATGCGAATGAATCACTAACCTAATAGTTTAATCAATTTTAAACAATACAATTGATAGAAATCAGGAAATGTAACAAAAATCTATGATAAGACAAACACTTAATTGATAATCAATTAGCCGTGGCTAACAATAATAAAAACAAAACAAGACGTAAGATTTGAATTCATGACCAGCACATGAAAATTTGTGAATAATTGTGTTATCATCGTGCATCGATGGTTGACCCACCTCCTCCACGGTGCTCATCAATATTTGCTGATAATTCATTTCACTCACAAGGATATATTAAAACTTTATTAGGCAAAATAAATTAAATCGATTTGTTAACTAATTTGTCATCTTCGATGCAAACAACAAATTGCCGATTGCTAATCCCAAGCACAATGCCAAACATAACCACATCTTAAATCTTCTATTAAAACGGTTTTTGTTTGAATTATACCGAGAAGGTCATATAAATGTTCATCAAAATATAGGACCACAGAACTTGGACGAAATAAAGAATAGTTTGTGCCAAATGCTCACCAACTATATCACATCTGCAATTAGGGTTGACTTGTAAAACAGCTTGTTTATGCATCAAAATGCTCGCTCAACTGAGCTCTTTCCGGTATGTCGGTTATTCCATACTTGGTCGTGATGGAGATACGGTGGATCGACTTTTGACGCATCGCCCATCGCACATAGCGCAAGAACTCGAGTAGGATTCCGCAGATAATCACTAGGACGCATGCCCACACCATCGCTGAACAGAATATGAGTCAGGGAAAAATGACCTCGCTTGGATTACTTCCAGCATCTCTGATATCCCAGCCTTTGAATAGGACGGTGTCTTTGAGAGCCGCATGATACCACATCCACATGTTTAACTTGTGCTAAGAATATATGCAGACAGGAATAAATCGACAAAGAGCAATATAATGAATAGAATTGATAACGAGGAGAATCACTGGAAGAAATTATCGTGATGCAATTTGTGTGAGAAATTTGAACTGCATGGTTTTGTTGATAACGCAAACTTCTTTTAATGCGATATGTAATAGTAATAAATAGTTTATTTCGCCAACATCTATATCACAATTAGATTTTAAACAGTCATTTATATTAACGATTACGAATTGGGCGATAGTAGTTACCTGCAATAAATTTTCTTAATCTTTTTCCAATTGGATATGTTACAAAAATTTCGGAAAGAGTTCTATATTTTTTTAAAATTAGAATCATATAATTAAAAAAGAGTAAATATCAGGGATGGGCGTAATTCTATTTTTTAAAACTTCCGAATTCCTGGTTTCCTTGTTAAAATTCACAGTATTCAAAAGGTTCCTTAACTTTTTTCACTGGAACTGAAAAGCTAATTTTATCAGAAAACTTTAAAATCTAATAATTTGCAGTAAATTTTTTCTAACTGCAATTCTCTTTTCAATTTCTAAAATACCTATCAATAAAAATGAATTATAAGAGGGATTTTTGAATTAATAATTCACAATGGATTGACAAAATAGTCAATTAAGAACAAAATTAATAAAAAACATTCCAACATTCGCGAAGTTCTAACTATCAAAAAACTAAAATTTCAGCTGAAATACCTCTTCTTCTTGTTTTTCTTTCCACCGGCTGATGATTGTGCATTTGGGGGAACATAGCCTGGCTGCCTAGTCACTAATTGTGGAATGCTTTTGGCCACTTCGCGATACACATCAAGTCCTAAATCATAAAAATACCCTTTAAAGTTCGAATAAATTAAATTTGGCGATATAATTTTGGATGACCATTATTTCCGTTAGTTTCAAAACAAAATATTGTCCTTTTCAGAGATCGGTGCCTAATGGAAGAGCAAAAAAAGAAGAAAAAATGATAGTTTGGGATGGACGGTCAGATGGTCACAGGCGACTTTTTCATCTATTCCTCTTCTATGTGGGCTCCCCATTTTTTGAGTCGACACACATTGATGAGAGATGAGAAGATGACAGTCTAAACAAGAACCTAATTTCATCCTAATTTTTTTCCTCTTCCATTAGGCACCGATCTCAGAAAAGGACCAAACGATTTACATCATTATATCATAAATAAATTGTGGCCGGTGCACTTAGTAGTGGAAGCATGATGTCCGTTGTAATCCAACTATAATTTTTTAGCAAAAGAAAAAAAACGTACGACTGGTAAACTTAGGGTTAATTATTTTTCCAGCTTCATCCTTTAATTGAACCCTAACACGACCCATCTTTTCCGGTTCTCTATCTCCATCTCTTGGATACATTTTATTAGGCTCCGGAACCGATTTCATACCACTTGCATTGAGAATAGTATGAATTTCTGTGATCGTTGGATTCTCAACAGCCTGTAACATATATTAAATAAACCATAATAAAATATTTAAAAACAATACATATTTCATTGGAATACGTCTTCCCTTTTGGATACTCTTGTTTTTATCGATGTACGCCGGATAGAAAACAACCCAACGTTGTGTATCGATCGAAGCAGAGCTAGCCGGACTTGCCATGCTTAAATAATGATAATATTAATTAAAGAAATCCAATAAATTAAGCATAAAACAAAATAAAAAATAAAATAAAAATCCTTCCACTTCACTAAACCACGCCCTGAATGTGCAAGTGGCGGCAGGGAGAGTGCAAAACTGCGGCAGATGGGTATATATTTCAATAATTATATGCTGTCTTGCCAGCTCGAAGTTATGAATTGAATCATATGCACTAAAAGAGACATAGGAGGGTTAGGTTGTATTAAAAAAAACTTGCTCCTGAAGTTGTTTATGCAAAAAATCGGAATGGCTTGAATATTTATTTATTTATTTAGATAAACATTTAAAAATTTGTTATAACTTGAGCTTTAATATACTGTAACATGCTATTTTTAAAATATAACTTCAAAAAATTTTACTAAAAAATGTTGAAAGGTCTGTATATTCAATATAACAGAAAATTCTCAAGAAACCAATAAACTGGTCCATCCAAGGACATTGATTTTCTCACAACAATTATAACAACAATCTCCCTGGATCAACAAATTCATTATAATTGTTTGCCCAATTAAATTGTAAGCCAACACCATATTTCAATTTCGTTCCGTCTTTGCACACGAATGCCATCATTCTGTTAAACTATTTTTCCAGTTATGGCATTCTCCGGCTCTCTTCGAGCTCGCGCCTCTCTAATTTCGTCACTGCTCCTTTTGTTTTCATTTTATTGAGCTTCGGAAATTTAATGAACTTCTTATGGAAGAGTGCGAGAATCAAATAAATATTGTTTTTATTTATTTTTGTGCAACTAATTATTAATTCGCATCAAGTACATAATCCTGCACCACTTCTCGTCTTTCATATTATTCTTATTATTAAATTTTATGTTATATTTCGTGTATTGGCCATATATTATACGTTTAATGTTTACATAACAATGTGCAAGGAATAAATGTTCTGTAATTTCAATTTATTATTCGTTTTATTATAAATGGGCATATTGTGAGCTGAAATTTACAATTATATTCTTTAAAGTGCATATTTTATTTATTTGTGTTCCTATTAATATGTATAGAAATTATATGGAGATTGTTAAGTAACAATTTATGAGTGAGGTTTAAAAAATTCTTTGTTATATGATCCTCTTATAGATCTATAAACTTATCCATTTTTATAATGAACTGCTTCAAACCTAATCCGAGTAATTTATAATACCGGAAAAACTAAAATAATTTTACTTGAGATTTATTATATTTCTGTACATAAAATGCTGTTCCCATAATCATTATTAATCATTAAATTGTTATAATATTTTCGGGTCAATTGCACGCTTAGAAATGTAAGCTCTTTTGTAAGCTCTTTTCATTATTAAAGTTTTTAAATAGCTTAACAAGACCAGTGAGAAGACCCTGTAAGACCAGTTTAATAAACCTTTGTAGAACACATTTGTTATTACTACAAAAATCACGCTTAAAAATGAGAAAAATCCAGCCATCGTATATATCAATTGAATCGGACATTCAATTTGGTGTGAAAATGTAGCTTTAATTTGGCGTTCATTTTCATATATAATATTCATTTGCGATTCCTTTAATAATTAAAATTTAAAAAAGAGCTTCCACTTTCCCCTACACGGGACCTATAAATTTACATTTGCAATATGTGACTTGGACCGATTATTCTAATATTTATATAATCTGTGTTCAGATAACTGATAGTTGAACGCAGACATAGATTTGCGCTACTTTTACTTGGGTATCATCTGAGCTTCCATTCTTATAATTACAGTTGCAATTTGGGTTCTTAAATATACCTAAAAACAAAAAATATTAAATGCTTGTAAATACACCACATGGAAATTAACATTTTTTTCAATATTTAAATGTGTCTTGTTAATTTACACGTTTTATTTAAATATTGATTAACAAGTAATTTTTGCTAGTCTGTCTTAAAATACCTGAAAATCAAAATTTATATCAAAATATGCTATGAACATACTTTCTGAGCCACCAACTTAACCATTCCATTTGAAGCATGTAAGTATCGCATTAACTTTTCAGTATTATGATCTTATTTTACATAAATTACACAATAATTATAGGTAATTCTACATTATTCCAATGATTATTATTGTTGTATGTCCAATTTCCGCAATTCAAAAAATATTTGATAATACTTTACGATTTACTTCTTGTTGGCCCTGACTATAGATACCACGATATTACAAGGAATCCATATCATTAAATTATCCCCACGTTTACTATTTCTCTGGATATATACACGCCGATTTTAATGCTAGAAAAGTTTCAAGATTGATTCTGAATTTTAGGGACTTTCAATGTATATCAAAAACGATTCCTTAATAGATATAATGACTCAACCGACCAAGTGAGTCGATTTTGAGAGAATATTCTGACGGAAAAGCTACAACACATTTTTAATTCAAAGAAGAATATTTGTAATTGTTGCACAATAATTGACACAAATTATTGAAAACTACTAATTTGTTTTTTTTTATTTTCGAGCTCTTTATAAAGAGCATCATGACGGATAACTCTGGAACGTTCTCCCTGTAGATCAAGTGTGATGCTAATACTTGGCGACGTTTCTTCCGTGAAAGTTTCTTTTAACACATGTTTGCATGAATTCACAATCATTTTAATGTATTTATCGACGTGTAACAAAATAATGCTTAAAACATTCCCATCGCGTAAAAAGAAAACCCGCTTTGACTACTGAAACGCCTATATAGTTCTTCCCTTACAATTGCTAGATTTCCTTAATCTTTTAATAGTAGTAAGTAGTTCTTTCTCGACCATTATATATATATATATATATAATATTCAAAATCAGAACATTTCTTAATAGCCAAACCGAATTTCAAAATCATATTCATATTATTTTATTAAATAAACAGCTTCATAATAATAATAATTGTTTTGTATACCGAACATGTTTGGTATAAAATGACTAATATTTCCATCGCTTGTCCTTTCATTTCCACAAAAATTTACTGATAAAGCAAAATAATGATAAAATAACCGATATTTTATTATAAATATATATGTTCTATGCTGCGAGCCTTGAAGAAAATCGAAGCAGACTCTGGGAAGGAACCGACTTCTCCGGTTTCTAGAAAACCAAAGAGTAGTGCTACTACTACTACTAAAGCTGAGAAGTCGTCTGAACCCAGAGAATCTTCGAAAAATGTGCCTTATTCTACAACGAATTCTTCTACAATTAGCCAACCATCTCCAAGAAAGCCACCAAGAAATGTTATCAGTGAACAAAGATCAACCAAACCGAAAGTGGTGCTATTATCCGCTTCCAGAATCAACACCGATCTTCCACAATCAAAAAGAAACACTCAATTGCAACAAAATTCAGTGAACGTGTCGGCCAAGTCACGTAGGTTATTTATTCCCTTCTCGAACATATTTTGCTCTACATTCACATTGTTGTTGAATTCATTTCATTCCGTGTCTATTACGGCGATTGGTTAACCAATAAACAACTGTTTACTTGTTCCTGTGAGAAATACTGTATGAAATTCCTGATCACAATTGTCTTCGGATTATCTTATTAATGACCTATTCCTTTTAAGATCAAATGGCGGCAGATTGTGAATCGTCTTCGAATCAAAGTGACTTTGGTCGACAAGTGTGGATATCGCATCCAACTGAGGGTTTCGTTCTCGCAAGAATCACGGATATTAGTCATAATGGGCTAACATTGGTTACTTGTGATTCGAATGAGACGGTATGATAACATATATAAATAAAAGTTATAAATATTACAAATTGTAGGTAACTCGAAAATACAATGAAACCTTTGCCTGCGAAGATGATTCGACAAAGTTCGTCGATGATAATTGCACGTTGATGCATTTGAACGAAGCCACTCTTCTCAACAACTGCCGTCAACGTTATCAAAATGGAAAAATCTATGTAAATTCTACTGGTCATTTTGGAATATTATTATTTTCAGTCGTATGTGGCTAACATTTTAATTTCCGTTAATCCATATGAGGCGATTCCCGGTTTCTACTCTTCCGAAACGATTAAGGATTATCTCGGCAAATCGATTGGTTACAAAATTTGGTGTACTTATCTTTAAAAACAACCCACTTTAGGACAAAAGGAACCACACATTTTTGCCATAGCCGATAAGGCTTACCGTGAAATGCGTCGTCAAAAGATGTCTCAATCAATTATTGTTTCCGGAGAATCTGGTGCTGGTAAAACCGAGTCGCAAAAGTCGGTTCTTCGCTATCTTTGCGAAAATTGGGGCGCCGAAGCGGGACCAATTCAGCAGAGATTGCTAGAAAGTAGATAATTATTGGCTTTTAATATTTTGAAATTTCTCTTCAGCTAATCCAATATTGGAATCGTTTGGAAATGCAAAAACACTACGCAACAATAATTCATCCCGTTTTGGAAAATTTGTTGAAATTCATTTTGATGATCGGGTTTGTGCTTTAATTTCATCTTGTTGCAAGCGGAAAATGATTTATTCTGTGGAATGGGATTTTTTTTAAATATAATGTTGCTGGTTCTATTAAATTTATTCTAGAATTGGTAAAATTATTGACTGAATACATAGAATATACAAATGCTCAGTGTTTAATTTAATTTTAAATTCGATTATGTTAGAACGCCAAGTTCTAATAATATTCCTGGAGCGCTTGACAATTTAAAGCAAGTTTCAGAGACAAGACAAGAAAGACTTTCACGTGCACCTTACAAAATTATATACCCTAGTTTGTCATCGTATTCTTAAACTGTCAAACATTAAAAGCTTCACAAAATATTTAAACACGTTTTGTGAGCTATTTTTATTAGCTTTCCATTTGACGTGCATGTTTAACTTTCCTACTAACGTTAATTCGTGTAAAAATTTATATTGTTAAACAACTAAATTAATAAATAATCACTATAATCCTGGACAGCCTTGACTTACGCGTAAGAAAAAACTTAAGCTTACATTTTGTTAAAATATTAAGTTTTACTTTGGCACACCTTAGAAATGCAAGCTCGTTTAAGGGTTTCAAAGGAAAATTTCTAGTTCAAAATTAAGGTTATTAGATATTTTAAGAAATCTTTTTTGGCTGGGTGACGGTTATTAGATATTAGTAGATACAAGGTTATTAGATAGGTTATTAGATGTTAGATAGGTTTATTAGATAGGTTTTATTAGATAGGTTATTAGATAGGTTATTAGAGAGAGAAGGTTATTAGATATAAGGTTATTAGATATGTTAAGAAATTTTACTTTGGCACAACTTAGAAATGCAAGCTCGTTTAAGGGTTTCTAAGAAAAATTTCTAGTTCAAAATTAAGGTTTTTCGATATTTTAAGAAATCTTTATTAAACTTGCGTAAAATCTTATTTGTTATTAATACGTGGAAATTCAAAATAACGTTTAAAATGCGAAAAATGTTTTAATTTGCCGTGAAATTCAGAAGAATTTAGTGTGCTAGACGTGGAAATTCAAAAATAACGCTTAAATGCGAAAGTCAAGTTTATTGGTGTGCTTGGGACCGGTCTCTAACCTGCTTAAGCCCTTTTTATTTTACTTGAAAAATATTTTTACGTACTATTTTCGTCATAAAGAATCTAACCGCAATGATTAAAGAAATTCTGAGAGCACGCCAATTGAACATTACATTTTTCGTACTTTTAAGCGTAATTTTTGAATTTTCACATACTAAAATCAAATAAATTTTTACGCAAGTGGTCCTAAATTTTCTAAAAACGTGAAAATTGAACAAGAGAATGTTCTTAGAATCCATTATACGAGCTTGTACTTCTATGAGTGCAGTTGGCGCGTGAGAATTAAGTGAATAAACCTTCCTTGTTACAATTAGATAGCTTAGTTAGATGTTAGGAAGTTTTTTGAGGAAAGGTGTGGATATTTAATAGAAATGTTAGATTATTCGATACTTTCAGGTAGAGTGATGTAGTATTAATTAATTTTAAAGGGGGTTTTGCTATAATGCACTATAGAATAATGTTATTAGAATAGATGAAACACCTCTATAGACTACCTAGCTCGACGATTCAATTAACTATTTATTTTTTGAAACTTTGTAATCATTTAATTATCATTTTAATATTAGAAATGTAATTTCAGGGTAAAGTTGGTGGAGGATTTATCTCACATTATCTACTCGAAACATCTCGCGTTTGCCGCCAATCAACTGGCGAACGAAACTATCACATATTCTACCAACTCATTGCCGGAGCCTCGAACGATCTCTACAAACACTTGTCATTGGCTCCTCCTGCCAAATTCAACGTAAGCCCTTGATTATAAAATTACCCTTGTTCTAATTAGTCCTATTTAGTATTTGAAACACGGATGCCCTGCATTTTATAGTAACAATCAAGCCCAGATTGATGCATCGCGGGTTTCTGATATTATGAAGAGCACTGATGCGATGCTCGATGATGTTCGCGACTTTGAACGATTGTGCCGTTCTATGGATGTTGCTGGTCTTGACGCTAATCAGCAAACGTTTATTTGGAACACAATTGGCGGTATCTTGCATTTGGGAAATGTGGAATTTGAAGAGAACTTGGGTGATTCTCGTGGCGGCTGCCGCGTTAGTGCCTCCACGGAAGATAGTCTAGCAACAGCGGCAAGACTGTTGGGGCTACAAATGGATGAAATGAAGTTGGGATTGTGTGCGAGAATCATGCAGGCGACGAAGGGTGGTGTGAAGGGAACGTTAATTAGGGTTCCTCTGAAACCTCATGAGGCTGTGGCCGGACGGGATGCGCTTGCCAAGGCGATCTACTCGAAGCTCTTCGACTGGCTGGTGACTATGATTAACAAGAGTATTCCGTTTGAAAAGAGTGCCGCATATATTGGAGTGTTGGATGTTGCTGGTTTCGGTAAGTAATATACCTTAATTGTTTTTTTAAAATTTTCTTTTCTCCAAGAATATTTTGCTGTAAATTCGTTTGAACAATTCTGTATTAATTATTGCAATGAGAAGCTTCAGCACTTTTTCAATGAAAGGTAAACGCCGTCTTGGTTTTAATTTTTTTTTTACTTATTTGCATAATTTCTAGGATTTTGAAGCAAGAGCAACAGTTGTACGAGTCGGAGGGTCTCAAAGTGCCCAAGATTGATTTTGCTGACAATGATGATTGTATTGGTAAATGTTCTTCCACCTAAACAATATTATTTAAAAACTCTGCAGAGTTGTTTGAGCGCAAAGCGACCGGCTTGTTCGATTTGCTCGATGAAGAAGCACGACTTCCTCGAGCCACTCCGCAACATTTCACACAACGTGCTCATGAAGCGAATGCAAAACACTTTAGACTTGACGTAATATATTCCGACATTGCTCGACTACATGTTCATTTTTAAGACACCACGAAAATCGAAGATTAAGGCACATCGTGAAATGCGTGATGAAGAGGGCTTAATGGTACGACACTATGCCGGATCAGTGTGCTATGAAACTCGCTTGTTTGTCGACAAAAATAACGATCAATTGCACAATTCGTTGGAAATGCTCATTGAGCAATCGACATGCCAATTGCTTGTTCAATTATTTGCCAATAGTGATAGTGGTGCCATGAAGACGGGACGTTTGAGAGCTGCTAGTGTTGGTGGCAAGTTTAAGCAACAATTGGCAACTCTTCTGGACAAATTGCATCAGACGGTTCCGTTGGATTAATTGAAGAGTATTTGTCTTGTATTGCAGGGAACTCACTTTGTGAGATGCGTGAAGCCAAACAATGAAATGAAGCCGTGGAAATTTGATGGTGTCTCGATTATGGGACAGTTGGCGTGCGCTGGCATGCCGTCGGTCTTGAAACTGATGCACAATGGATTCCCTTCGAGATGCTCGTTTGCCGAGTTGTATGCGATGTATCAATCCCGGTTGCCGCCAAACTTGGTCCGCCTTGATCCTAGAATGTTTGTCAAGGTGAGCCACAGTGGAAAACGAATGTATAGGTTAGAGTTGTAGTGTCTCTTCCGAGCCCTAGGTCTCGATACATCTGATTATCAATTTGGAATGACGCGTGTCTTCTTCCGTGCAGGAAAGTTTGCCGAATTTGACGAGGTTTGCGAACTTTCAAAATGAATTGTAAAGTAAAGAATTATTATTTTTGCTTAGATGATGCGACAAGATGTCGACACCATGTCGCAACTAATTGGAAAGGTCTCGGAATGGCTGAACAAGGCACGCTGGAGGAAAGCTCAATATGGTGCATGGAGTGTTATAAAACGTTTGTTCTGTTATTTTTGTTCCCCTTTTTATAAAAATATGTTTTCAGTTCAAAAGAAAATTGAATACAGACGTGAAATGATTTGCTATATTCAAAGCAAGATTCGTGGCTATTTGGTTCGAAAACGATTCCAGAAGAGGTTTGTTCTGTTTGTTTGCATAGTGGGTGGAGTCAACCAAGCTCTCCATTTATTTAATTTGAGCCAACTTATTGTTTATTGGACGTTGAGATGTTTATTGGTGTTGTTTTTGTTGTTGCCGGTTTCATCATCATCGTCATCTTCATCATAGGGGCAGTCGTCTTGAGCTCTTTTATCTTGCACTCTTGTCTTCTCAACCTTTTTTTGTTTATGGGCCCAGTTTCCATTTTTAGATTGGTTTTGGATATCCATTTTTATTGATTTGAATACTTTGAAATACTATCGAAGTTAGGATCTGCATTTATAATTTATTTCAAATATTTCAGAATTTCAGAAATATCATCAGAATTTTGGAATAATTGAGCCGATATTTATTCCGGAATGGATTATTGCCATGGCATAATTATGGAAACAAAGAATGATTGTTTTATTTATTGGGAAAAGTGGTCCCCTTATTTTCTTATTCATGGCGGTCGGAAGCTTTTTATTAAATATGTCTTATTGAAATTCTGTAATAGATTCAGAATAGAAGTTTATGAAGAAGAACAAGAGACATTTATTTTTTTAGTATTTTAAGCTTAAGCTTTCATATTTATGTTATTGAATATTAAAAGATTCATGATAGTTACTTGCATCTGAAACATCGTTAACAAAATCATCTAAGTGCTAACAGAAGCTAACAGAAGTATCTTAAGATTCTTACCTATTTTAAAATCTGTACTCCAACTTCTATGGTAATAAAATAAGCTCCATAAACATGCTCAGATATAACTTTAGAAATATGTTAATATTTTTAAAAGAGATTAAGACATTCTCTATTAAATTGCCATAAAAACCTTTTTGTTATTGAAACGTAAAAAAAAACGAAAAACCGTTATTTCGATTTGGCGTGAATCTGTATTTAATTGAAACTAAATTAGTTGTTCACTATCAAATCAGGAAGCTCAACGATAAAGTAATTAGAAATATTTACACGTAAACTCCCCTAATTGAATGTCAGAAAAAATTTCGATAAGTGGCGCATGTTTTTAGATTGTTTAAGACGGGCTAGTAACATTGAGATATTAAGTTATATGAAAATAATACGTGTAGATTTATAATACACGTTTAAATATTGAAAATTCCATTCCAGTCATTTCCACGTGTTACACGTAAGAGAAAAAATAGCATATGTTTCTATATATGAAAACGAGATGTCGAATAATAAGCTTGACTTCATTTAAACAAGTAGCCATACTTTCATTGAATTAATGAACATCCCTATTAGTTCTTAACAAATTCGAGTTCGAGTCGATTCGAGTCGAGTCGAGTTCGAGTCGAGTCGAGACGATCGATTCGAGTTTTGCCCATTCAATAATTTTCGTTACCGTGTTTAGGAGAATCTCGAAATCCGATTAATTTCTGATGTGAATTTTAAATAACCATTCAATTTTTGTGACTATATCCT
Organism: Caenorhabditis plicata; assembly: GCA_963931815.1. NCBI lineage: Eukaryota > Metazoa > Nematoda > Chromadorea > Rhabditida > Rhabditidae > Caenorhabditis > Caenorhabditis plicata. The sequence goes on along the minus strand of OZ007492.1, from coordinate 17,699,467 downwards.
CATTGTTCTTTTGTGTTGTTGTTGTTGTTATGCTTATCCACTCCATTAATGACTTTTTATCCATCCATTAACATTCATTTTTTTGTTTTTCTTGTGTTGCTTTCATGAATGGTTTGAGGCTCACATGTTTTGGGTGACCATTATCTCCTTTTCTCCTATCTCATTTGGGGTTTACAGAAGTGTCCAATAGGGTATTTCAATTTAAATTTGGTTTGACGATAAATAGATTTGTCATTTTCTTTTAGTCGCTCATGAAGAACTTTCTCGTTGCTCGGTAATAAAATATGAATTTGCTTTTTTATTGTAAACTTCTTATTTCATTTTGACATTTGCAATAGCTACTTTTATCCGGCATAATTTTTTTTATTAAATTAAAATTATTAACATTTTATAAAATGCATTTTAATCACTTGTTAATAAGCTTGTTAGGAGACTTTGGATCTGATAATCATGGATGGGATTATTATTTGATTAGCAACTTGCAACTGATTTTCATTTGCATCATTAGTAGGCGAGATATAACTTTTGCATAAGGATTTTAATATCATCTACTCATTAGCATATTTATTCTTACGTCAAGATATTTGTGGATATAGTCATATAGGAGAAATTTTGATGATTCATTGTAGCGCGACAAATGAAAATGTAGATTTTGCTATATTCAAACTTATGAATTTACGAATTCATTTGGCGTACAACCACTTTTGAAATATCTTACTATATATATATATATATAACGAAAAGGAGCTGCGCACAAAATTTGGTTTTAGTCTAGTTTTGTGTGAATTCTCCGTTTTGAATGATAAAGTTGGCAAATAAGTTAAGGTTCAGGTTTTAAGGTTTAACGTTAACTTAGTGGTAAACTCAAGCTTGAGCTCAAGTCTATTCATGTTCACTTAGTTCTTTGTTTAGTCAATTTGCTAATTATTTTATTCGAAGTTCACGCCACATGGAAATAGCGTTTTTCTTATATTTACGCACGTCATACAATTTTTACGTGTACTCTACAAAAACCTAGTATATGTCAGTTGGTTAGCCTTTTCGTAAACAATCGAAAAATATCAATAGCTTTCCATGATACTATTTTTCAGCGCGTTTTTTGAGCTTACTTTCTTAGCATTCCGATTGACGTGGAAGTTTAATAGATTTACATTGAAACGTGAAAAATGTGCATCAAATCAAATGAAAATTACACATTCTTTCACTCAAAAGCTATTTACAATTTAATTAATACGTAAATTTCGGCAGTTTACTATCGAAAAATCTCTACAAAATATTACAATGGAAATTGAGCATCTCTATGGAGAGCTGGTTTATTAGATTTCAGTTGGAATTTTTTTTAGAATTTAGATAATTCGCATTTGTAGTTAATGTACGGTTTTAATGTTAAAATCGAGGTTTAAGAGATGTAAAATAACACGCTAACGTAAAATGATAATAAAATTAATGTAAAATGATAATAAACCCATTAAACGTGCTCAAATCTAACTTTTTGGTAACATTAATATTTTTAGATAGTTCAAGACAATCTTAATTAGATTTTAATAAAAAATTTTTGTTATAAATCGTAAAAATTTCCACACACGCTTAAAAATTGCAAATTCGTTATTTCGATTTGGCGCACTCCAACTTGTATGGTAATATAATGAGCTCATTAAGCATGCTCAAATCTAACTTTTTTTAAAAATATCTTACGCAATTCTAGTCTAAATTGATTATAAAAATGTTTTCTAAAAAGACGTTAACACTTAAATATCGGACAATTACTAGTTCCACTTGGTGTGCAGGTGTAAGAAAGAAGAATGTAACCCTCAGATTTCCAGCCATTGGTCAATTCGAACGCGAACTAAACACTGAGCTCACGGCTCACGAGAGAAATCTTAAAATTTAAAAACTTTATTTTAATTCAATTTTAACTTATTTTAATGACCTTGGCTCTAATGAGCTTGAAAAAATTTTTTACGTGTATACCCGCGTGTAAATATACTTTAATTGTAGCGAGGAAACCTGGACGACCAAAATTTGAATGGTTCTTATTAGGTAAAAGCTTTTTCTGTACTCAACCGACGCGTTCGGATTAACCAGTGAGCGGAAGACTGTCAGGGCCCGTCAATTGTTATAGTTAAAATTTCAGCAACAATTTTTGAATTATCTCGCCAAAATTGACAAAATAAAATAATATTGCAATACTACTGCACGCCAAATCGAAATATGCTTACTGAGCTCATTCTATTACCATACAAGTTGGGGTGCTACTGATTCGAGCTTACATTACTACAAAAATTTTATATTTTATTTAAAAATTTTATTTAATATTTTTATACGAATCATAAAAATACTATAAACAATTGTTTTAATAGTTTGACGAAAATCGTTTAAGCTGAGGCCGTATGCAAGAACTTTTCAACCATTAAATGGTGATGGAAAATCATTTATAAATTACCTTTTCTAGTAATTTAACTATATCTTTCAACCAATGTGACAATTTAAATATTATTTCTTGCATACACTTATTTATAAGAACTTAGAAACGTAATTAATCAAGGATTTTCCATTTGCGTTTAACAGATAAATACGTTCTTGCATATCGCCTCTGGTCTTTAAAATTCGTCTTCGATGAGGTGTGCTGGTAGAGGATAAATGGAGATTTCGATAGCTATCGCGATAGTAAAAACGTGGAGGTGAAAGAATTAGTTGATATTACTGTTGTAATTGCCATTGGCAATTTCTTGTTGAAATATACCGATGGTAGTAATTCTGACTTCCATTTCCCCGCGCGGATGTTTCGCGTGAGTAATGAGTAATCGGTATTTTGGTGATTTTAAGTTATATTTTTATTAATTGAAAGCTAAACATGTTTATAAACACAATTTTGAAAAATTCTCGACGTAACACTAGACTAAAAATTATACAAGTTTTTCGAAAATAACAATTTATCTGCTTTTTGGACTTTGCACGGATTGCTCAATTAATTAGGTTTGTTAGGGTTTATATTTCCTACTTTGATATGTAGATCTTGAACGAGAAATAATTCCTTGCGTATTGATAAAACCAATATCTAGTTGTTTGATATAATATTGTGCAGAATGTTTATCGGCTTATATTTTTATAACTAATTGAGTTTTTGTTTTTGACACAATAATTGTATTTTTCAATTTATATGGCTTGTTTTCTACGGCCAATATTTTTTTATAAATATCTACATTTGGATAAATTTTTATGAGCGGAAAAATTGGTGATTAAATATTATTGAAACCTTAGAGGCGTTTTGTTATTCATCTCTCAGTGGACAATTTAAAATGTATTGTGGTGCACTTTAACGTTTCGCTCATTTTCAGATTGTCGATTTATCGAAAAGCATGTGCGCTGCTGGATAATTCTAGAGAAATGACTGACGTTTGTGCTGTGTGCTCGCCACCATATAATTAAATTAATTTCAGATTTTGAGTCGAATGAACGCCGAAAGCCAGGAGAAATGGCGTCAGACGGCAAACGAAACAACACAACAATTGGAGCAGCTTGTGGCGAGCATCAAACAGCGCGACGATGATTGCCTCCAGACGGCAATTGATGCCTATGAGCAGTGCGTGAAGCGAGTCGACTCGATTATCGCTGACCTCAAGTTTGTGATTTTGTTTTCTGCTTTCTGCTAGTGATTGATTGCAGGCAGCAACTTGAAACGGATGAGCTTGCTGAAATGGAGAGGAAGCGCGCTGAGCAGGAGGCTCGAGAAAAGAAGGAAAGAGAAGAGCGCGAAGCTGCGGAACGTGAGAGAGCACTGTTTGTTGAATTAGGCGCTGCAATTAATGAGTTTGACATTTAAAGGCGCAAGAAAATGGAAGAGGAACGAGAAAGAGCACAAAAGGAATTGGAGGAACAGATGGCTGAAAAGAAGCGATTGGAGGAATTGGAACGCGCCGAAATGGAAAAGAGGTTTATTTTGGAAACAAATTTATGATACGAGCCAAATTTGTTCAGACGCGAGAAGGAAGAACGTGAAAGATTGGATGCAGCTGTGTCGTCGAGTTTGGCATCATCTGATGGTCTTGCATTGGTACCTGTCGAGCAACCAGCTCCCGTTTCTGCTCCAACGTAAGGTGGATCGTCATTTTGTTAATTAATATAATTTTAAGAACTGCCAAGGCGAGCAAGTATGATCTAAGCAACTGGAAATACGCTGAACTTCGCGATGCTATAAACAATTCGCAGGATATTGAGCTCTTGATGGCTTGCAAAGAAGAATTTCATAGAAGACTGCGCATTTATAATGAATGGAAGTCTAGAAATGCATCAAAGAAGGATTTACCACAAACCAGGGCTCCTGGCTCAATTTACCCGCAAAGTGAGAATAACAATGATTGGAAATTTAATTGTATCCACTGTTTAGAAGCAAGCGTATGGAGCTCTACCTCTTCATCGTCATCGTCGTCAATGGCGTCAACGAGTCGCACGGCAGCACCGCAACTCAATCCGGCCCTGGTCAAGCAGAGATACTTCAAAGTATCTTATCCTAATCGAAACAAGGGTGTAGTTCAAACGGGAATGTGGTATGCTCATTTTAATGGACAATACGTGCAAAGGCAATTGAATTTGCATCCGGGCCAGAAGCCTATGGTGCTCGTGACTGGTAGGATTTGGTAGTAGGAAAGTTGAGAAACTGCCATGTTACAGGAAGGGACGACTTCCAAATGTGCGAGTTGCCGCTTGAACAGACTGGTTTGACGACTAAAAAGGGTGCGGAGATTACGGAGCACGAATTTGAAACTATTTGGCAGCATTATGGTGGAAAGCCGATGACTTCGTGGAAACCATGATTTTTGATTTTTGTAGCATTGCCATCGTTTTTTATACGAATTTCTGTCAATAAATGGATTATGTAATTTCGTTGTTGATGAGAATACTGAAAATGAATAAATGTAGTGTAGAAAGTAGAGTGGAAATATACATAAACCAGACAAACAACAATTTTTGATAAAATCTATAAGGAATTAATAAAATCTATAAATAAATAATTACAGAAAAATTAATGTTCGCATGTTTTGTCATTATAATCGCGTAGTGGTTCCGTTCTGAGATATCATAAATTAGGTTACAGACTATACAACCCTTTTAAAAAATGCCAAACGATACTTTTTTCCTCTTCCATTCGGAATAAGAAAAATAAGAAAAAAGTGATATATTTTCTAGCTATGCCAACCTTCTATACTGTTTTTGCTTAAATAAATTGAAGAATATGTTTTAGATGTTGTTTCAATTGTTGTTTTCAAAAATGAGGAAAATAATCATAAACATAAAGGTAAAATTATTTGTAAACTCAAAAAGATATCCATTAGATTTAAGCATTATCTTAAATCTCATAACAGTTAATGGGGTAAAGGTAAAATGATTTGCAAAAGAATATAAAATAACTTTATAATTTTGGTATTTATTAAAAGTGCAGGTTTGCGTTACTTGGTGACGGCATTAAACCACGACACAATACACGAAGTTTTATTTGTTTTCAGTTGAGTGTCAGTAAATAACAATAAATGCGCTGAGTCGAACAGTGGCGGTGTTTATGTCCTGTCGTAAAATAAAATGTTCGCTTGTTTATTATTAATATAAACAAGCGAACATTATAAACAAGCGACGATTTTATTTTACGACAGCACGTAAACACCGCCACAGTTCGACTCAGCGCATTTATTGTTATTTACGGACACTCCGGTCGTACAAGTCTTTTGTTCACTGCCCCGGACGAAAAAAGGGACCGCTTCGAAACCGGCGTCAACAGCAAAAGTATTGACGCTTTTTTTTCAATGCGGGCACAATTGTTGTCATATTTTTTTAATTTTGTAAAATATACTGATTTCATGGTGAATACATGTTTAATGAAGTTTTTATTTGTATTAGAATAATTAGAATAATTATCTGAACGTATTGGTGACAAAAATAATGATTCTCTATAGTTTTATTTTTTGCTCTGTCATTAATTTGATTATAAATAATTATTGTGCTCGGCTTTTTTTTTAAAAAGCATTTCATCTGAATCAGCATAAAATTCTCTATAAGATGATATGTTACTTGTCGCTGAACTTTCGAGTAAAAATTTTTATAACCGTTTTTATACATGATTTGGATGTAAAAATATCTGACGTGATAGTGAACATGTTTTTATTGGAACTTAAGCGACAACTAACATATCATCTTATAGAGAATTTAATTCTGACTCTGATGAAATGAATCTTAAAACAAAATACTTGTAAAATTATTTGTAAAATTCAATTTCAAAAAAAAATTGTCCTGTTAATGAAACTACATGGCTTTTAGTGAATAAAAAATTTTTATTAGAAACTTCAGCGACAAGTAACATATCATCTGATACAGAATTTAATGCTGAATCAGATGAAATGCTTTTTCAAAAAATAACCGAGCACAATAATTTTTTATATTCATATTTAACTAAAAATTTCAACGTAGCAAAAAACCATTAAAAATGATTATTATTTGTTTTAAAATTATTTTAATATATTCAGATAATTTTTCCCAGTTGTTTTATATACAAATAATTAACTTACCTTATTTAGAATCCGAATACTAACGCTTCAAAAAATAGCTAAAAATAAAAGACGAACTTTTAGTGGTCAACATTTTTCTCTTCCCCCCTCTTTTGGCAAATAGCCAACAAAAATGTGTTTCCTCTATTTCAATGTTATTGTCCGGGTGTGCTGCCTACTAAGGCGTTCTCCTATGTTATACTGCCCGGTGTGGTGGCGGTGTTTATGTACTGTCGTAAAATAAAATGTTCGCTTGTTTATTATTATTAATATAAACAAGCGAACATTTTAAGAGTGTCAGTAAATAACAATTATGTCAATAATATGTTTATGTCAATAATAAACAACCGAACATTTTATTTTACGACAGTACATAAACACCGCCACTGTTCGACTCAGCGCATTAGTTGTTATTTACTGACATTCTTTTCAGTTTTTTAATTTGTAATTATTTAGCTTTCGCATTTTAATTCTCTAGTGAATTTTTAAGTGTGGATGAGGTAAGGTCACATCGATATAAATTATAATTGAAAAATAATTTTCTGTTTCACTAGTTTAGAGTTACTATATGGAATGAAGAATATAATGACTAGTATTTATATTAAAGAAAAGATAATGCTTGAAAATATTCAAAATATTAATTTTTCCAGAATTCACAATGTCAAAAACACCACCTAAAATGAATAATGTCTATGACTGCCCTGCGAAATGTGGATTTCGACAAACAAGAAAATTATTGATTTCGCATCTCAAATATTTTCATAAATACGATCCATGCAAATTGGATATGGCAAGGACGTGGTTTAATAATATAAAATCGAGTCGTTACGATAAAAAGTATAACTGCGAATATTGTAATTACACCCTAACCACAAAAGTAGGAGTCCATCGCCATATAATGAGAAAACATCCCGATGTGAGATTAAAAATCCAATAATCATCCAGAAAATATTTAAATTTTAGAAGTTTGTGAAAAAAACACCAAAACTTATTTCATGGAATCTTAATTCTGACATAGAAGATCATTTTAATAGCGAGGCTGAGTTTGAAGTAAACTTGATCTACGATCATCTTCTAAAATTGTATTTCTTCATAGGAGTGGAAATCAAAAAAGGAGGAGGAAACCGGGACATCTTTTTCAAAAATCTCAAGACGTAACTCAGGTGACGGTGAAGTAGTTATAAGTCTGTGCCATCGCCATAAAATCAGGAATGACAAAAGACTTACAAAAGGCCTTCGTAAAACAGGACACATCAAGAAAGACGTTGAATTTTGCACAGCATTCCTAAAAGTTTTATTCTACAAATATCCAAACGACACAATTCATTTAGGTGAGGATACTAGGAAACGGCAAATTCATTGTTAATTCATGCTTCAACCATACACATCCAATAGATTGGTCTTCATTAAGATTTACAACAGGACAGACTAAAACTATTATTGGGTTTTAATAGCAAGTATCATTATAACTATTAATTCGTCGTTTAGATTGGTTAAGAAGGGTTTGGACAATGCATCAATCTGTGCAAAGCTGAAGGAGGAATATCCGGAAACGTCTAAACTTCACTATGCTACGACAGACGATATACGGTATTGGGATTTTTTAATAAACGCGTGCGCGCGTACGCCGATTAATCAAGAATGTAGGCGAAAATAATCGCCGGTGATGAGTTTATGAACGTGTTGCATATTCAGAAATATTTTCTAGAATTTTTCTTTAAAGAAATATTTTCTCAGTCAAAAAATTTTGGAAAATAAATCATCCAGCGAAAATATTCGTAATTTGGCCAAAATTGTTTTCAATCAACGTTCTCATGTATTGCTTCTTGATTAATCATTTAATGAATCGCATTATTTTGATCCTTTCATTAAAAATCCAACTTTTTTGAGGAATATAAAACAACGATTTAATTTAAATGGAATCAAGTTTCCCATAACCGAAGAGGAGTCATCGGAAGGCAATGTGGATAATATTATTGTTAAAGAAGGACAACATTCAGATTCACATTTAGGTTTGTTTTAAAATCACATACCGATTCCAAGTAGTAAATTCGGTTTTAGAAGTTATATGATACAAAATAAATATTTCAAAGTTTGTACCTAATTTATCATGAAATTCGTCAATTATTGTTTAATTTTTGATGAAAATACATTAACTATTTTCATCACTCCAATTTTAAAAATTTGAATTTATGTATTTTTGATTTACATTCTATGCCGCATCTCTAACATCACTAATATAGAACGAAAAAGATAATATTGGCAGCTAATTAAATTTGATACAATTATTAATATTTATTCGACGTTTAGCAATTTTGCATAGATACACAAAATTTCTTAATGACTATCCAGGAAATTCAAGGCAAAAGGAGATATACGTACTAGAAATTGAAGTCCAATTTAGATGGGCGTGTTATAATACTAAAAAGAATTTAAATCTAGTATTTTTTAAAATTATATTTATCCACTTGAAGATTATTCGAACCCAGAGTCGAGTGATATGAATTTGATGGAAGATGATGAGCCGAATCAATCAACCGAGCCTTCTGATGATTTAGTTGCTGAGCTTAACTATTACTATAATGTAAATTTAATTATATTTGTTTTCAATTTTGACTATGCTGGATGTTCCTGACGAATCTGTGGGGACGAGTTGTAAGCCCGTCTATCAAATTTTGCGTTATTTCTCTTTTAAAATTCAACATTAATTACTTTAAAGCCCATAGATGATTGAAAGATCCTTTTGTTTTGATTCTGAATTTAATTTTTGAAAATTTTCCATTCCGCCCATCATAACTGCCGGCATAGTTAAAACTGAAAAGACCTATATTTTTCAAAATTAATTAAAAAGTTTCTAGATTATGGACGTGGCAATGCTTCGTTCTCAATCTGACCCGACATTTTTAAATAAATTACGAGAATTGATGATCCCGATTAAGAATTTAGTAGAAGAAGAACAAAATAATGCTTCAAGAATACTTAATCGAAATTGTAAACCTTTATTGCGTCAATAAATGAATAGGTAAGGCTCACTTAATTTTGCAAAATTTTCAATAATTTCAGCGATTTGCTCGAAGTGACATGTATTACGGCATGATGTCTAGCTTTCAATATGTGATGATAATTATTGAAAAATTTATTCAGGGAATGTGAATGTAACGGATAATATTTTATAGTAATGTTTTATAGTTTCTGTTAAACTGTTTTAATAAAGTTCATATAAATATCTTAAAATATAATGGTGCTTATTGAAATTTAACGTTTTATAATATGTTACTAGTGTCGTGGAAATATACACCCACAAATAGATTATGACATCCCATAATTGATAGAAAGTGAAATTGCCGGCTCTGCTCTAGCAGAAATACTGAAGTGTTTTCTCCAAATCGAAACAAAGGTTTTTGCAAAATTGTAGTTCTAACGGGAATGTTGTATGATCATTTTAATGGATAGTACGTGAAAAAGCAATTGAATTTTTATCCGGGCTCTGCAGCCAAGTTTTTCTTCTACTAACAAAATATTAATATCAATTCAAAAATATATCCATTCGATTTAAGCAGGTTTACTGTTCTTGTCTTATTCTCATAACAGTTAATGGGTAAAGGTAAAATGATTTGCAAAAGAATATAAAATAACTTTATAATTTGGGTATTTATTAAAAGTGCAGGTTTGCGTTATTTGGCGACGGCATTAAACCACGACACAATACACGAAGTTTTATTTGTTTTCAGTTTTTTAATTTGTAATTATTTAGCTTTCGCATTTTAATTCTCTAGTGAATGTTTAAGTGTGGGTGAGGTTTTAAGGTCACATCGATATAAATTATAATTGAAAAATAATTTTCTGTTTCACTAGTTTAGAGTTAACATGTGGAATGAAGTATATTATGAATAGTCTTTCTATCAAAGAAAAGATAATGATTGAAAATATTAATTTTTCCAGAATTCACAATGTCAGGCATACCACCTAAAAAGAATAATGTCTATGATTGCCCTGAGAAATGTGGATTTCGACAAACAAGAAAATCATTGATTTCGCATCTCAAATATTTTCATAAATACGATCCATGCAAATTGGATATGGCAAGGACGTGGTTTAATAATATAAAATTGAGACGTCTCTTTAATTCGACCAAAATGGAACTTTGTCTAATCGCGGGCATTCAAAAATTGTCAGTGGAGCGCACTATCAAATTCGCTATTTTTTTTTAATTAATTTTTTTTTCTTTAAAATATAATGAATTTACAGAGGATATTGACATTTTTTATAGCATTGTAACTGCCGTGAGCACAGATTATACTATTTCCGAGGTTAAGTTTATCCGGAAATGATGTGAATGTGATGAATTCATACTTAATGGTAAGAATTGTTTCGTTATGTTTCAAATTTGATATTTTTAGATCTATGGCGATCGTCGTTATAACAGAAACAACATTATATGATATCAAAGCATGGACTTTGCTTAATAGAGAAGATTTAATATCTGAAGGTATATGTTTTTAGCGTTTGTTATTATTTTTATACCAATTGGCTCATTAGACAATATTTAAACTAAAAATAACCTAAAGTTAAAATAAGTGGTTTTTTTTCTAGATATTATCTTTGTGAGTCTAACATTAAAGAAAAATTGTTTGTATAAAAATATAAAATATTTGTCTTGTTAAAAGAATTTGTTCATATAGATGAATTATACCAATACTTAAAAAATTTTATGGCTTAAGAAAGGTTGCTAGCATGTTGAAGATAATAAACTTAAATTATTTTTGCGATTAAGGAGTTTGTCCAGCATGTAAGGAAAATTATTTTTCTTTAGCTATTTTAGTCTTTTCCATTCCACCGACCGGTTTTATATATCAAAATGTTTTTTAATGAGCCAACAATGTGTTTTCTTTCAGAATATTATGTAAGGTTGCAAGTTTATGGAATATTTTTAATCTTGATTTTTGAATTCACAACGGGCTTCTAAAGGTGACAAATAAATTAGATAACTAGATAAAGGTAAATGTATATTTTTATCAAATATTAAATACCTTATTTCAGCATTATTATCAAACAGATTTTCAAACAAGTAACTGTCAGTGTGGATACGAAAATGGATGGGTCTAATTGTTCATTATAAAACATTTTTTTTAATTTGTAAATAAAGAATATTATATATATATAATTTATTAAAAAATATATTATATTAATCAAATGTCATTTGTGAGGTAACTATCAGGGTTGCGTAGAATTACATCTTCCATCTTCCGTTTTCCGTCGTCCGTTTGAAAAAATCATTTCCATTCCATTGAGTAAAACTTCAGATTTTTTTCTTAATAACGAGAACGAAAGTTTCCATCTTGTAAAAATTTGATTATACACATTATTTTCAAGTAAAGTCTTTATTATAAGTTTATAATAAATAATTTCAATTTAATTTAGTCTCCTTCTTTTTATAACTTGGGACTTCTGAAAGTAAATAAAACATTACATGCGCGCATGCATAGGCATATTTCCTAACCGATAACAATTTTTGGACGCCATATTCTCGAGCAGGTGCGTGAGTGGAATTTCTTGTGACAAGCATTCGCGGTGCCAGTGAACATACATTACGAGATAAGTGATTTTGTGCATAGTGTTGAAGCGGCATGCTTGCATTAATAAATTCATTTCTAAAGGTTGCATCTACCAGAGATCTTTCAAAGCCTGCATCCACTATCTAGAATACAAGACATCACAACTTCTATTGAAATAATATAACAAACAGCTCTTAAATTATTAAACTCTTCGTATATTGTTTCCCTCTCTGATGATATTCCGTCATTCGAAGAATCTTGTACCGAAAAACCTAAACAATCGTCATGAGAACTATTATCAATGTTTGTACGGTCATCATCAACTCTATGTTTCGAAATATTTTTGGATAATATAAATTCATCTGGAGGTTGAGTTGATGACGATCGCACAGATATATCGCAATTGTTGCTATCGTCATCGTCATTTTCAATGTTCAATATCGATTCTTCGACATTATTATTTGGGTCCAAATCTGTAAAACATAATTATAAAATCAAATATTTATCTGTAAGAACCTCCATATAGCGATATTAAATGCATATGTATACAACAAACTCCAGATCGTTGGTCCAAGCATGTGCATTTGAATCGATATGGACAACTTTGGCAAATTTGGCAATGCACATTGTTCTAAAAACACTAAAACACTCTAAATAAACTTCATATACTCACATTTTCATCGCATCTGCATGGTCCGTTATCCGTAATTGTATGGTGAATATCACGATTGGACGTCGATGGAACGAACCACTCGTTATCAATCTTCGATATTGGTGGCGGACTGTCTCCGGCAAATTCTACTGCAGAGCGATGGGTCTGATGAGTCTTTGATCGTCGACTGCTACCTGCTGCGAGCTTCCGTTTCCTCTGTAATGAAAAAAATTCTCGCAGTAAAGTATTTCACTTACGTAAACTAAATTAGACGTAGCAATGTCGCTTATCGCGGTATACAGTGTGTGCAAAAGCGTATCTATTCGGATATTTTCCTTCTTTGCCAGCATTCGAATCTGAAAATATAGAACAAAACTATGGACCACGAAATAATATATTTAGCATATATTCTACATATGCAATGATATCACATGGTACCTTAAGTCTGCAGTGCCATGATTCCGCCAACATACTCGTATGTACTGGCGAATACCTATGATCCTGGGAGTTGCTCCATTGCTGCATTTTGGCTATAAATTATAATCTACAGAGTAATTAAAAAATCATTACTTAAATAATATGTCTCCATATACTCCATGAATTTGCTGGCATCCTCATTGTTTTCTACCATGAGCATGTCAGACATACTTTGCCACATCCTGTCTACTTCCTGCTGTAATGGTTCTTTTAGTATAACATTCAAGACTTTCAAACATATGGGTATCGTCTATAGTAATACCACGACCAGAGTAATCTTTCATCCATTGAAGTTGCTGTGGGGTGATTATCACTGAAATCCCACGGAATATATATATATATATATATAATCAAAATCTAAGAATATGAAAGGTTTGATTTGATCATTTTTGAATTATTTTCAATGGTCTCAAATATAAAATGAAACAAATATTCAATTTATGTTAATAATTTCTCATTTTTTCATTATATTTCTTCAAAATTTCTAGATCAAATCAGATTTATTACTTTTATTTTTTATGAAAATAAAATTGGAAATGTCAATTTCTTAGATTTTCATAATATATCAATAAATAAACAAATGATAAATGTATAACCTAATTTAAATTCGCTGCCAGTTGTATCTTTCGGTGGCACATAAAGTTGAAAGCCATCGTTGACGTCTCCGTTATCGATTCTAGTTAATAATGAATTTAAATCATTCTCGTGTAGACGTCCTGGGATATAATTCATTTTATGGCGGAAATTCCTTAAATAATATTTTTGTTAAACTTATTAGGCTTAGTATAAAATACCACAAATCTTGAGTAGTGACATAGAATAGCCTATTCGTATGTGGATAATTTTCCCTTAATTTCAAAATAATCTGCATGTTGGTCATGCCGTCTCGAAGTAATCTGAATTAAAAATTATTTAGCACTAAAACAAATTTAAACTTTTCGATAATTATTTTCTGCTGATAGCTATATTTTAGAGATTCGTAATCTATATTATGGTTCAAATGACTGAAGCACGCCTCAACACTAATCTTCCCATTTTCCGCTGTTTTAACCTTTAATGAATAAATACATATAATATTTTTAATATTAATAATTAATATACCTTCATATACGCTGTACATCTCTCATCAATCTTATCATTTTCATGACCTGCTCTTATCGCTGATTGTTGCTTGTAATTTCCCTTCCGCACTCGATGGCATATGTTATATTCCACATGTGTTCCATTTATATCTGTCGACGATGAAATTCTAAATGAAGTTCCCGTATGTTCCTCTCTTGTTGAACGCCAAATCTATAATAAATGAACCAATAATTAATAATAAGATATAAACAACCATATAATCTTCAAAACAATCAAATTCTTTGTGTTCCATTTCAAATGCTCCATTATCGTTATGCTCTTTTGTCATGTGCTGTCTCAAACCTGAAATAGATGCAAACTTACCATAGCATATCCCACATTCCACTCGTTCGCCATCAGAATAAATCTAAAATTTTTAATATTATATTTAATATAAATTATTAGCATGAATACCTTCCCATGAATATTCTTACAATGTTTTTTCATTCCTTTTACACTTTTCAATTGAACATCGCAGTGTGGACAATTCAATAGAACATGTGTTTCATTGTTCTTGCGAGTGCGAAGTTCCTGAAGACCATTATCAAACTTACTCATCTCCTCGAACCCATAGCCATGAATTCTTCTTAAATGACTTCTCAAATTTTTTGGAATTTGAGAATAACCACAGTTTTCAGGGCATTCAAAAACTGTAGATGAAATTGAGCACATTTTAACTTTGTTACTTGAATTAAATTCGAGTAAAAAATTTATTTTAAAAAAAAATAGCGAATTTGATAGTGCGCTCCAATGACAATTTTTGAATGCCCGCGATTAGACAAAGTTCCATTTTGGTCGAATTAAAGAGACGTAAAATTGAGTCGTTACGATAAAAATTATAACTGCGAATATTGTAATTACACCCTAACCACAAAAGTAGGAATCCATCACCATATAATGAGAAAACATCCCGATGTGACATTAAAAATCCAATAACCATTCAGAAAATATTTAAATTTTAGAAGTTTGTGAAAAAAACACCAAAACTTCTTTCATGGAATCTTAATTCTGACATAGAAGATCATTTTAATAGCGAGGCTGAATTTGAAGTAAACTTGATCTACGACCATCTTCTAAAATTGTATTCCTTCATAGGAGTGGAAATCAAAAAAGGAGGAGGAAACCGGCTCATCTTTTACAAAAATCTCAAGACATAACTCAGGTGACGGTGAAGTAGTTATAAGTCTGTGCCATCGCCATAAAGTCAAGAATGACAAAAAAATTACAAAAGGCCTTCGTAAAACAGGACACATCAAGAAAGACGTTGAATTTTGCACAGCATTCCTAAAAGTTTTATTCTACAAATATCCAAACGACACAATTCATTTAGGTGAGGATACTAGGAAACGGCAAATTCATTGTTAATTCATGCTTCAACCATACACATCCAATAGATTGGTCTTCATTAAGATTTACAACAGGACAGACTAAAACTATTATTGGGTTTTAATAGCAAGTATCATTATTACTATTAATTCGTCGTTTAGATTAGTTAAGAAGGGTTTGGACAATGCATCAATCTGTGCAAAGTTGAAGGAGGAATATCCGGAAACGTCTAAACTTCACCATGCCACGACACAGGATATATGGTATTCGGTTGTTTAATTAATTTCGTGCTAAATTGACCATTGACCAAGAATGCAAGCGAAAATAATCGCTAGTGATGAATTTATAATCGTCTTTCATATTCAGAAATATTTTTCTCATGTATTGCTTCTTGTTTAATCATTTAATGAATCGCATTATATTGATCCTTTCATTAAAAATCCATCTTTTTTGAGGAATATAAAACAACGATTTAATTTAAATGGAATCAAGTTTCCCATAACCGAAGAGGAGTCATCGGAAGGCAATGTGGATAATATTATCGTTAAAGAAGAACAACATTCAGATTCACATTTAGGTTTGTTTTAAAATCACATACCGATTCCAAGTAGTAAATTCGGTTTTAGAAGATATATGATACAAAATAAATATTTCAAAGTTTGTACCTAATTTATCATGAAATTCGTCAATTATTGTTTAATTTTTTATAAAAATACATTAACTATTTTCATCACTCCAATTTTAAACATTTGAATTTATGTATTTTTGTTTTAAATTTTATGCCGCATCTCTAACATCACTAATATAGAACGAAAAAGATAATATTGGCAGCTAATTAAATTTGATATAATTCTTAATATTTGTTCTAGTTTAGCTATTTTGCATAAATAAACAAAATTTCTTAATGACTATTCTGGAAATTCAAGGGAAAAGGAAAAATACGTACTAGAAATTGAAGTCCAATTTAGATGGGCGTGTTATAATACTAAAAAGAATTTAAATCTAGTATTTTTTAAAATTATATTTATCCACTTGAAGATTATTCGAACCCAGAGTCGAGTGATATGAATTTGATGGAAGATGATGAGCCGAATCAATCAACCGAGCCTTCTGATGATTTAGTTGCTGAGCTTAACTATTACTATAATGTAAATTTAATTATATTTGTTTTCAATTTTGACTATGCTGGATGTTCCTGACGAATCTGTGGGGACGAGTTGTAAGCCCGTCTATCAAATTTTGCGTTATTTCTCTTTTAAAATTCCACATTAATTACTTTAAAGCGCATAGATGATTGAAAGATTCTTTTGTTTTGATTCTGAATTTAATTTTTTAAAATTTTCCATTCCGCCCATCATTACTGCCGGCATAGTTAAAACTGAAAAGACCTATATTTTTCAAAATTAATTAAAAAATTTCTAGATTATGGACGTGGCAATGCTTCGTTCTCAATCTGACCCGACATTTTTAAATAAATTACGAGAATTGATGATCCCGATTAAGAATTTAGTAGAAGAAGAACAAAATAATGCTTCAAGAATACTTAATCGAAATTGTAAACCTTTATTTCGTCAATAAATGAATAGGTAAGGCTCACTTAATTTTGCAAAATTTTCAATAATTTCAGCGATTTGCTCGAAGTGACATTTATTACGGCATGATGTCAAGCTTTCAATATGTGATGATAATTATTGAAAAATTTATTCAGGGAATGTGAATGTAACGGCTAATAATTTATAGTAATGTTTTATAGTTTCTGTTAAACTGTTTTAATAAAGTTAATATAAATATCTTAAAATGTAATGGTGCTTATTGAAATTTCATGCTTTATATTGTCCTTATCAGAGATCGGTGCCTAATGGAAGAGCAATAAAAGAAGAGAAAATGATGGGCGGCCACACGGCCACAAACAACTTTTTCATCAATTCCTCTTAAATGTGTGCTGCCCATAATTTGGTAAAAAAGAATGGCCGTCCAAACGAGATCCTCATTCCATCCTAATTTTTTTCTTCTTCCATTAAGCACCGATCTCTGAAAAGGACAATACATTGATAAGATACAAAAGAGTGGCTGTCCAAATTAGAACCTAATTTTTTTCTAATTTTTTTCTTCTTCCATTAGGCACCGATCTCTGAAAATGACTATATATATATATATATACTTGTCGATAGTCTTTCGATGAAGTGACTACAGCGTCGCGGTTTTTTCGCAAGATTGGCTTCGGAATTTCTTGACGATTTAATCCTCTGTTTTCCACAAATTCTATCCATGTGTAATTATCCACAGGGATTGTCCACTGTATTGACAACAGCATTAGCTGGGGCCAACAGTGAGTAGAATAATTTTTGGACTGTCTTAATTTCAGTTACTTGGCAGATTCTGAGTTATTTATGTCCTTTTATGGTTGACATACACGCGTGTGTATTCAGAATAATAACGCTTAAAAAAGCTATAAATTTTAAAAAAAACTTTTAGTGGTCAACATTTTCTCGTCCTTTTGGCAAATAGCCAAAACTAAATGTTTTTCCCCAATTTCAATATTGTTGTCCCGATGTGCATCCAATTTAGCACCCCAACTTGTGTGGTAATCAAATGAGCTCAGTAAGCAGTCTCAACTTACTTACTTTGGATACTTTGGAGTCCGAATCATTCTCGCAGTGAGAAGCGGACTAACTCTCTCCAATTTGAGCGGCTGCGCCGTGCCACTGTCGACCATGCAGCTCTCGTCTCCAGGATTCCTATCTGTCTTCTGGTGGATCTTGTCGTGGACCGTTCGTGGGTGAAGTTTGAGATCCAGAGTTTGACGGCATCAGACCAGCGTGCTTTAGGTCGTCCTTTTGGTCTAGTTGATCCTCTGGGGTCCCATTCTGTTACGCGTATGCACCAACGGTCCACCGGCATTCTGGAAATATGACCTGCCCATTGCAAGATCTTACCGCGGACAATCCTCTCAATGTTGATGGTCTCACAGTTGGCATAAAAGCAAATGGTGTCGATTGCTCTTTGCAGACGTGTGATGTGCTCAGAAAGGAGTGTCCATGTTTCGGAGCCATATAGGAGAGCAGGAATAACATTTTGCATCATGAGCTTCCTCTTTTCCTTATGGTCAATGTGCATGAAGAGGAGTTTGCATTTCCCGTATGATGCCCACGCAGCTTTCGTTCGCTTTGAAATTTCATCTGCTAAACCTCCATCAATCCTGATATGGCTTCCTAGATATCGAGCACCTTCTTGGAAAGGACTGACAACCCCGTCGATCTCGATTTCTGAGCCCGAAGCGAAATTGTTTTTCATGATTATCGTTTTCGCGGGATTAATTTCGAGTCCGTGTTCCTTCGCCAGTCGTGCCAAAATCGATATTCTTCGGTCCATTCCGTATCATTCGCAATGATAACAACGTCGTCAGCGAACTCGAGTCTCTTCAGCTGTTTCCCGTCAAAAGTTATTCCTTACAGTTTGCCTGTGCGTTCCTCAAGTGCCATTTTTTTAGAAAGTTATTAACATTTTTAGATAGCTTAAGACAAGCTTAATTAAATTGTATCTAAAACTTTTTTGATATAAGGACGTCAAAACTTCCACACACGTTTATAAATCGCAAAATTTCTATTACGATTTGGCGTGCTTTAGTTCTCCTTTCACTGTTATCTTCTCTTTAACTACAGTGTTGAGTTGATGATAGCTTCTGTCTGTTCATCTTTGTCCAGTCTGCGGTACTTAGAACTGTGTCCAATAACATCTTGGCATAATATAAACAATAGTTATATTGCCTACTTTCCCTCGATGAGGAGCTAACCGTTATTAGATTTCTCCTTTTGCTCAAATTTATCCTAAAATAAGGGTCTTGATTACAACTTCTTATCATTGCATCGAAACGCTTCGCTTCGCCGAATAACAATCATTTTCCAACATATGTGGATGAAGCGGGTGTCATAAAAAATGCCATCAAGATGACTAATAGGATATGTCTGCGTCTATCATCGCAACTTGAACGGGAGCCCGTCAGCTGCTACATTTGCCTGCATCCAATCGGCTACTACTACTCGCCAAAAAATAAAGTAGTGGGTGAGGCCATTCAATTTTGGTGCCAATGGACCTGACGAGCTTCCAGCAAACGTACTGTATCGACTATAACGGTTGGGTAACGGTGAGTGTCGGCTGCTTGAAGCTACCCCGGCTGGTTCATGTGCGATTGATTTAAGGGCGCATCGAGTGCAGGAAAGCCACCAAAACAAATCGATTTTGATTCACAAACAATTCCACAGTTGATATATTCGAAGGTTAGTTGTGATGATTTACTAATTCAGAAGTCCCAGAATTAATTCCATACATTTTAGCAAAACAATGATAGCGTTGCGGCGGTTTTCGACGCCGAAAAACAATCTTATACTTTTTCAAAAATCGTGACAGAGGTTTTTACACGTTTAAATGCTTGAAAATAATCAAAACTAACTAGATGGAGAATCTGGCGGCAGGCCTACTATCTATTGGATTGAAACAAGGTGACCGCGTGCTCATCGCTGGTAGCAATCACTCGCAGGTACCAGTTTCCATTCAAATTTCGAGACAATGCGCCTTAACTGTTGCAGGTGATGATGTCATCTTTGGCGTGCGCTAGAGCTGGTTTAGTATTTTCTCTAGTGAATCCAAATTTTGCGAAAAGTGACCAACTCGGCGCTGCCATTAACCTGGTTTGTTTGAGAATAAAATAGACAAATGATACCTTTTTAGGGGAAATTCAAATGCATTATATGCTTTCAAGCTCATCAATACGATGTTGATCATTTGAACTCTCTTTTAGTAGAAATTGCGCCAGAATTAATGCAATGCCGAAAGGGCGAACTCAAGTCGGCCGGATTACCCAATTTGACGCACGTTATATTAGGCGAGGAAGAGCACCGGCATGCGTACGTTGGCGCTCCATTTCTACAATTGCGATTCATTTTAGCGGCACGTTCACATTATCCGAAGTGTTTCTCAAGGCGTCGAAGGATCGCGTCGAAAAGCTGCCAGATTTTTCAAAGTGGTCGAGCCACAAACTCGCTTGCCTTCAGTTCACCCTCGGCACCACGCGCACGCCGAAACTCGTCGCTCTTTCGCATTACCAGATGTTGAATGGCGCAAGAGCGGTCGCCGCCGCGTTCGGCATCTCCCAGGCTCACGTGTTGGCGTGTGCACTTCCTATTTTCCGCATCGCCATTTTCAACCTGGTCTGCTTGTCGCCTTTCCTAACCGAATGCCGTGCTGTGTTCCCGGAGCCATCGCCGCTGCCGAGGAATCTGTTTGCAAGCGTGAACAAATACAAGTAAGCAGGCGATTCGCGTGTAAAATGCGTCAATGTGTGATTTTCAGATGCACAACACTGCTCTCGAATGGTGCAGCATTGCGGTTGCTGCTCAAGATCAGTCAAACGCAGAGAGTCAAGGTATGAATGTTATTACTGGGTGCTTCAATCATAATCCATCAAAAATGATCCTTGAACGCTCCATGAAATTCCACACATTTATATTTTCTCGAAAATGAATTAGCTAAATTAAAACAAAAGAAAATGCGTTTTATAACATGTAAAATGCAAAATATACGTTGAATAAAATACAGTAACACTCCACTGCCACGACTACTGCACAATTTGCAAAAAAGATGTGGACATATTGCAAAACCACGCCCTTCACTTTTTATTTAAATTCTTTATATTGTTGGAATCATAACTTCTTCGAATTTGATTTAATTTGTTTTTAGAATCGTTTAGAATTATTGATTATTGGTGTTTAATTTGTTTGAAGGTTTAAAATCGATTTTAGTATTCTTAGAAAAACAAAGAATTCGAATAAAATTTGAAGGGCGTGGTTTGGCAATTTGTCCACACTTTTTTACAAGATACGTAGTGTTCGTGGCAGTGGAGTGCAGTAACATTTAAAGTTCTCTCGATAATTGATATTGTATTTTGTTTGTAACATTTTGTATTCTACTTGAGCGAAAATAAAACCAACGCTGATTAAAATACAGTATCACTAAAATTAATTTTCAGAAAATGTTACTGTATTTTGTTTATGATTTTTATCTTTGTTTCTAGCTTGAACAAAAAATAAAAACGAAAATTCATTAAATAAAATACAATATCGCAAAGTTTGCCTAATTCGAAAAATATTACTGTAAATTGTTTATTATATTTTTTTATTTTACCGCTGTCTGAAAGGAAAATAAAAACCTTGATTTTTTAAACAAAATATTGTCAAAGTGTAAATAAATGAGAAAAATGGCTTAAAATAGCATGAGGAAAGACATATTGTGTTATTAATGCTTATTTAATTTTGCTATTGAATTAATTTTTTTGAAAAAACTGCAATAAATTTATTATTATTTAATTAAATTATATTTATCTTCAATGTGTGACTTATTTCGCTTACCTTTTGTAATTTTCGAATCTAAAAAACAATAAAATTACAACGGAAATTATATTAATATGAGTATTAATCAAATAACAATCGATTTATTTAGACAACAAAATAAATCAAAAAATACATTAAAAAGAATAGCAGAATAATAAACAAATTGAAATTAAAGAGACCACATTTTCCTGCCTTATGAGCATTTAAGCCATTTTTCTGATTACCCTAAAATTCCATAGATAAGAGTGGTTTAATTTCACCGATAAAACTAGAAAACAAATTGTTTTTTTGTTTTTTGTTTTTTTGATTTTGATTTTTATTAAACAATAACAAGGGTTCCAACATAAACAACATTAAACTTTTTCAATTTCTACTTCGTCATCATCGTTGATATTCATCATAGCAAAATCGTTTTTGAGATCACACAATGCTTTTTCAAAGCCATGTTGAATAGCATCAGAGGAAACTTTCGCTTACCAAAAATGCAGCTTCTTCGTAGCTCATTCTTCTCCTTATTCCATTTTTTGTATAAGTTGCTTTGGCTTCATTTCTCATCCAATTCCTGATTCATCCAACCTTATTCATTTGTTTTCGCAATGACATCGGGAGGAAATTGTCCTTTTGGCATCAACTTCTTCTTAAAAATTAGCATTGGTTTAAATTTCTCACCAGCAGCAGTCACTCCAAACAAAACAGTAAAGTTAGATTTCTCATGTCCGGTAGAATTGATTGTAATGTTTTCTCGTCCCTTCACAGCAACAATCCGTTCATACACGATATAAAGGGGGGCTGGAACTTCATCAATATTTCCCAAGTTGAAAGGGGATACATACAAGGCTTCAGCTGTAACGAACTTCCAAAAATCCGAGCATTTCTGTAGATAGTCAGGCGGTAATGGCTGACCGACACTTGTTCTTCTTCGTAAAGAGAGCTTTTTCCGCGCCATAAACAAACGGCACCAACGCGAAAATGCTTTAAAATTATGGTGGCCATTCTCTTCTGATAACTCCTTTGCTTTGGTCCTTATTTCTTTCACCATGACAGCTCTATTTTCTTCCCGCTCATGATTACCCAAAATATTCGACTTCTGTAATGCTTGGTTTTCTATATCGTTGGGCTCTCTTCGTTCTGGAATCTTTTGAAGATTTTGTCGTTCAACAACCCACTTTCTTATCATTGCTTCAGTAACTTCAAAAATTTTTTCGGTAATTTATTATTTTTTGGCCGTTAGAAAAATTAATTTATGCAATTACCTAATAAACATTCATTTCTATAAAAAACCCGAAAAAAAATTTTGTTGGAAAAAAGTTCTTGTTACAGATTGCCTTTAAGAAGCTTTATCACTTTTGATACGTATTTTTCAGTTATAAAAAAGGATTATTATCATAGACAACATATCATTCTAAAGATCCATCATCCCAGAGTTTTCAAAAATCCACTTAGAATCAGGGTTTCACGGAATTCCATCTACCATTTTCCGTTTTCCGTCGTCCGTTTGAAAAAAATCTATTTCCGTGCAACCCTGCTTAGAATAATTAAAATTGAAAAATATGTGCAAAAAAGCAAAAAAAAGATCAACAAGTTAACAAAACAAAGAAAAACAAATGTTTTGTTTTCGAGTCAAAGTGCATTTTGCGGATTGATCTTGTTATTTTAAAGCCACTCTTATCTATGAACCACTCTTATCTATGGAATTTTAGGGTAATTAGCACTTTGCCACACCAAAATATTCTGAATTGTTTCGTGACCTTGTAAATATTAGTCCACGTTTTTGTTTCGAATTTACTGTTGGCTAACGCGTTATTTCTTGATTTTAATATATTGATCCGTTCAGAAATTAACGTCAGAATGCGCGCCAATATTGAACTACCAAAAATAAATTAGAAACATCTCTAAATAAACTCGTGGACTTAAATTTGGGGAGTAACATCTCGACGGTAAACTTTAATTTGGTGCGTTATTACAAACACTAATTTCCCTAAATATTAAAAGTATTTTGTATATAATCGATGTTTCATTGCAGAATCACAAAGCTATACATAATTTCGATAAGTATTTTATATGTAACTTTTTGTTTTCCCATTGAACGAAACAAATTAAAACCGATATACTTTGAATAAAGCCCAGTATCATTAAAATTATTTACGATGACTTGTACTGTACTTTGTTTTGTAAAATTTTATTTTCTAACATTTTAAATTTTATTAATTTTACAATTTTGCAGTTATATCAATTCGATAATACATTTATTATCAAAATATAAGAAATTGAAAATTTAATTTCAACATTTTTGAATTATTTTCAATGGTCTCAAAGAGATCATGAAACAAATATTCAATTTATGTTAATAATGGCCATAGACAAAGTACACGAACGTTGGGACACAAACATATCTTCAGATGAAAGGAGGCTTAGGTACCTAAGCCTAATTCGCTGTGATAGCTGTTTTTTCAGCTACATACTGCTATGTATTAAATTATTCTTCATAAATGTTGCAACCTTCCCCTTCATATTCTGAAACACGGACACCGGTCGTGTCATATAAAAATTCCTTCGTGTCCCAACGTTGCTGTACTTTGTCTTTGGCCTTAATAATTTCTCTGTTTTTCATTTCCTTCAAAATTTCTAGATCAAATCAGATTTATTACTTTTATTTTTTATAAACAATTTTTCTAAAATAGTTTGATACTAAAAGAACTTAACGATGTGTTGTTTTGTTTAAAGCCCTTTAACATGTGCACGTCACCCTGGATGGTAAAATTAAGTTCTTATTTAACATTTTAAATATACATTTACCGATATAATTTGAGAATATAAGGATTGTTTGACTTAATTAAGCTTAATATAGTCAAAATGCAATTATCAATTTTCTGAAAAGTCCACACAGACACTAATAATACGTGATTAAATTACGTAAAATCGACATTTGCGGGGGCTTGCATGTGTTTAATCAACTAGGCTAAACTGTGAAGATTTGCGTCCATTTATCCCAACTGCATTTGACGCTTACTGTTAATGAAATTGCACAAATAGAATCCGTAATCAGTAAAATATATCAATTCAGCTATCCGCATTGGAAAACATCCTCCTAATTGGAGACCGCGTGTCGAAGGAAGTGCTCAAGTTAATAAAACTTCAAGCAGAAAATGTGAAAATTATTGCCGTAATATATCCAATAGATTAATTAGACGATAAACGATTTCAATTTAGGTGGGATACCTGTTAACAGAAACCGGATCGATTCCAATTATGGGCGACCAGAACACAGACTTTACGCGGACCATTGGAAAGCCCATCGCGGGATATGAGGTTTTATATTATTTTCATGTCCCTAACATTGTTTTGTTGAATCCATTCACTAGCCATAACTTTAGGCTCATTTAATTCCACTTGATGATTCCGACGATCAACCGGTGAGTGTGGGAAAACTCGGAAAACTGTTAATCCGCGTGTATTATGGTTCGACATTTATGGGCTATGCGCCTGAAACGAGTGGAAAAGAAAAATGGGTGGACACGGGGTAAATATTTGCCATGAAAATTTCAAGAATAATTACAATTCTCAAGAGATATTGCACGAATTGATGAAAATGGTGCTTATGAGATTGTGGCAAACGAAGAAGATTTAATCTATGACAAGAATAATTGCCTTGTGGAGCATTGGAATATTGAGCGATTATTAAACCAAAGTGATCTACTCAAAGGCGTCCAGGTAAGAAATGATCCATGGTCATATTTCAATTTTTGTCATTCCGGGTTGTTTCAAAGGGGCGCGGGCAGCCAGTCGTTGCTGTATGTGTGGCGCGTAGCAATCAATTCCATGCCGCCAAATTGAAGGATGAGCTCAAGAACATGTGCAGGGAGCATCGAGTAGTGCCAAAATATTAAACACTGGTGAATGTTCACGTTTTACCTAATTTCAGTTCCCCGTTCCCGATGCATTTGCATTCGTCGATGAGTTGCCAAGAGTTCACACGAAAATCCAAAAGTTTCGAATCCGCGCAATGTTGGAATCGGGTCATATATCAGTTTTTTAAAAGATAAATAATTTTTGTATATTTTGTGAATGTTATAAATAATAAAGTATGCATGTTTTTGTAAATGAAACTGTTTTATTTTCTGAAATTGGTCAATGAATTGTGAAGATTAAATTTTGGGGAAAACAATTTTTCAATTATAATTATTATAAAAAATTAAAATAGATAAGATTTCTGAGAAACCGTAAATAAATAAATTTATAGAAAAAAATCTGAGTACGTATGCAAGAACTTCTTTACCCGTTAATCGATGATGGAAAATCATTGAGAATTTTTTCATAAAATTGTAATTTTCATTCAATTTTGTCATAAAAATATTATTTCTTGTATAAGCTTATTTAAATTTTCTTCGAAACGTAATTTATCAATGATTTTCCATCACAGTTTAACGAATAAATGCGTTCTTGCATACCGCCTCTGGATAATTTATATACAATAAACGGATAATATTTTATACTAAAACAATTTATAAAAGTTACATTTCTATACTAAATAAAAAATAATTACCATTTATAAATAAATTTAGTACATCCATCAACCTAAATATTTGCACAATTTTAGAGAGCGAAAAGATGCAAAGCCTAGTGGACGACTGAACAATTGAGCGAAATTAGTCCACGCCATCTAGAAATCGATACGGATCAGCATGATGAATGTAATGAGTAATTTGTAATAAGTGGTATACATACCAGTCGAATGTAGAGAGACAAACAAAAAATTGCCAGCCATTGTACATTATGATTGAGTGTTGACAGCCATTTAAAGACACATTTTTCAATTCAAGACGCATTTAAATGTTTTTTCTTCGAAATACTTGTACAATTTGCCCATTTAAATTCATTTATTGAAAAGTGCATATCCACACCGCGTCAACAATAACATTAGCAAGCAACCAAAATGGCCTTGACTTTCACCACCCAGTGAATTTCTCGGTCATTGCCGCCTACCGGATGAGATCGGTCCGGATGGCATAGATGAACGCAACATCTGTCGACTCTATGCAAATATTAAGCTTAATTTATCGATTTCTAATTTATTCAAACAATTGCTCTTTTCAATGGTTGTTTTAAAAAACAATTGCATTACATAATAATGGATATTAAATTTTATCCGCACACCGGAACAAATTAATAAATTACGGTTCGTAAAACGAATAAATAACTAATTGCTTTCAAAGACCTGTGATTATCCTCTCAATTATATCACCAAAAAACTAATGTCTTATCGGGCAAATAACCGGTTCTCCCATTATGCAATCTTTATTCATCAGTGTTTCATTTCCTTTCTATTATTATTATTACTTATCATAACTGTTTTAGTTAATCCGTCAAATTTACAAACACTTTTGTTAAATTGTTTATAGTTCATTTAAGTTGCGTGAAAAGTGACTTTTTTAATTTTTCGTGTCCTTTCATTGCTACAACTATAAATTTTTATGTCATGGCGTGAAATTTTAGTTTCAGTAAATATTCTATATCATATCTTCAATCTTGAAAGTTGATATTCTTTATATATTCAATTCAACAAGGAAATTGACTTTAGCGCCCCTTTGAGAAAGAAATGTGGTAAAATAGTTTCTAAGTTTAGTAAATTTACCGGCTATTTTATGGTAATTGTATTTACATTATCTTAAAAATATTTTAAGAAAAGCAGTAAATATATTCCTGTGTACATTATCGAAAATAGTTCTTTATTGACTTCATTATCTCATAAGGCCCCTAATATTATCTCATAAGCTCCCTAATAAAATTGCCCATTAAATGTCCTTGCATCCTTAAAAATAATGTAAATAAGGGCGCAACTAAAATATCGACTTATATTGATTTTGTATAAAGAAAACTCTTAAAATTATCAAAGCCCATTAAAACTACACATTCTCAATGAATTATCAAGCTAATTTACAAGATTTCGTGTATCCTTATTAAACATTCATCTAAACTCATCCTGTCCATCTCTAATTCAGGCGTGCTCACGCCATCGGTTATGTCCAACGATGGAACAATCGCACTGGAGCTTGACAACTCCGAGTCTATGCAACTCATACGACAGGCGATATTATTCGAGAATGTAGAATTACTCGCCGATTTATTCAATGAGAATCCTTGGGCTTGGAACCGTGTTGATCGTCATGGAAGGTTTGATATCAGTCATGACCAACAGGAATAAACGCATTTAGAACCCCTTTAATGCTAGCTGCTCATAATGGAAAACTAAATAGCCTTAGGACTATTCTAATGTGCAGTCCAAACTCATTGGAGACTGAAAATCAGCGTGGAAAAACTGCTCTTCACATGGCTGCCGAATCAGGCGAGACGCACATAGTTCTTGAACTTGTTGAGATGGGCGCCGATCCGATGAAAATGGACAACGAAGGTTATTGTGCTTTAGAACTAGCGCAGATGGCGGGACATAATCAGACAGCGGCAGAGCTTATTGATACCATTCGTACGATAAATATCACCAATTTCCATTTAATTATCAGTTTTAGAAAAGAACAATGAAGAAATAAATCAAGCTCATGCTCGACTGATTGCAGCCTGCATTGAGGGCGATTCAAACACCGTCGATTCCATTTTTAAACTTGCCACAAATAAGTAAAATCAGTTAAAAATTTTTAAAAAGTATTGTAAATATACTATTTAGGAAAAGTAATAGATACCCCTTGTTCAATGGCCGGCAACAGGAGGACGACAGCGCGCTCATGATGTAAATTCAGTTAGAGTTCCAACATCTAAAAACATAATTTTTCAGATCGTGCATACATGGACGCTTGGACATAGTTCAACGATTATTAGTATTTACCGAACATTTATTAATAAATTCATCCACAAACGACACAGTATTACATGCTGCTGTTTCATCTCAGAACGTTAATGTCTTGAAAATTATTTTAGAGGTCGGTCATTTTCATTCACAGTCGTTTAAAAACACATTCTCTATTTACTAATTATTCCTGGACTCCCGGTCTTCCAAAGACAATCGGAGTGCGTAGGTATTGTTTCCGGCACATTGCATAAACTCGTGTAGATTTTGACTCGTTTCCATCTCCACAAACACGATTTTTAATTAGAAGGCTTTCTGAAATCAAATTTGTTTTAGAATGGAATGGTAACAAAATATATGATTTAATAACGAAAAAAATATCGTCGTCATGTTAACATGTCTTTTTTTGGTTAAGAAAAAATTATACCAAACTTTTTGCCTCGTTTTACCATAAATATCCTTTCAATAGTCGATGCCATATGCGATTACCACCGCAAAATGTGGATTACCTTTTTAAATATAATTTCGAAACGATTACGATTGACGGAATGGGTTCCTCGAGGCTGGACACGACAAAAAGGAAGACCGAAAGCAAGATGGCAAGACTCAATTAAACTCTGGGTCTCAAATTATGTGCACGAGAAGTCCACCTCCAGAAACTCAAGAAGACGAGTCGGAATCCTGGAGAAGAAGGTTGCCTGGCCCACCTTTGCGAGGCGCAGCCGCGATGATTGGAGAGAGCTGGTCTGCTTCTCTATAAGAGAATGACGACGGACTCCTAAGTATCCTAAGTAAGTAAGTAAGTAAAAATTAGACAAGCGAGGCAATAATTTTGAAATAATTTCATTGTCAAAAAGAAATGTTAGCATGACGATTATCATAAACAATTAAAGTGACTTAACTAATAATAATAAAATATAGTCGTCGCCAAGTGCGATTACCACTGAAAAATGTGGCGCACTTTTTAAATATTATTTTTTCATTTAATTTTTATCATTATTTCCTTTCTATGCTCGTTCTATACTGTTTTTGCTTAAATAAATTGAAGAATATGTTTTAGATGCTGTTTCAATCGTGGCATAAATGTGGAAAATAATAGTAATCAGAAAAATTACATGAAAAATTAATATTTAAAAAAGTGCGACACATTTTGCGATGTTAATCTCATTTGGTGACGACTATACTTAATTGACTAAATCTACAACTATTTTAATAATCTTAACTAGCTCAACTTTTTCAAAATTTGGTACATTTAGGTAATTTTGAAAAAAAAAATTTAATAAAAGTTATAACGGTAAATGCGCCCTAATAAAAATCCTGGAGCTGAGCTGGTGTAAATTTACGAGAACATTTCTCATAATTTTTTTAAGGAAAAAATATTAATAAAATCGTCATCAGGCTATGATGCCTTTCTGAAAAGAAAAAAATTATGACAAAAAAAGTAAGTCTTGGTTTGCTATTATTAGGAAAGTTGACAATTTTCTATTCCATCTCATAAATTATTATTATTATTGTCCTTTTCAGAGATCGGTGCCTAATGGAAGAGGAAAAATAAGAAAAAAAAATAATGGTCTCGTTTGGATGTTTCCATCTCTTGAATTTGTATTTGTCTATTGTTTTGACGAGCTACAAAAGAACAAGACCATTATTTTTTCCTTTTCCAATGGGCACCGATCTCTGAAAAGGACAATAATAAGAAATTGTTTATAAAGAATTCAAATAGATCAAACCATTATAAATATCTTCCCATCTTTCTTCCATTTTTTCCAACTCGAGTGACTGCTCCTTTGTCAAGGGTCGTGGGTTAAACCTTCTCCTATACAGTCTAAAATCTACTAAATAAATGAATAATATTGATTTAACAACTTACATCTTTAAGATTCTTGAATATAATTCATTACAATCCTGATCAATGGTCCCATTCGGATTAAATTGGCATTTTCTATTGAAGTATTGTATCAATTGATTAGTATTAGATTCAATGAACTTGATGATTCGCTGATCATTATTTGGGTTCATGAGAAACATCTAATAAAATCATATAACTCCTATAACTAAATAAAGTTATCATCATACTTCAAGTATCATAATAGCATATGATTTAACACCATCAATTCGGTTCTGAATGTTGATCAGAATGATTCGGAAATTTGTTGGATCCGAAAGCCACTGATTCCGCAGCTCGCAAAAGTTAAAATTGTGCAATATCTCGTAGATTATCTAAAATCTACCTACATATGATAAGGAATTACGGAACTGCACTTGAAATGATTTCATTTGGATATAGATGTTAGCAGAAACAAGGAGCTTGTTAATTGCCGCTGAAAAATTATACCATTTTCGTTAAAAATTATTAAATAACTTGTGAATTTGTTCCAATTGGGGTCCAGCAATATTCTAACACTCACGAAATTGCTCGTCAATAATATCTATAATTAAAATTATGCAATTGAATATGGTGATATAGTATAATCTACTAAATTGGATAAATTTGAATGGTTAAATACCACAAATTAAATCGTATAGCACATAGTATCACACAGCTAGCCCTGTTTTTAACCAAACCTCCATCATGCGAATCAATTCAAATATGCAATCGTATTGTTCAACATCATTCGAAGCACTTCCGAGTCGAGCCAATACCATCCATATGCATCCATCATCACGAACACGGTACTCTTTCTCATCGAGTCCCTTGTCTTCGAATATCGGCGGCAGGCAAGCATCGTCGAGCACATACAACGACAGAATATCATTGAAGAGACGCGCTTCCGTCGACGTTCGCAAGCCTTCGGCAATGATCTGCACCACTTCATGTCTCGCATAGTACATGTGATCTCTCAGTTTGATATTCTGTCGCATTTTGGTATTCCGTCGGCTGACAATGCTCTCATGTGACTCATTCGACGTCCATATGTAGATGAATCTCACCAAGTCGCGGATTTTCTGAAACTTTTTTTATAGCTATTCACATATTCACGCGCAAAAGTAAGTACCAAAAAGGGTTTTTTAAAAATAATTTTTCTATTCTCGTATTATTCAGAACTTTGCTGATGGTAAAGGTTTTTATGTGGATTTTATTGAGTGTCGTGTAAGTGTTGCTGGCCCGTTTCTCTATAGCTTTCTTTTTCATCAGAAATGTATTTAAAATTAAAAAAGAGCTTAACCAGTACTCTACGGATCCCCTTATATCTTAATTAATTAATCCAGTGAAGTTCAAGGAAGAAAACGAACCGAAAGGCATAAGAAAGCGCCACCCGGAATACTCATTTTAGACCACCCAGATTAAACATAGCGATCAAATTTTTGTAGAATGAAATAGTTTTTGATAAAAACTAAACTTTGACAAAAAGAATTCAATTGCAATATTCACGGGGTGTACTTGAGGATATATTAAAGCTTAAGGATATATTAATTGTTTGAAAAGATGATGTTTTTTCATATTAGAATATCTCAGGATCCCGTCTGTCAATTAAACTGTAATTAAGAAACTAATTGCTACTAATTATTTAAAAGAGATTAGCCAATTTTTATAAAAAATCATCGAAAGATTCTCAAGAAATCGTGATGGAACCATCCAGCCAAGAGTCCAACCCGAGAAAAGATCCCAGGTAGAATATCTCTGGATCCAGTCTGCCAAAAATAGTACAACTAGGAAATTACTGTCTCATAATTGTTTAAAAGAGATTTGTCAATTTTTATAAAAAATCATCGAAAGATACTCAAGAAATCGTGATGGGACCCTCCAGACAGGAGTCCAATCCGAGACATGATCCTAGATAGAATATCTCAGGATCCAGTCTGTCAAAAAGAGTCTAATTAGAACATATTAGTCTAATAATTGTTCCAAAGAGATTCACCAAGTTTTATTAAAATTCAATGAGAGCTTCTCGAGAAATCGCGATAGGACCCTCCAGCCAAGAGTCCAACCCGAGAAAAGATCCCAGGTAGAATATCTCTGGATCCAGTCTGTCAAAAAGAGTATAACTAGGAATTTATTGTCTCATAATTGTTTAAAAGAGATTTGGCAGTTTTTATAAAAAATCATCAACACATTCTTGAGAAATCATGGTGGGACCCTCCAGCCAGGCGTCCAATCCGAGACATGATACCATTTAGAATATCTCAGGATCCAGTTTGTCAATTAAACTATAATTATGAAGTAATTTGCTAATAATTATTTTAAAGAGATTCATCAAGTTTTACGTGATTCTAACAACAGATTCCTGAGAAATCGTGGTGGGACCCTTTAGCCCGCAGAAATCCGTGGCTTTTTCGTGGTAGGATACCTGAAGATATTGTCTACCAAAAAGGCTATTGTTAAGGAGATATTGTCTACTAATTATTTAAAGAAGATTTACCAACATTTATAAAAAATCATTGACACATTCTTGAGAAATCGTGGTGGGACCCTCCAACCCGGATCAAATCTGATACTTTTTTCTTGGTAGCATATCTCAGGATCCCATCTGTCAATTAAGCTATAATCAAGAAATAATGTTCTACTAATTGTTTAAAAGATATTTGCTAACTTTTATAAAAAATCATCGACACATTCTCGAGAAATCGTGGTGGGAACCTCCAACCCGGATAAAATCTGATACTTTTTTCTTGGTAGCATATCTCGGATTCCAATCTGTCAATTAAGCTATAATTAAGAAATAATGTTTTTCTAATTATTTAAAAGAGATTTGCCAAATTTTATAAAAAATCATCGAAAGATTCTCAAGAAATCGTGGCGGGACCCGTAAAACCGGGATCAAATCTGATACTTTTTTTGTTAGCATATCTCAGGATCCAATCTATCAATTAACTTGAAATTAAGAAATAACACTCTACTAATTGTTTAAAAGACATGTACCAATTTTTATGAAAAATTATCGACACATTCTCGAGAAATCGTGGTGGGACCCTCCGGCCTGTGGTGTGCGCATTATTACCTATTATTATCACGTCACCCAAAAATGTAATAACGCATTACTGATTTTCACGAAAAATTGTCTGTATAACTTTGAGATACTGTAGTTATTAAAATTTTCCCAATATCATTAAATATTATGGCTAAGTGAGGAACTAAGGCCTTAAATAATAAAGCCTATTGGGCAGTGCGTTTCCCGCGCGTTATGAGAATAAAATACAAACCATCTTATAGTCATCAAAAGTGTCCCTGAACACAACCAAGAACAATTTTATAATATCTGGACGTAGGAGAAGCTCCTCTGCAAGCTCGAATTTCTTATGCGGCGCCACTTCCCGATCAATATCGAATATTTTGAGCCAAGTCGATTCGATATTAGAATTCACATCTTCAAGATGCGCTTCAGTCTGTTCCTAAAACATCCTTCCTCCAAAACCAGCAACCTAATACTCAAATACCGACAAATACATCCTCATGGAAGCGTGCAGAGCCTTGGCGGTCTTCGTAGCCATTTCGCCGGCGATTCGACGAACACCCGGCGAATGGTCGCGCTCCACCATGCTCAAACGCTTCAGTAGCCCGAACGACATCTTGATTCGTAGAAAATATTTGCATAATGAATAATAGAATTGTTGAAGACAGATGATTCCAAAATAAAAGAAAATCAGCATAGATCAAAATAAAATTTGGTTTTGTTACAGAACTTCCCCGACTTGATCGAGAATGTGAACACAGATGGATCAACGTGCCTTCATTGGGCCGCTCGTTGCGGATCATCGGAATCAGTGAAAATGCAGGGAGACAAGATGTTTCGAATATAATAAGAGATTTATTGCAGAATCCTGAACTTTCCGTACGATGCAAAGCATTTAAAGGAAATTGAGCGCGTCGGTGCTCCGCCATATAAGCTAGCATTTGATGTGAACCGCGTGGATGGAGAATGTCGTACGGCAATGTACTTGGCCGTAGCTCATGATCATTATGATACTGTGAAGACCATGCTCGAAGTGAATTTATTTGAATTTTTGTGGGTGGCTAGTTTATAATTTCAGTTCAAATGTGCGTCCATCGATGGGCTGCTTCGTTGCCCATTCCAATTGGACGTTTACTGTGCACGCGGGCGGACGCCACTAATGCTCGCTGCGTTCAACCAATCGATCGCAATGATCGACTTGCTCTCCAACGCTGGCGCGGACATCAATCTCCCACTAGCTGTGCTCGACGCTGAGCAGAGCGTCGAAGAAGGCCGCTGCGTTGGCTCGGGTGCGCTGGTGGAAGCGGTTCGCGCCGACGCGGTACACGTTGTGCACCATCTGCTCGACATGGGCGCGCTCGACACCGACAACAAGGCGCTTCGCCTCGCCGCCGAGAACAAGAACGACAAGATTGTGCGCATCTTCCTAACGCGGCTCGTCTTCCCGGACCAGGAGTATAAAATCAACAAGAAGAACATCGACGTCGGCCAGGTTCGTCGGAAACGAAACGAATCGCACAATCTAGCCGCGTTACAGATTGCAATCGGTCAGAGCTTGCTGCCATCGTCGCTGTGCCCATCGCGAGCGGCGCAGTTGAATTGGAATAGTGCGAGTTTGGATGGAGTGCAATCCGATTGGTTTGTAGCGGCTGCACTTCACGTCAACCCGAGATTGAGAACGACCAGGTAGAAATGCCGACGATTCGTATTTAGTATGAAAGCTTGTAGATTGTCATTGGCAGCAATAACAAGAATTGACTTGTCATATAATAAGCTAACAGTCTTCCCGAATGTCCTTTTTCATATGCCATCGTTGAGGTAAATGTTTACAGTAAAATTGTGCTGGAATTTATTTTTTTGTCTTTTCTGTCTCCATTTTTATCTGTTTTCAATAATAAATAGTGAAGTTTTAGTAATGGTGAGGGAAAGTAGAGACAGAAAAGAGAAAAGCAAATATCTTTGTGTTTATGCGTGAAAACGCGCTCCAAATTTATCAATTTCTTGATTAATCCCCTGTAAGTTTATACACTAGCTGACAAAAGTTTTGTCACAAATGTTTTTTCGGGTTTAACTTTTTTGTGACTCGACCAAATTTGCTGATTTTTTGATATTTTATGTGAATCAGTGTTTAAAATGTTATAGTAGCAAAATTTGGTTTAAATTACCATGGCAATTTCGGTATCACGCATTCTGTTTTCCCTCATATTGATAACAGCTTGCCGGGTGGCAATTGTGGCAATTAGAGTTTCTTTACGTGGAGTCATCTCTAAAATGTTGCCAATTACTGCTATTTTCAATAAATGATTAAAAAAATATAATTGAACTTTAAAAATTATTAAAAATGCAGTGCAAGAAAAGGGCGTAATATCTTTGAGCTACGCGTTTTACGATAAACGCTTGTCACTGTAAAACGGATCATCGTAATCACAAACGGGAATTTTTAAAATAATCTACAACCATATGAATCTATCATATCAAAAAATCAGCCAATTTGGTCAAGTCACAAAAAAGTTAAAGAGGAAAAAACATTTGTGACAAAACTTTTGTCAGCTAGTGTAGCTAATAAGGAGCAAGAGCATCGAATTTGATTTAATTTGTTTTTAGAATCGTTTCTAATTATTGAATAATAGTGAATGATTGTTTTAAGGTTCAAAAACGAATTTAGACTTCTTAAAAAACAAAGAATTTAAATAAAATGTGAATAAAATGCGTGGTTTTGCAAATTGTCCACACTTTTTTGCGTCTTCTATTTTTTACGACATTTTTTAAAAATCTATTTTGGATAATTTAGATTGGTTTGGGCTTAAACTATCGAAAAACATTAATAAAATCCATAAAAAATTAAATTTGAGCACGTTTACTGAACCCATACCAGCGAATAACAACAAAATTATATTTCTTACGCCAAAAATCTTACAAGGAAATA
The DNA here is from genome assembly GCA_963931815.1 of Caenorhabditis plicata. Lineage (NCBI taxonomy): Eukaryota > Metazoa > Nematoda > Chromadorea > Rhabditida > Rhabditidae > Caenorhabditis > Caenorhabditis plicata. Next base: position 17,662,796 of record OZ007492.1, on the reverse strand, counting down.
TTTTGCACTCCACTGCCACAAAACCGCGCCTCACTGCAAAAGACTTCGCATCAATTGCGCGAAGCACAACTTTAAATTCATGATTCATTTTTCAAAATCTTTTTATTTATTAATTGTTAATTAACAGAAACACTCCACTGCCACGATTAATGCGTATCTTGCAAAAAAGTGTGGACAAATTGCCAAACCACGCCCTTCACCTTTATTTGAATTCTTTGTTTTTTTTAAGGATTTTAAAACGTTTTTGAATCTTAAAACCAATTAATAAACCATTAATCAATTATTCTAAACGATTCTAAAAACAAATTAAATCAAATTCGAAGAAGTTATGATTCTAAAAATATAAACAATTTAAATAATAAGTGAAGGGTGTGGTTTTGCAATTTGTCCACACTTTTTTGCAATATACGCATTGTTCGTGGCAGTGAAGTGTAGAAATATAAAGAAAAAATGAATAACGTGGTTTTGCAATTTATCCAAACCTTTTTTTCACAGTATTCGTGGCAGTGTAGCAGTGATGGGAGGGACACCGTTTTTTTGGAATTCTCGTATCTCAAAAAATTGAAAATTTTAAAACCCGTGGCCCGGAACCGGGATTAACCTTTTTCACTACCCGGGACCCCTTTTCTTTTAGGAAAATACCCGGGTCGTCGGGGGACCTGGGGGAGTCCCTCTCGTCACTTCAGTGTAGTGCTAAATCCATGAAAATGAACCATTTTTAATCTTCTAATGGATCTTGCTATTGTCTACGTGTAAATAAGCTTAGAATTGCCACGTCAATTAATCAAATTCGTCGTAAACTATTCACTGATTTAAAATTCTTGTCAAAATATTGGATTTTTCTGGGCTCATTGTTAAAGTATTCCACTGTTTTGCGTATTTTTTTCACGCTACGTTTAATAAATTATAAATTAAGGAGCCTGAATCTGAGCGACAATGATATCAAGAGCGTCGAGATTCCCACCTATTACATCAGCTCGACGTCGCTGGAAATCCTCAACCTGCGCAATAATCGTTTGGAGTCGCTGAATCCAAACTTCCTGGCAACAATTCCGCAGCTGCAACAACTCGACGTGTCCAGGAATCAGCTCACCAACCTGCCCGATTTCATCTGGATGTGCCCTGCATTGAAAGTGAGCATTTCGTTTGGAGGGGATTATTCCGTTTATAATTGTTTTCAGGAGCTGAATGTCTCGTTTAACAAGCTCAGCTCGCTGCCAATGGTCACTTCGAGGACGTCGATGAGTGAACGGCCACGTTTGATGCATGGACAGCAGGCAAATGGTAGGAAAGGGGAAGTGAATCGATTGTGAATGGGTGATGGTTTTCAGCTAGCCAGAATGATAATAGCTCGTTGATTGATGAGCCGCCGAATGTGACGAGCAACCCATTAAGGCGGCAGAATGTGTGGCAGGCGAGCATCAACCTGTCGAAAGTGGACGATGAGTCGATGTTTCCGGATTTCCCCGTGACGTCGTCGAACACATTGACGAATATTAATTTATCGAATAATAAGGTTGTGAGATTGGTTTAGCGCTTTTAAGCTACACATTTATTTATGAATTTTGATCATAGGAATCATGAAGAATGTTTTTTAGTCAAAACACCACAAAATATCTTATTAAGGCTCGCTGTAAAAGTGATGGAAAATGCTCCAGTCTACAGCGTGTTGTTACTCAAAACATTTCAATAAAACCGCACAATCTTCTCTAATACAAATCCAATTTCAGTTCCACACATTTCCATCGTGCCTCGCGTGTACATGCCCAAGACTACTCACGCTAAATATGTCGCACAATTCAATGACGTCATTGCCCCCCATATCCTGCGTACCGTCACATATACGAACTCTCGATTTGTCTTATAATAAGATACAGGTGAGTAGTTGCCGAAGAAGTCCGAGTAGTCCGAATTAACAGGAGAACTTCATCATTCCCACCGAAGCACACAACGTTTGCCATGCTGTGCCGACATCGAATCCCAAGGTGATGTCGCGGCGCAGGAACAGTCCGGCTCGCCAACACCGAAGTCGGTCCAAGTCAGCGGTTCGATCGCAACGATCTTTGAGCGTCTCGCGTCATCAAACGGTCGACACGCAGAAAGAAGAAGCATGCGCTCACAAGTCACACGATTCTCTCGAATGGTAAGTGCCATCTGGATGGAATTTGTTGAATGTTGTACAGGCTCAAGACGCTGAATGTGAGCGGGAATCGTCTTAAAAAGATGTCACTAGTGAATGCAACGAATGGGAAGCTTCTGACGCCTACGCTCAATGTTCTCGACTTGAGCAATAATAAGTTGACTAGTATCTCGCCAGAATTTGCAAAGTTATCGTCATTATCTGTATTCAATTTGGCCGGGAATATCGGCGTCAAGGATCTGCCGCCAGAATTGGGGCAGTTGTCGAGGTAGGGAAATCAGATCTAATGTTCATTGATGATATTCCGCAGATTATGGTCGTTGTCATTGAAAGGGTGCTCACTTAAGGAGCCGTTCCATTCGATGGTTAATGTGGATCACTGCAAGACCGTCGACATGATCGCCTATTTGAAGACAATTCTAGAAGAGTTTAGTCCTATCCTTGTCTGCCACATGACGTTTATTTCAGATCGAAGACGTACCACCATCTGCGCTTATTCATCTTGGGTGGCGACGGCGCTGGGAAGTCGACAATCTGGGAAGGCCTCAGGAATGAAGGCGTTCAGAAGAGGACGCCGATTCAATCTGACGCGGTGCGCATCAGCGAGTGGAAATTTGAAGCGAAGAAGGTCAAAGGCGGCGCCGTCGGTTTTACAGCGTGGGACTTTGGCGGACAGGTAGCCCTACGTAATGAAGGATAAAAGCGTTCAAATTCAGAGAGAATACGTGTCAACCCATCAGTATTTCATCAGCAAACGCTCGATGTTCATTGTGTGCTGGAATGTAACGGATGGCGAGGAATCGTTCGCGCAAATCAGCAACTGGCTTGTAAACATTCACGTAAGCATTTTACTGCGAAGTCTTTCGATGATTCAAACTTCTAGGCGCGCGCGAGTCACGCGATCGTGATTCTAGTCGGCACGCATTGTGATCAAATCAACGCGAACGCGAGCAAATTCGCAACGGGCTACCTCGAAGACATGGAGACTCGTGTACGCCAGCGCTACATGGTCGCCGATGCTGATAAGCAAGGATTGCCGCGAGTGGCCGATGTGCTGCTGCTGAATGCGACGCTCAAATCGGACGTGAAATTGATAATGAACACCGTCTATCGGACGTCGTTTGAAGTGCGAGTGGGCAAGGAAAGAGCCCTCGAGCAGCAGGTGCCGTCGTCATACGTGGCTTTGATGAAGGTCACCCGAGACATGGCTGCTGAAATGCGCAGGGAGAGCGCGCCGGCAGTGATGAAGTTGAATCAGTACAAGGAGACGGTGAAGAAGAGGATCGCCAACAAACTCGGACGCACGTTCAGGGATGATATCGAGTTCCGCGGCGCGTGCACGTTTCTGCATGATTGTGGTGAAATTGTCACTTTTGAGGTATGTTGTCATTTTTGTTAATGATAGAATAGACTTGATGATACCACCAAAACATTCAACCGTTTATAGTAATTTCTCTCGTATAAATTATAGCAATATTTATACCTCAATTGTCTCAAATGCCACGAAACCGCGCCGCATGGCAAAAGACCTCGCACCAATTGCGCGAACACTACCTTTAAATTTAAGGGTTTTTTTAATGGTTGAAGGGAACGTGTAGGTTTAAGAAAATTCATAGAAAATGCATATTTTTACCATTTTATCATATTCCATTTAAAAGTAATACAATTAATAATCCGCATATACACTAGCTGACAAAAGTTTTGTCACAAATGTTTTTTCGGGTTTAACTTTTTTGTGACTTGACCAAATTGGCTGATTTTTTGATATGATAGATTCATATGGTTGTAGATTATTTTACAAATTCCCGCTTGTGATTACGATGATCCGTTTTACAGTGACAAGCGTTTATCGAAAAACGCGTATCTCAAAGATATTACGCACTTTTCTTGCACTGCATTTTTTAATAATTTTTAAAGTTCAATTATATTTTTTTCATAATTTATTGAAAATAGCAGTAATTGGCAACATTTTAGAGATGACTCCACGTAAAGAAACTCCAATTACCATCCGGCAAGCTGTTATCAATATGAGGGAAAACGGAATGCGTGGTGCTCGTCTTACAACTTTTACGTGTACTTTACCAAAATATTGTTTACCACAGTTTGTCAGCTTGTTCTCAAACTCTCTAAAAATATTCAAATCTTCACAAAAATATTAGATTTGATTATATTTTCTGGCCTCGTTTTACTATCGTTCCACGTCAAATGAAAATAACAATTTTGCACGTTTTAAACTATTTTTTATTGAAATCCACGTGAAACTTCTTCACGCGTGAAGGTTATCAACCATTATTATCAACCTGGGCTTTAGACTTTCATGATTTGTTAGGTTTAAGCGACTTTTCTGTGCTTCGGTAAATTCATTTGGCGTGCTGCCAAATATTTCGGCAAGAAGTGGTTTTTATTTTTATGAAAAAAAACCCTACTAAATTAATTTTAGTTGAGTATTTTTACGTGAATGCACAATAATAGAAAGCAATTAAAAAATCAAACGTTGCGTTTTTTAGTTATTGCGTGAAATAAAATCCATTAGATGTTATCTGCGTACTTTGTGCAGACACTAGCTGACAAAAGTTTTGTCACAAATGTTTCTTCGGGTATAACTTTTTTGTAACTTGACCAAATTGGCTGATTTTTTGATATTTTATGTGAATCAGTGTTTAAAATGTTATAGTAGCAAAATTTGGTTTAAATTACCATGGCAATTTCGGAAGCACGCATTCCGTTTTCCCTCATATTTATAACAGCTTGCCGGGTGGCAATTGGAGTTTCTTTACGTGGAGTCATCTCTAAAATGTTGCCAATTACTGCTATTTTCAATAAATTATGAAAAAAATATAATTGAACTTTAAAAATTATTAAAAAATGCAGTGCAAGAAAAGTGCGTAATATCTTTGAGCTACGCGTTTTACGATAAACGCTTGTCACTGTAAAACGGATCATCGTAATCACAAGCGGGAATTTGTAAAATAATCTACAACCATATGAATCTATCATATCAAAAAATCAGCCAATTTGGTCAAGTCACAAAAAAGTTAAACCCGAAAAAACATTTGTGACAAAACTTTTGTCAGCTAGTGTAGCTAATAAGGAGCTAGAGTAATAAGGAGCTAGAATATAGCTAATAAGGAGCAAGAGCATCTCACCCACGGTCGGGGAGCTTCTCCCAAATACAATCGAACTTCCCGTAGCCATGTCGAGTGAGCAACTGATTGTCCTTCTGATCCGTGGAGGCGGTAGTCCAAGGAGGAGTGGTCCCTGAATCCGGACCTTTGGGATTAATAAGACCGATCACCGCTCGTGATGGACATATTTCCTTGAATTTGAGATATGATAGATTTCTATTTAAATTTAATGATTTTCTTATACTTTATATTGTTTGTTTTTAAATGAAAAATATAATAAATGTACCGTAAAGTCTCTATTATTACGGCATGCGAGATCGTACTGGCGGAATCCCAGATTCCGGCCATTTTTCGATTCCGAAATTCAAAAATTGTCATTCCGTTATAATCGAGACTTTACTGTATATTAACAACCGCATTTATCACAGGACGCCACTCTCCGCGACTTGGTCTTTATTGACGCGCTGTGGCTCGCTGACCTACTCACCTCAATCGTCGCGTTGCGCACCTCAAACCTTCCCGCGGGTCTACTACTCACAGATGCCATAAACCCGATCACGAGAGGTTTGAAGTCGGGAGCTGCGGCACTATTCCGAGCCCACTTCCTCGACGTGCTGCAAAAGTTCGAGCTCGCTCTCATCGTCCAACCACGGCTTCTTATGCTGCCATCACTGCTTCCTGATGAATACAAGCTACGCGCCGACTTTCTCGCATCCACAGTTCGTATTAAAATGAAGATGAGCCGATGGATTGTGCGCTCGCCGAGTCCTGTTGGCAGCCCTTATCGCTCGCCGATGCACTCGCCATTGAAGAGGAGCACTCAGCCAGACGCTGATGATGATTATATGATACAATTCACCTACGATGATGATCAATTGATCCGAAGAATATTCTCAATGGCTTACATCCCGGCCGGGTTTTGGAGTCGATTAATAACAAGGTAACACTTGTGATTCTTTCCCATTTTCTCGATTCCTTAATTTAGAATAATTGGCGATAAGAACGTGAGCGCTGCAATTGAATCCGTGTTTGTAACGACGTCGGCAGATCGCGAAAAGCTCGCAGATATCGCGACGAGACACGCCAAAGCCGAATGGATCGTCTGGCAGACGGGCGTTGAGCTGCACATCAAGGGCCACTCACTATTCACCGTCAAGCAATACCTTCCACTGGCCGAACCAAGGGATGTCGATTACAACAGCTTGGACATGCGCGCCAAGGATGAGCAGAAGAAGTGGCGAACGTGGAATGTTGCTTCGCATCGGCCGATTATTGACATTCTCGTATCATCATTGAGGTGAGTAGAGAAGTGATATCATCTATTTTAGTGAGTTTCAGTATATCCGCTACGAACGACGGGCGCAAATTGTCAATGAAGACGGATGTGGAAGGCAGGAGTCGCATAGTAGCCTTGATCAATGATCTCATGGACACGCTGCTGGAAGATTGGTACGTTTCAATTGCTTCATTCCTATTTTTTGAATGGGTTTAGGTATCCAATGCTCGGCACACGGTTCGTGCATTCTTCCGAGGGCGATCTTCTCGTTTCTCGCTATGTCTGTTGCACGCATTGCATCCGTGATATCGGTGGAGTTTCATCGAATCGTCGCTCGCAGGACGACGCCGGCATTGTCTCGGCGTCCACCATCAACAGCATGCGCGGCTCGAAGACCACCGGCGACATCTCGAACATCCGCGGGGTCGTGCACTGTTTCAGCATCGAAGAGTGCATGCTGGCGGTTCGCGAGTACGGCTGGCTCGAGTGCCCGTCGCACGGCGGCTTATACGTGAGAGAATTGGCTCCAGACACGGTAGGATCCTGTTCAGGACCCTGTCATTTCAATCATGCTTCAGATCTTCTGTGACATCGAGAACTCTCTAATGATCCCGCAGGAGCAGATACGCAAGGGGCGTATGCTGGGACGTGGCGCGTTTGGTTTCGTATTCCGAGCCACGGTGCGCCAAAACAACGGCGAGCTCTGCGAGGTGGCACAGAAAATGCTCGAGCCGGTTGACCCGGGTCCAGGCGGACGGCCGTCAGCGCTCGCTGCCTATAAAGCCGCATCGGATAAGTGGAAACGCGACGCTCTAGAGTTCGCATGCAGAGCCTATTGCACATCGCGACAGGAGTTGAGCCTTCTGAGCAGAATGAGACATCCGAATGTGATTGGGCTCGTAGGGGTAAGACGCTTAATAGAATGTCAGCCTTATTAGAGATATCTCTAGTTGTGCGCGAATCCATTATCACTGATTGTTGAGCTCGCGCCACTTGGTGCTCTCAACCAGCTATTGGCGTCTCATCGTAAAAGTGGAACAAAGCTCTCATTGGGAGTCGTCAAAGAATCGGCGGTACAGGTGGCGAGAGCATTGGAATATCTGCACACTGCTCATATTATCTATCGTGATTTGAAGGTATTTCACAATCGGATTTTGATATTCATTCGTGGTTCAGAGTGAGAATGTGCTTGGCTGGCGGTTCCCAGCGCCGTTCAGTCATCAAACGGACGTGCTCCTGAAGCTGGGCGACTATGGAATCTCGCGAGCAGTGCTGCCATCGGGGGGAGCTAAGGGCTTCGGTGGCACCGAGGGCTTCATGGCTCCCGAGATAGTGCGATTCAATGGCGAGGAAGAGTACACGCAGAAGGTTGACTGCTTCTCGTTCGGCATGTTCCTTTACGAGCTGATCACACTGAAGCTTCCGTTTGATGGTGAGGAGCACGTGAAGGAGCGGATGCTGGACGGCGCACGGCCGGTCCTCCTCCCGCACGAGCTCCTTCTCCCCACTCCGATGCTCGACCTGCTCGTGCACTGCTGGTCGCCGCATCCCGACGATCGCCCCTCGTCGTCGCAGCTCGTTGGCTATTGCGCAGCGCCCGAGTTCACGCACCTACTTGACGTCTGCGAGCTCAACGAAGCGCTGCCGCCGCGAAACATGACGACCGTCACGATTGTCGACGACACGGACGAGCCGGACGACTTCGAAGCTCAGCTTTGGCTCACTGGCAAGGAGACGACAGTCATCGGCTGCACGCAGTTCGGTTTCGTCGAGAATCGCTCCATCGAAGCGCCGTTTCGCTCGACATTCGTGGCCAAGATTCGAGACGTTATTTGGGCGTGCGATGAATGCGGTCAAGTGACGGTTTATAGTGTGTCACTCCACGAGGTTGGACACCTTCAATTGCCATCGCTGACCGGCACATTGGTATTAACGGGGATTTCTGAAGCAACAAAATAATAGATTTCAGATTCGAGCACCGGAATTGATCAATAATGATGTATTGCTTATTGTCACCGAAAAGCAGTTGTTCCTACTACGGATCAGTGAAACTAACACGGTACGATATTAATATAAAACTAAAGCTCAACATTTTCTTCAGGTGACATATCTCGATTCATTCGACAGCAGCACCGACATCACGACGGCCACTGTGGTCGCTTCGAAACAAATCTGGACGGGCCATGCCGCTGGCCGCATCACTATCCATCATCTGGCATCGAGTAATGATAAGCTCTCGTTCTCATCGAGCCTCTATCTGGCCGATGACTCGTTAACGATCAACCAGATGGTCGCTAACCAGGACGGTTCGCGCGTGTGGATCGCGATGCGCGATAGCTCGCTCGTCACCTGCGTCGACACCGAGAAACGTCAGTTCACCGGCTCGTTGGACCTGCGCAAGGTGATGCCGGGCAGCGAGACGATCCACACCATCGACATGGAGATGGCGAGCGCCAACGTTGTCACTTGCATCGGCTTGCTCGAGCGCAACGACGGTGACCAATTGTATATCGGCACATGCAAGGGATTGATCGTGGTGGCGCAAGCAGCAACGGTAAGGATCGTAATGAGATAGTAATTTGTACGATCATTTTTTCCAGTTGCAACCATTGTCCGCATGCCGGCCATATGAAGGAGAAATAACGTCGATATGTATTATAGAAGAGCCCCCAAGAGAAGAAGACAACGAGAGTCTTAGAGGTAAATAGAAGAGGTTTAATAGGAAATGTCCCGAGTGAACTCTCTGCAGACCGTACCACAATGAGCACCGCGTCATCAGAGAGTGGCCTCGGATGGGTTCGCGAACGCGTCAGCGAGACGGTAGATCGGATCATGTCGAATTGTTCAACAGTGGACACGCAAGGCACAGCGTTGCTCGTATCAATAGGTCGTCAATTTAGGTTAGTCACTGATGTTTCGCAACAAATTAGGATAAACTTTAAAAAAAAAACTTATCACCACCAAAATCTCACCAAATCAAGGTTAATTTTACCGTCATGGTGTTAGCCCATAAATTTAAGACTACGCGTTTAATAAAAGCACATTGAGCATTCTGACGTTAATTCATAAGCGGCTCAATATCAATTAATCAAGAAAAATCATGGGCCACGCAGTAATTTCGAAACTATAACGTTGACTACAATTTAAACAATTCAGAATAATTTGGTGTCCCAAATAAGTTATTTTTCACCATCGCGGAGTTAGTCCCTAAATTAAAGGCCGCGAATTTATTTTATTCATTTGTTATATAGATTTTTTATAATTTATGCTTACGAATTATATTGGCGAGTGTTGTGCAACTAATTTATGAAGGGACCAATATCATTAAATCACATTAAAACCGATGAACACGTAATACACACGAAGAAAAAACGTGGACTAAAATTTACAAGGCCACGATGAAATTGGATACTGATTACAAGCTTACTTTTTAAGTATTGTAGGTTTTGATTATTGTGACAAACTATGACCAACTATTGAGCCAGGAGAGAATAATAAGGAAAGTGTATAGAGTTTGCTCGCAAGATAGCTGTTTAGGATCTTCCCGGTAACAAGAAACTGCGGCATTTTGACCGGAGCGCTGATGCTTAAGAGCTCAAAAAAACTTTAGACAGCGCTTTAAATTATTGAGGTACAAGGCGAATATATAAAGAAGTTGCAAAATTTTATTAAAATAAATTTAAAATGTTTAAACTTCTTAAAATTTGCAATTAGAAATGAACATTTTAGAATACTTAACCGCGACCACTTAACGTCTAAATTAGAAGGCAATTTTCACGTAACTATATCAGATTTACACTAAACTATCCGAGCACATTAATAGCTTTAGTAAATATTCTCTTACGGCGGCTTTATGAGCTCCTATTTCTACAATTGCATATGGCGTTGTCACAGTTGATGATTTATTAACTACCCCACCTAATTCGAACGAAGCATTAATTAAACAAAACTCAAAATTTCAGAAGCTTATCTCATCGATTCGTCAAGGAGCAGTCAATACCCGACGTCTATTCAATAGCCATTTGGAGGACAGAAGAATGGACGTTGTAAATAATTGTGTATATATGTAACGTGTATGTTTAGCTTCAAATGATCTCCCCCCACAAAAAAAAACAGCCTAATTATACGGTCTCTTCGCAAATCCCCCTAGTCAATAAAGTTGATAAGAGAACAGGTTCCAACCGGATTTCAAGTCATTTTTTTCTTCTCCCATTCCCGCCGTTCCACATAATTCGACCACCTTGTTAGTGTCATCCGACAGCATGCTTCGACTCTTACTTGTTGTCCTTTTCGCCGCTTCCATCCATGCGAACCCCGACGTGCGCGAGTATCATTGTGCACACCGCCAGCCGCACTCTCCATCCACCGAATGTCGACTTCGATTCGATGGTGATTCTCAAGAAGAGCTCTCCGCGGTAAACGACAATGGTTGTTTCATGGTAACTCATACAATTTCTTAACTTTATCACACCACCATCGTGCAGCACTTTGACTCCACGCGCAATGCCACTCTCGAGTTATGCCCGCTTCAGTGTTATCGATCCACCGACGCCTCTGTTCTCAAGGTACAACAAATCCTCGCGGATTACTCGTTCAATAATACCTTCTAGGCTTCTGAGTGCGTCATCGGCGAGAGCGTGGGTGTCGAGCGTCGCAATTTCGACTGGTTCATGTGGCGCCGATCGGATTGTCGCCAAAGGAGTTCCGTCTTCAATATCGAGTGCCGAATGGCTATTCAGTGAGATACTTAAAAAATGACTTTATAAAACTCCCTAGAAATTAAAGGTTGAATGCTATAGAAGACGATGACGAACAAGAAGAAATTATATCAAACGAGTCTGACGATACCAACATCGAGGATATCGGAATGTCAACTTCCCCTCCATCCACGACAACCACCACCGCGATAGTGGCTGAAAACGAAGATGAACTTCCGGAGAGGATCGATACCGTTCTTGGATTCATGTTTCCCAATTATCGAAAAGCTCGTCGCTTATAGTAGAAAGGATAATTTTAAAAAATAATAACTAATAATAAAAACTAATAACAATCTATAGTAAAACATAACAAATGGGAGAACAAAATATTAACAACAGAAAAATAACAGAGAATCAAACATGAACGTTAATATGAGATAAATCAAATTTGTTTCTTCCAAATACAGTAGCTGCATGTCTAAATGCTCTTCTGATTTTTGCCAGATCTTGTATTTTACGGACGCACCTAAATTTACAGCTGAGATGTAAGTGTGCAAATTTCCAAATCAATAAACTAACAGATCTCGTAAGATCTCTTTCAAAAGAAAAGAATCGTGGTTTTCAACAGAATAAATCTATCTTTCACTTTCAAACAAACCTCGCAGTATTAATCGCATCAAAAGGTTCCTCAATGAAAATTTGGTAAAAATCCGTCGCTCTCGACAAATGTTTCCTTAAAACAAAATATATATTCTCTCGAATTTCAAACATATAATACCTCTCAAACACCTGTGCCGATCGAATAGAAATAGCATACGTTTGGAAATCAAAGCTCGCATAATAATGGAAGAATCCAACAATTAATTCTCCAAGCGTCGCCGTATTTACAGGCCTCTTCGGCAATTGTGCATTAATATCACCAAACAAGTGTAAGTCATCAAGAGGTATCTTGCGATCAAATTTCTCCGGGAAAATGTGTTGTAAGTTCGGGAGAACTGCCGGTGTTACGCCACATTGCAAATAATGAATGACCATCAAAATGAGGGAGTAACTTCAAACAACAACATCAAATATGCTTAAAAAATACATCCCACCTATTGAATGTGCCATGCATTGAATCATTTATATCATTTCGAATGGCCCAATGCTTTACTAGCAAAGACAACGATGGGAATCTTCCATCGATTCTGCGCAAAATTGATTTGATTTTATCAATGAATCATTAATCCTACTGAGAATAATAATGAATCAGGTGTGAATTGTAAATCCCAGCAATGTTATTTATATTAATATCAATATCGAGGTCTTCAAACGGCGGTTGTAGATAAATTTTTATTATTGGCACCTTTGCCGGAATCACTTGTGATCCTTTGACAAATGATCGTAGTTCAGATTTCGGATGCGATCTTTTTATAAATCGATCAATTTTATGAAGAATCGCTTGCGAATCCCTATAAATTAACATATAAACATCTGAAATAACCAGAAATGATCTTAAATATTTTTAGTTTAAAACACTGGTGAATCCGAACACGTCGGTTGAGAACAAAACGCCCTTCGGCGACAGAAAAAAGCTTTTAATAAGAATTATTCCAATTTTGGCAGTTCGGGGTTCCTCACGATAATTGAAAAAATATAGAGATAAATTAAAGTCTTTTTAAGCTCATTAAACGAAACTTTTTCCAAGCTCATTAGAGTCAAGATCATTAAAATAAATTTAAATTGAAATAATAGGATTTTTAAATCAATTTTGGAATTTTCAAATGCAAACTCCTCTTCATGCACATTGACCATAAGGAAAAGAGGAAGCTCATGATGCAAAATGTTATTCCTGCCCTTCTATATGGCTCCGAGACATGGCCACTCCTTTCTGAGCACATCACACGTCTGCAAAGAGCAATCGACACCATTTGCTTCTATGCCAACTGTGAGACCATCAACATTGAGAGGATTGTCCGCGGTAAGATCTTGCAATGGGCAGGTCATATTTCCAGAATGCCGGTGGACCGTTGGTGCATACGCGTAACAGAATGGGACCCCAGAGGATCAACTAGACCAAAAGGACGACCTAAAGCACGCTGGTCTGATGCCGTGAAACTCTGGATCTTAAACTTCACCCACGAACGGTCCACGACAAGATCCACCAGAAGACGGATAGGAATCCTGGAGACGAGAGCTGCATGGTCGACAGTGGCACGGCGCAGCCGCTCAAATTGGAGAGAGTTAGTCCGCTTCTCACTGCGAGAATGATCCGGACTCCAAAGTATCCAAAGTAAAAGTAAGTACATTTACGGTAGGTTTAAATGTGTCAACTATTTTGTATACAGTAAAGATATCTCTTCTCTCTTAGCCTGCTTCTTAATACTTAAAATCGATGTTTCTAAAGATTTCTCTCGTGAACGAAGCATGTTTAGTTCGCGGCGGACGCGTTCGGATTCACCAGTGAAATACTAATTAATTTCTTTAAAAATCAAACGAAGCGAAGCTTTAATGGGAAATAACAAAGTCCCTAGAATTGCATTTTGTTTATATAATTCTCTGATAATTACAAAAAATAACCATAGAATTAATATAGATTAAAAGAATGTACCCAAATCCTCATAAAATAAGAATACCTCCTATCACAAATGAAATCATCAAACATATTGCCCCGATTCTTAAACGATGGATAGCACAAGCACAAGTCAATATCCGAATTAAAGGCTCCACATCCATTAATTGAAGAACCAGTCACATGCATATTCAAAAACTTTGAAGGAATCATCTGTAAAAAAAACCTTTCAATAGTTTCAAACACTTCTCACCTTTTGAATCTCATTCAGTAATCGTTCCCTAACTTTCATCTTCCTCTTGTAAACCTCGAAATCTTGTATGTTATCATTAAAATGATTCCAGGCGTCGACTGATAGTTTACGTATTGATTCTAGTGCGTTCTTTGTACAATTTTGCACAAACATTTCTACCAACGATTGAAGCTTTTCATTCCTAATAACACCAATTATCTTCATCTCATAATTTGAGGGCCAGCGGTTGCGACGAATTAAAGATTCAATATCATTTTCTCCTACAAATCAATTATTCAAAAACTTGGTTCAATTATTCTCATCTATACCATCATAAATCTTCTTCTTCAACTTCTCTTCCGTATTAATTTCTTTTCCTAGAACTTCCGCCGTCTTTTCCGTTAATTTTTCTTCAGAAGGTATATCATCCTCGTTCCATTCATCAACAACCACAAAATCGCTGAGAACATCGTCTATCTGTGTCTTATCCTGCTCCACATTACTCGTCACGTTCAGACATATCGACTCCTAAACCATTTTTTAAACTACTATCAACGATCACAAAAATCACATTAGACATCCTCTTCTTCTTCTTTTTCGGCTCATCCGGCTCTTCCTCATCTGAATCAGATGAAACTCCAACAAAACATTGAACCTCATCCGTTGATTTCGTTGACGAATATACCGAAGGTGGTCCACTGTTTGAAACATTTGCTTCACCAAAAGAAACATAAGGACACGCGCTGTCATAGCCAGCCGATGCAAATCCACTCGTTTGTGCATTCATGCTATCTCTAAACATTCAAGATATCACCATCTACTCAAATATCTCAACATTCGAGCTGAGTACATCTGCTGTTCCGCGGTATTCTTCAAGCTTCCGTCACTTTCCCTTAGCACTTTCACATTAGGATGCAAGCTATTCTGAGCCTCATCAAGTTTCAATACCGTCTTTTCATTTAAATCCAATTTAATGCTCTAAAAATACCTAAGTAGAGTTTAAGCTAAAGCTCAATTACCTGGGGTTCATCAATAATCTGTATGTCGTCGTCAGGCTCATCGCCAATCACTATAACTGGGCGTTCTTCCTCTTTCTTCGGTTCTACTAACTCGGTATTATTATCGGGTTTCGTCTGAGGAGTGGCAAGTATTTCTGTAACTTTCTTTCGCAAATTTTGCCCTTTCTTTTTTGCAAGATCGCTCGCATCGAACTGTCCCATCTGAAAAAGGTTCTCATCTATGGAAGATTATATTTTTTTATTTTTTTCAGTGTCTACTTGATTCGACACTTTAATATCCTCTTTTAAAAAATCACTATTTCTTCTACATCTGTACTGTAGGCATGGGATTACTTTAAACTTTTGAGATTTTTCGTGCCTTGCGGGAAGAATTTAAAAACATTTGGATTAAATTAATGAATTATGCAAATAATATTTAATAGTATCGTGAGGTTTCATAGATTAGGATATCAATAAAAGATTAAATTTAATTTTCGCCGCCAAAAAAATAAAAAATTTTGTAGAAATTTCATATCATTATTATTTAAATATTTCAAATTCGTGATTTTTATTTGGGGTAATGAAAGAATCGATGTCACGATTTCTACGAAGATATTATAACGGTAGATTACCAGTAGCACCGCACCAGGGCTCGATTTTAGTACATTGAATCACGTTTTACCAAATTTTCGCATGCAATTTTCCAAATAATTTTATGTTAGAAGTCAAACAAAGTCAAGTTCTATGGTTATAAGATGTTTTGATAGCCCAAATGAGTCATCCATGCTGCCAGAGGTGGGAAATTCTTAATATCTAATTAAAATGTTACAAATGGACTCTCAGTCATGATGCTAGAAGCTTAAATTTCTGAGATATTAAAACGTATAAGGGTACCAGTACGAAATCAAACAATTAGTTTAATCCGAATGACTCAATATTCCTCGAGGTGGGCATACACATTATTTTAACCAAGTTGTCTTCTCGCAAAACGACTTACCCTTCTAACATGAACGAATTGCTTCTTCAGCAAACTTTCAAATGTGGTAAACATGGGCTTCAATGCTGCTATCAGCCTCTCATCATTCTATAATACAACGCGATTAACCTATTCTCCCTCGCTTCCTTACATCTGGTAGTGTCCTCAGCATTTCAGCCACATTTTTTGGCGATATTAATACAATTTGATTATATAGAGCAACGGCAGCAGCTTTCTGAGCCAATTGAATTGACGGACCACTTCCACGTCCACCGAGAGCACAGAACGGGATTCCAGCAAAGCAGATTATCTTCATTATGATGGTTGGCGCATCTGGGTTTAAAGCTGAATTATGTTTGGCTTCGGTTTTCTTTTCTAAAAATCTTGAGTTAAATTGCAAAAACCACGCTATTTAATAACTCATGTTAGAATCTACAATAACGATGTTATGACCAGCTGCATAACCAATCGCTCTTAAAAAGGCCAAAACATCTCGTTTTCTAAAATTAATTTAATTTCAATTACACTATCGTACATCTCACATTTTGTTTTTGTTTTTAGCCATTGCTGAATCCTTAAAAATAAAACTTTTACTATTTAATCTCGATTTTAAAAATAATGATAGATAGAATTATGTACCATTGTGGACACAGTTAGCTGCTCAGCACAGGAATTCTCCACAAACAGTTTATTAACAAAAATAAATAATGAAAGTTGTAAAATTATACAAATGTAGAGATCCAGGTTAATATATATATGAAAATATAAAAATAAATAAATGTACATGGTTATTCTTATCCAAAATGTTTCATAACTTCTTGTAGACGTTTACGACAATCGAGTACTCTTTTCTCTTGTGTTAATATATCCTCATTTAGTTGAGCAATTGAAACACGCTGAATAAGAACACCAATTAAATTTTTTTCTAAATTTCACAGCTTACTTCAATCATTGGCTGATCAGGTAAGAGATTAGCAAGAAATGCTTGATCCAAACTCTTCTTTTCAGATGTTTGTCCAAATGATCTTAAAACTCAAATTACAATAAAATAAAATATTAAGACTAACCCAATCGGGTTTGGTACATTTAGCGAATGGCACAAAGTTGCTGCTGTTGCTTGTTCATCCATAGCCGCGCAAGCAATTTCCAACCTACCAGCGAGATGGAGTGTTTCTTTTAAGAACTCCGCATTTTCAATATCTGATACCTTATCAGCGATTTTAGCTGGTACCATTGCAGATAACCCGCTTAAAGATTTTGCCCACATTGCCTGCATAAAAAAGAAAATTTACGATATAATTATCATTATCAGATTACCTGAAATGGACGAACATCGCTTTTTTTAACGGGGTGTTTCTTCATCTGTGGATGGTCCTCGTTTAAAACCCGGGATTCCTTCCACGCGGTGGACACTTGAGTGACAGGCTGTTTGAAAACAGAAAAAACTTTTCTTCTGAATATATTATATTTTTAAAAGTCAAACATTCCATACGATGGAGCTTGTGTATTTCCTTCAAATCCGGTCCTTAAAGCAGATTCCTCTCGTCGATTTTTCGCTGGCCTACCCCTTCTCTTAGCGTTCAACAAGGGATTCGCTTTTCCCATCTCTTTTAATAATAATTTTTAGTAATAAATTTAATTAGCAATTAGTTATCAGAATAAGGTTATTTAACGCTTAACGACAATAAAACTGTAACTTGCACAATAAAAAATATTAATGGATGAGCATTCCAAAATAATTACTCGGCCACTAAATGAAATTCCTCTTCCACATTGCTACCAATCTCTTGTCAGTCAAAGGGGGTCATTTTGTTCGTGTTTCCAATGTCACAATTTGATATTCACAATTTATTTTCAATCATTGCATTACGGTAACTAATAACTGACAATATTTCCAAATTCACAAGTAAATAAATTAAATAAATCATCGTTATACGAGAAAGGTAGTTAACATACAACAAGATCAATAAATTATTCAGCTTTCTCGTCTTTCTTCTTTGCTTCGGGTTCGTCTTCAGTATCCTCTGCACCGCGTTTAACTCCACGGCTCTCACCATCTTCTGGTTTGTAATCATCCGTCTCATCATCGGAGAACTGGCTCTTATCAAGGTAGCTAAGGCCTGGGCCATCTTCGTCATCGCCACTGTCATCTTCTTCACTGTCTTCTCCAGCCTAAAACATACAATTAAAAATAACATGAAATAAGCTTAAATAAAAACCTCGCCATCAAATTCCTCCTCAACTTCGTTTCCGTCAGCATCGCAACCATCCAGAACCTTAAGAGATGGAATCATATCAAACATTTTCTCTCTGTATGATTCGGTCATTCCGAGAACAGCGATTCCGCTCAAGTCCAGCTCGGTTAAATTTTGCAACATTTTCAACGGACGAAGATTTTCGATAGAATCAAATCTAAAAATTAAATCAAAATAGAAGGAAAAAACAATGACATACTTATTAGCTGACAAATTGAGTCTTTCAATACTCGGTGTGTTCTTAACAATAACGTCCAACGCAGCATCCTTGTTCAGACAATTGTTAGAAGCATCAAGATGGGTAAGTTTTGGAAGAGATGGCAATCCTTTAAAGGACTTTAGTTCGCAATTAACCAAACTCAACGACTAAAATAAACTAAATCAATAACTTATTTTCAAAAATCAAGAAAAAACCTCAAGATTAGTAAGTTTATCACTGAGTCCGCTAATCTCTCCTCCTTCACAATTATCAAGGAACAACACATCCACTGTTGATGGATCGCGATCTCTCAATTCAGTGACATATCTTTCTTGAATGGATGGCATTTTCTGAAAAAATTTAGTTAACCCAATTTTGAAAAACAACGACGACAATAAAAACAATTCGAAAACTATCAAAATTTGGATCCTAAATAATATCATTTTGAAAATCGCGCCTAAATCGGGAAAATTCAACAAAATCATTTCAAGACCCAATAAAGCCACAAACTGAGTATCCTTGAACTACCTTTTACAGTATACACGCATTCAATAAAATATAATTTAGGCCACCGATGTTTTTTGAACGCTTTTTTTTATTTTTTAACGGAAACAAAAAATCTGAATAAGATATCGAGTTAAGATAATTAAAATTCATATGAAAAATCAAATTAGGTATTAAAGAGATAGATAGCTTCACAAAACATAAAAACAAGAACAAAACTGCCCAGCAGCGTCTCTCAACTGGCGCTCGCTTGTTCCTTTCCAGCTGCTAAGCGGCGTCTGGCAAGTGGCCAAAACATTTCGAAAGCGAAGGACACTCATACCAACCAATATTTATTCAATAAAAAGGTAAAGAACAACAAAATAAGTATATAACTTTTTTTCGTACACCATGTACATGGTCATGTTTACTGTATAGAACAGCGTGACGATGAAGATTCTTGATCTTTAAAAGGGTTAGGATGGGCAATTGGTCTTAGACGTAGACGTTGTGCTCTTTGTTTTTCAGTTTCATCTAGCCATTTTTCTTTTAGCATTAAAATCTGATTCACTAAAATAATTTCAATTAGTTTTATTTTCAATTTTTCGCATGACATTTTCTCTCAGCTTGTTCAATATTTCTAAAATATTCATTTTCAATACTTCTTTCCTTCTCTGAATTTATCTCCAGTCTGTGCAAGTACGAATCCTTTTTTCTCTAAATTTGCACATTCTAGAAAAGTTGAATACTAGTTGAAACCTGATCCACTTCGGAATCCTTCTCTTTACAACTTTCCATTACTTCCTTGTCACTTCTGAGCATTTGAACCACTGAACCAATCAATTCTACTATATCAATTTATTTAAACACTAACATTCATCTAAATATTTGCGCTTTTGACGCAACTCTTCTTTCCATTCTTCATCAATCACTTGAACACTATTCTCTTGCTCCTCATCTAGCTCAAATTCTGCTTCTATAACGGGATGTTATTAAATCTAGGAAAAGCGGAAATTGCTCCCGTCGGAAAATAAAATGCATATCTGCAAAAAACACGGATTATTACACCATTTCATTTTAAATTTCGATTTTTTTCATTTTTATAAAAAAGACTAAAAAATCAAAGATTTCAAAGGAATCGAACCAGCATATATTCTTTGTGAATCAAATCCTCTAACAGGTATGCTACGCATCCTTTTTGTTTTAATTAATTAATCCGTTGAAGTTTCAAGAAGTATGTTAATGTCTATGGTGTAATAATCCGTGATTTCTTTTGCGGAAATGGATTTTATTTTCCGACGGGAGCAATTTCCGATTTTCCTAGATTTAATAACATCCCTATAACGTTCCTTAATTTAAATTCTAATCAACTCTAACCTATGTCGCTTCCTCTTCGCACGCCATAATCAAATCCGCTAAATTCAAGCACATCATTGTTCCATTTCATCATTTTTGCACACTAATAAATTAATCCCAACACTTAATCAAAACGTTTCACGCAATAATACACGTTTATTATTTTTAATAATTTATTCTTTTAGAATAGCCTAGCCATAAGAAGTAAAAAAGAAAAAGACAAGACGAATATCATAGAACAAAAGACGAGAATTTGTCTAAATGACAAGCTTCAAATAATTCTTCGTAAAATCATCGTGATGTCCTTCAACAGATGAATCCAGCAACTTCCGATGGCGGAAATAGTTCATTAAAACTTGGTGCACGAACAAGTATTGATGGTCAGTCTAAAAGCAACCATCAGTCCAGTTATCTCAATTTAAAATCAAACCTGAACGGAGTTGTTACGTTGTTCTCGAATCTTCAGCAAAATCTTGTCCGTTTCTTCTATCTGTTGTCCACTCAATATCTGTCCCATTACGTATTCAATCATAACAACGCTACCAGTACGACCAATTCCAGCAGAGCAGTGAACAACAATCGGACCCCTTCAAATATGCGAATACCGAAACAAGTGAAGCCCCTCCCGATCTCACTGAGATTTGCGAGATTTTTCCAGCATTTCAATGATGGCCAAGTCTGCAGGCGGTACACCTCGATCTGGCCAGTCGATCCAATGGTAATGTGTCGTTCGGAGAGCATCGAACTAAAATAGGCTTCTAATAATGAAATCTGATGATACAAGTTTACTGTGCTGTCAGGTCCTTCAATATTGAGAACCGTCTCGCAAACTTTTGCCTTAATATCCTTGCCCTTGAATTTGACCTTAAATAACTATTTTTACTTTGAATTTTTGAATAATACGTTACCATTCGTGATGAATCGTATTTCACGGTAATCTTTTGCCCCTTTTCCTCAAATGTTAGCGTATCCTGTTTTTCCTTGGTTGGAAAGTACTCATGACACTTCTTTGTTCCCTTCTCAGTAAAATTACACAACATGAATATCACTTCCACACGTTCTTGAAGGCACATGTACCAAAAGTCGGCGCACGTTTTTTCCAATGGTGCCTAATTGGTACAATTTTTGTTGAATTTTCCCCCGTCCCCACCTGAGTGCATATGAACCGTTTCGGATTGGTTGTTGTTGAGACATAGTTTCCGTGAATGTATTCATGTGGCCATGGTGGATTTAGTTTGACACGCGAGTTATCTAGACATCCCACATCCTATAAAACGGGCCAATATTTCTATGTTGATAGTCATTGGCAACCTTGTAACGATTTTTCCCAAATTCTTGATTCTCCTTAAATGCCTTCATCTTCTCAAAATCGTTGTGACGCTTCATACTCTGGAATTCCGCCCGAAGACCCGTTGGCCCCTTTTCGAGCACGCGCGCCACAAATTTCACTATCTAAATCATCCAGATTAATACTCGCGAGATTGATTCTTGGCACCAATTTTTTCTGCTGTTTCCGTTCCCCCGCTGTTGGCGCATCATTGTCGTGCATAGTTTTTGAGCTCGAATTCGTCTTTGATCGCTCTGCAAATACAACTTATTTACAAAACGAAACCTGTCGATGATGATTGCGCAGCGAACGCATTCACATTTCATTTACTTACTCGTAACAGCCTCTGAAAATATAAAATAATCTATTCAACGGTCCGTCCAAAAACTTACTGTGTACTGACATGACTGACGGCGATGTTTGTTTTTGCTTTTAAAACCGAAATTGGAAAGCGATCAAATGGTTAGGTAAAAACACGAAGAATGCCATTGCTCACTTCTATCTTCAAATATTGACGTGATGATATTATCATTAATTAAAGCATTTGGTCACGGTTGATATTAAAGTTTTATACATAAAATTCAAACTTTAGTGTTATTCATATTCTTAATGCAATGATTTTATTTCAGTATCCGAAGAACCTTAAAATCCAAACTTTCACAATATATTTGGGTGGTCCTAGGAGTGGGGTTAATATAGGACCTGGAATGATCCAATCCGCATAATTTTATGAATTCAATGCAATTTAATTTTTACATTTCCGAATCATCTGTATTACGAAATAAATCTTTGAGAATCTTCCCATCACAATAAGCTCCAATTATTAACAAAAACAAAAATTTAACCTATTATATGAGGTTTAGGGAAATGAGGAGGAAAAGAACAAGAAGTATTGTTTTTCTTTCCAAGGTTGAAAAACTTAATTTTACTACTGAAATCAAATGGAAACCATTAAATAATAGTTCAGGGAAGGAACAGTAATGGGTGGGACCCCCGGATTTTTTCCTAAAAAAATGGGGTCCCGGGTAATAAAAGTGGAAAATTATTTTATATGATGAATCAAATATCTAAATCTGCGAATTTTTACTATAAAATATTAATATGAGTAGGGATGTGGAAAGGTCGTTTGCTGAAAAATTAAGATTGTAACAAAAAAAATTGAAGTCCCCACTGGTGAATCCCAACGCGTCGGTTGAGAACAAAACGCGCTTCGGCGACGGACGAAAAACTTTTAATAGAAATCCTTCTAATCTTGGCAGCCCAGGCTTTCTCGAGACAATTGAAATAAAATATAGAACAAAATTAAAGTCTAATGATATAAAAACGAAACTATTTTCATGCTCACTAGAGCCAAGGTCATTAAAATAAATAAAGATTGAAATAATACGATTATTAAATCAATTTTGGTATTTTTAAAATACATTTTCGGTAGGCTTAAATGTTTCAACTATGTTGTATACAGTAAATTTACTTTACTGCAGTACTGCAGCTGCAGTAAACATATTTCTTCTCACTTAGCCTTCCTCTGAATAGCTAAAATCGATGTTTTTAAGATTTATCTCGTGGCCGAAGGGCGTTTTGTTCTCAACCGACGTGTTCGGATTCACCAGTGTTTTAAACTGAACATATTTAAGCTCATTTCTGGTTATTGCAGAAGTTTATATGTTTATTTATAGGGATTCGCAAGCGATTCTTCATAAAATTGATCGATTTATAAAAAGATCACATCCGAGATCTGAACTACGATCATTTGTCAAAGGATCACAAGTGATTCCGGCAAAGGTGCATTTTTTCTCAGTGCCCGGTCCCGGGTATACAAAAAGTACTGTTATATTTTCTCAAATAGGGTAAAGTCCCCGGGTTTTAAAATTTTCAATTTTTTTAAGGTCCCGCCCGCCCGGAATTCCACAAAACGTGGTCCCTCCCATCACTGGTTCATAAATGTTTACCAATTCAAAAAATGAAGTGCAACATACATACCAGTGATGGGAGGGACTCCCCCCGACCCGGGAATTTTTCTAAAAAAGGGATCCCGGTCCCGTGTCCCGCGTAGGGAAAAATTGAAGTCCCGGTCCCGTTTCCCGGGTAGGGAAAAAGGGAAGTCCCGGGCTCCGAGTAGTGAAAAAGTGATGTCCCGGTCCCGGGTCCCGGGTATTGAAAAAGGGAAGTCCCGGTCCCGCCAGCCCGGAATTCTAAAAAACGTGGTCCCTCCCATCACTGATATATACCAAATTAAAGTTGTTTTTACCGTCGAGATGTTAGACCCATTTATTTATAGATCTTTCTAATTTACTTTTGTTTGTTAAATCTTGGCGAGCATTCTGGCGTTAATTTTGGAACACAAATTCGAAACAAAAACGTGGACGAATTTCAGAATAATTTGGTTTGCAAGATATTTTAAATGCATACCTTTAAAACTGTGAAACTCATACAAACATTTGAAAATTAAGTTGGAACTCGAATCAAAAATAAAATAACATAGAACTCCCAAGATTGTGCAACATACATGATCAGTTTTACCTTTCAATGAAACTTTTCAATTAAACAAATTAATTATAAACAATATTTAATAATATACTTAACACAAATTGTATAACAATAAAAACAATATAACCTAATATTCAACTCTATTCATTATTGAAAAATGATGATGTGAAGGATAATTTATTGAGGTATATTCTCGTTATTTCAGAATAGTTACAATTTATAAGAACTTAATTACTAGTAAAAACAATTAGTCCTAGACGTGTAACTAAAACATTCATAAGAACAAATCTCAATTGAAACAACGAAATTCAAACATAGTTTGAAAAGGTTCAGGAAACAATCAGGCAACCATTATGCCAATTGAAGAAAACTTATATTTCATTATATTTCAATCATCCTATTTCTTTCTAATATTAACCTCAACAACAAATAAGAATACAACGTTAACAAAACAAAATAAAAGAAACAATAGTCCCTTCTAACGCCCTAATTAAGGCCTTAACAAATCCGACTAGTTTTATATTTACAATTAATAGCTTTTGTGCAAATCTCATTATCATCCGTAATCATCACTGTCATTTAAAACACCATATTATATACACGATAATAATTATCATAAATTATGAATTGTTCACGGCTCGTCGATGATAATCACTTCCTAATTTCTTGTATAACAAATAGCACACTTGTTCATAAAAATTTCGTCGATGGTCATGTGCCTCATGATTCAAGTTTTCCGCGGAAATCCGATACACCGGCTTAGGAGGAATTTTCGCCATCTTTGCTCCATCTAGACAACAAGTTTTATCTCATTACATTCTCAAATTTAATTAACCATTAAGCATTGGCAAGACTCTAGAACTCTTTGAAAAAAGCTTAACAAAGCCTGGCTTCTGATTCTCTTTCACTTTATTTGTACCCTCAATCCTATTTCGAGATTTAGCATTGCTTGAAGCGGTATCTTTTAAATATCTTGGAACTGTTGCGTTCATCCTATAAATTATAGACATTAAAATAAATTGTGACGCTTTCTTAAATATTAACATTGAAATATGACAATATAAGAAATACAAATATCATTTTAAAAAAATGTTAAAAATTTATGAACACATAAGGAAGTCTGATGTAATAATTAATACATGTTAAATTATGTACTAAATAATCAATATGAACATTCTATAATAAAAACAATATTATAATCAACAAACAAACAAACAAATTGTTGGCGATAGTGCGCAAGCTACACTCTCACACATATACATAATCATAATATACCGCCCTCTTCGATCAATCAATCATAATTAAGCAGTAAAGTCTTGATGATCAAACAGCACTTGATCATATGCCTCTGCCTTCACCGTGTTCCCATTAAAGTACCTTCCATCGAGCGCCGCCTTTGCCGAATCAACATGCGTCGGATCGGCAAACTTGACAAATATTTTGACGATTCCACTTGCCGCAAAGTTCACAATCACAACCTATTAATTAAACTCCATTAAATCTGCGTCCTAGGCGCATTGACATACGTCTAATACTTCGCCATGTTTTTGACATTCTTCTCTAATTTCTTCTTCTAGGTATTCATCAATATCATTTGGAGATACCTAAATTTAAAAATAGCGTCAGTTATCTTTCAATTTTTGGAAACACTGTTCAATGAATTCAAATTTCGAAGATTATGTATTTAGTGATGATTGTACATCCTATAGAGGAAGATAGAAATCTATAGAAACTTACGCGTAAGTTTCTATAGAAGTTTCTATACTTACGTTTACTTAACAATCGAATTTTAGAGAAAACATAAAAAGGAAACAAAGCGTGAATTCGAAGATCTATTGCTCCTAGGACATTTATGTTTTTTTATTCAGAAACCAACCATATTCCTCAATACAATAACACATGACCGATTTGTCCTCATCAACTTGGTCATTAGAAGATGCCTGGCATCATTTCCTCTAATCTCCAACCCTTCCTGTGATGCCAATGTCGCATCCTCCTTATTTAACACCTCATTCTTCAACGCATCTGACATTTCTCCAGCCTTCGCCGCCGCTGCCAATGCTTGAGCCGTTCCCAGCTAAAAACATCAATCTTTCAAAAATTCTCCATCAAAATCCAACCTTCGGCTGAATCTTCTTTCCCTCCTTCACTCGTCTTCCACCCCGACGCTTCGGCTGACCTTCTGCCTTCTTTTTCTTCGCTTCTTCCTAAATCACATTTCGATAAGCAACATATTCCCCCCATCAACAAAAACCTCTTGTTTCTTCTTATTTATCGTCATCAGTGCACCTCCACCATCGATCATTGCCAATGCTAAGCTCTGAACATTATCTCCTCCTCTTCCAGGACCCATGATCGCAAGCATATCGCCTTCCTCTGGCTTTTCCTCATCTTCATCGTCCTCATCCAGATTTCCAAACGATGCCGGCTCTGCGACCTTTTCATCATGAAGTTCCTTTTGCTTATTTAATACTTGATTCATCTGAAAATCAAACATTCACAATCAATTAATCATGTTTCCGCAACAAACCTTTTCTTGGAATGACAATTGCGCAAGTTTTTGTTTCTTTAACTTCTTCCTTTGACTTGTTGTGAGTTTTACTTTGGCTCCTCCGGTAATGCTAAGCGGAATGGGGGCAGAACCTATAAACACATTACATTTTGTTAGGAAAAATATATTCGATCAAACTTGGTGCAGCAACAGATGGCTTAAGTGACGTTTTCGGCACGGCCGGAGCACTCATTCCAGAGGAGGAAGATTTCGAAAGAGTTGGCTGCACGATGCCAGGTTGTTTCGAAAGAGCTGGCTGCGCAAGACCTGGTGGCTGGACAATTCCAGGAGGTTTTACAAGTCCTGGTGGCTGGACAATACCCGGTTGTGAAAGTCCTGGTGGCTGGACGATTCCAGGTTGGGTAAGTCCTGGTGGTTGGACGATTCCAGGTTGGGCAAGTCCTGGTGGTTGGACGATTCCAGGTTGGGCAAGTCCTGGTGGCTGGACAATTCCAGGTTGGGCAAGTCCAGGTGGCTGGACAATTCCAGGTTGGGCAAGTCCTGGTGGCTGGACGATTCCAGGTTGGGCAAGTCCAGGTGGCTGGACAATTCCAGGTGGTTGGACAATCCCAGGTTTGGCAAGTCCTGGTGGCTCTACAATACCAGGCGCTTGACTAGAAGCTTCACCATTCCCGGAAATCTGAGACGTTTCCGAACCATTCAATCCATTGGTTTCTTTCACATCTTCCACTTCTCTTTTTACTAAATCAACCTTTTTCTCATTATCTTCCATCTCGACTTCCATCTTTTCATCCTTTGGCGAATTCATTTCTTCCATTTTAACCGTCACTTCTTCATTGGGCGATGATGTGCCTTCCAAATTCTTCGGTGTCGACCCACCATCCGTCTTTGGTGAAGCAGTAATGCTCAGCTTCTTTTCCACATCTCCGGTAACCGATGCCGGCGAAGAGGATCGAGGTGCAGGACTTGATCCACGAGAGCCATTTTCGGATCGCTTCTAAAGTTAGTTTGATTGAAAATTCAGTTTTATGTCACCGAGGATTGAATTAATTCTCAAAACACTTGATTCAATTTATCAAACTGAGCGGTGGTAGAATGTATTTTCATTAATATGAATCTCAATTAAAGTTTATTATCAATAGAGGCAAGATTTGTTATAAAAACAACGAAAACATCTAAATAACATTCGATGGAACAAAAAACAACCTATTCGATACCAAAAACACATCAATAAAATTGAAAAGAAAATCAATTTTATTTTTATTGGTCAAAGTTTTTTTATTAATTATATTTTCTCTTAAAATAACCAGTTCATTGATGTCTTGAACTCCATTAATTCGCCACAACTTTATTTTGCTCAGTAATAAAATTGAACAAAGTGTAATGACAAATGTTTATATTTCAATAACAAAACATAAACACAAGAAAAATATAAACGTAAGTAACATCGAAATGATTAGAATTATAATTAACCACTCAATGTTGATGGATGATAATAAAATAACAAATAAACAATTTACAGGTACAATTTATTTAAGAAAACAGAGATAAAACAATTTCGAATTTTCAAATCCTCGGTGATAAACCCCTTGCACCCACCGGTGATGAAGCAGCTTCTGCTGCCATCACTTTTGCTGTGATCGCCGCACACGCGACCGACACACTCGCTGGAATCGATGTCGCCGAGGTTGGTTGCAAATACGACAGAGCATCTGGTGGTGTTACACATCGTCCGACCTGAAATTATATTGTGTCTATATATACACCATTGACGTAGTATTCATATCCTAAAAAATATCAGTAAACAAATAAAAACTAACTCTCAAAAATTGTCCTCCAAGGTCAAACATATTCATTCCAGCAATAGCTTCATTCATTGAATTTCCATTATTAAATTCAATATAACCAAATCCTCTGAAATGGTTTTATTTTCAAAGAATATATATATATATATATACTACCTGTGACCTCTTCCCAAATGATTCCTGGCAAGTTGGCACTTTACTACCTCACCAAAAGCTTCAAAAACACTTTTCAAATCAGATTCCGATAAATCTGGATGAACTGATGCTACGTAAACTCTATATTTAATTCAAAAACATTAATTTAAAAAGTAACTCAAGACCAACCGGAAATATTTCCTAGCATCTTTTTGTACCATGTCGATAATTGGCTGTGCTTGTGGCATATTCTGGGGCATTCTCGTTTCTTGAAACATCATTGAATTGACCTTCAGGTTTCTTCCACCAAGCATTTGTCCGTTCATTGATTCCTGCGCTAAAATAGCTGCTTCTGGAATTTCATACTCAACAAATGCAAACGTCTTATGATGCTTAAAAAATTGAATTATTATATGAACATATTTAAGGTTTTCGAAATCAAACCCCTGTAGTAGGGTCCCAGCTCATATTAATGGACTTGATCGGGCCAAATGGTTCAAATGCTTTTCTTAACATATCTTCTCGTATTTCAAACGAAATTGAACCCACGTAAATTCTTGACATAATAGATAATGCTTGCGCGTACATTTGTTGCTTTTGTTGCTAAATATTAATGTATTTTACAATAACGTTTAATGAGTTTTACATTTTCTTGTTGCTGTTTCTGCTGCCGTAGCAATATTTGTTTTATAGAAATGTCCATTGCATATTTCTTCGCCAAGTGAATGTCATCTTTCCTCCTCGAGCTTAATTTTGATAATCCAAGTCCAATTTTTTGTGCGTCTTTTTTTGCACCTGGCCCAACAAATACCTCACCGTACTGCTGCAAAACCGGCATAGGCACAGAAAAATCTGCTGATAATGTTGGTCGACCATTTTGATTATTTTCTGATACACCGTTTTCGCCCATCTTAAAAACAGTAATTTTAAATGGAAAAAACAAATATTTAATTAAATAATACGGCACTACTTCCTTTGTCAGACTAAAATGCATTTTCTAAATTATTTTTTCACTACGCAAGACGAGGCCAAATTTTTCTTTTTCAGGAAGGAAATTTTCCTGACAAAGGAAGATAACGAATGTTGTAACGATGTATATTTTGTATTCTCCCTTTCAAGAAAACCAAAAAAGAAAAATGTGTGCAAAATGTGTGCTACAATTGAGGTAGATAACTAAAATGGATGAGATGAAAATAAAAATTGCAACGATCCAAACTAAACCATAATTTTTTCCTCTTCCAAAAGTATTTACTGAGACATTATACATTTTTAAATAAATAAATTGATTATATTATATTCAAAATTTAATGAACTAATATATTAGTGATAAAAATAATAAGTAGAGTTTGAAAAAAATTTCTAATGAATATACAGAGTATCTTTAAACAGATTATGCGGTGTGAAATGTGCAATGCTTGGGGGTTATAGAGTGAGCTATACTAGATTCAAAATGAAAAAACAAATTATTGATAACACCTTTTTAAGGTCTACGTATTTTAAAACGCACATTACGGAAATTTAAAAGAAAAGTTGACCGAAATAAAATATAGTTCAATAATAAAACATAAAACTGTTCAATTCTTTTGAATACACAATCTTCGAAATTTACATTTCAATAAACAAACATTTTTAAATGTTACATTATTTACAGGGTGGCTGAAAATTACCCGGACTATATGAAAACCAATGTATTTCAGTGAATAATTGTTCAAACACACTCAAATTTCATATTTAGTTTATTTTTACAATAACAAACATAAATAGATTATCGTTGTTCGATTCGATCTCCGCGGTTTCTGATGACGGCGCGAAGACGCTTCGGATATGCGTCGACCGTGGCGCGCAGGTATTCCACCGACAATTTGTCCCATTCCTCGACCAGCGCTTTCTTTAGAGAGTCCAAATTCGGGTGAGGCCTAGCACAGACCTTACTCTGTAAGACCCCCCATACGGAGTAGTTCAACGGATTAAGGTCAGGAGACGAGGCGGGCCATTCTGTTGACTTGATGAAGGAGGGGAAATTGTTGGCGCACCACTCCTGCGTAAACTTTGCAGTATGAGCTGGCGCCCCGTCCTGCTGGAACACCCATCGTTGTCCACCAAAGTGTTTTTGGGCCCAAGGAAGCAAGTTCTTCTTCAGGATCTCATTGACATAGTAGTCCTTGTCGATTTTGACACCCTTTTCCACGAAAATCAGAGGACATTTGCCATTGGAGCAGATGGCACCGAAGACCATGACGCTGACGGGGTGCGACGTACGATGAATCGTCCGGCCGAGTTCTGAAGCTTCCTCGGACGTTCGGGCAAGCACTCGATGGTTTTGCGAATTGAATTCGGCCTCCACGGTGAACAGCTTCTCGTCCGAAAAGACCGTCGACAGATGTTCCCCAACCCGCGCGCGCGCCAAAAGGAGTTTTGCCTTTTGGTGCCGTTTGAGCTTGTTGGATTGAGAAAGGATGGCCGCTTTTCTGACACGATAAGGAGTCAACTTAAGCTTCTTTTTGACAATGGTTGTCATTGAAGCTCGTGACATATTCAGCGCGGACGCCATCTTTCTGATGCTCTGATGAGCATTTCGTCTGATTCTGTCTCGGACGATCTTGACGTTCGAAGAAGTCGTCACCGCAGTTTTTCTTCCTCTGCCTGCACGGTCCTGGGTTGTGCCAAGATCCTTGAAACGAGAAATTGCATCGTAGACGGTACTTTTCGGAATTCCCAGATGCTTCCAAATTGCATACGTGCTCATTCCGGACTTGTATAATGCGATAATTGCGGGTCGGTTTGCATTTTGCTTTGCCATTTTGCTAAAACCGAACCAATTATCATGAAAATTTGGGAGATAGTAAAAAAAACATTGCTAATTAAAAAAATTAAAAAACATTGCGCTGAAAAAGCGCCAGTGCGCCTCACGAAGGCGCGAAATTTTAGTCCGGGTAATTTTCAGCCACCCTGTATATAGTCGTCGCCAAATGCGATTACCACCGCAAAGTGTGACGCACTTTTTTAAATATTATTTTTTCATTTAATTTGTATGATTTTTATTATTTTCCACATTTATTCCACGATTGAAACAACAGATAAAGCATATTCTTCAATTTATTTAAGCAGAAACAGTATAGAACGAGCCTAAACAAGAAAATAATCATGAAAATTAAATGAAAAAATAATATTTAAAAAGTGCGCCACATTTTGCGGTGGTAATCGCATTTGGCGACGACTATATATGAAGTGATTATACTGAAATTTACAATTTTTATTAAAATATTATTTATTCCGAAACTGGCGGTGATCTCATATGTTTTTTACTTGAAATTTTCTTTAAATCAAGTAAATTAATGATAAGAATAACAAGAAAAAGATATTAAAAGATTTTTTACAAAAAATAAACTTTAAAACGTGGTGATAAGTTTAGTTCTTATTTAAAGCACTGTGGAACGTTTGAAATAAACAATAAAAAAAGATGAGAGTTTTTAAAAGAGAAAGAAAGAAAGAAACAGTGGTACGCAATCTCGACAACGAAAGAGTTCACCGTGTTTTACCGTATACGATCACCGTATCTTGTAAGGATTTTGGGCACTTCCTATTTTGCATTTTCATGTTTTAATGAATTCCAATTTTTTAACGACGTTAACTAATTAATAGTGTGCTAATTGCTATAAATTTATCATAATTTATAACGATGGTTCAAGTGTTTCCAGTTTAAATATATAGTTATTGCTATTTCTTATTTACATAAGATCGGATAAAATTCATTTTAAGAAGCTTCATAACTTCACGTCAAACACAAAAAATGAAATTAACAAAACATTAAAGGTATTTAAATCGAGTATATTATTATAACACATTGAAAGTGCGCTCCGCTGAAATTTTCCAACTCAAACAACCAAATATAGTAATTATTTCAATTATAGATTAGACCAGAGCTCTGGCCAGAGAATGGCTAAGAGAAATGGATTTTCAATATGGATACATGAAAAAGGGCGTAAATTGTAAGAATCAGTAGAACTAATAAATAATAAACGCAATGCATTCAAGATTTTACGAAAAATATCAAATGAAATTTATCTTCTCTGATAGATCCCATGTTGATCTTATTTCACCATTTTGGAACGAATTGCCACAGGAAGTCCGCAACGAGTACAATGAACGAAGTAAATTTGAAACTAAACAGGTTCCACCTTTAAATATATTTATTTCACCAATTGAATTTTAGGATGAGAAAAAATCAGATTTTTCTTTAATTCAAAACAATAAGAATTATAAAAAGCAGAAGGAACTAGCAAGACGCTTAAATGGGATAAGTAAATTAGTACAACAGAAGGTGGAAATTTCTTTACCATTCTTCGAATGCGAGGTGCAAGAGATGTTCAAGACTTGCGAATTATATATTCGTAATAAGTTGAAATTATATGACAACGGTTTTATTTTTAATTTAAAAAAAACAATTGTATATGAATATTGCAGAGAGTTTAACGAAAAGATTCAGTACGCGTATAAAACTTTTGTCAGTGTTTCCAATGTTTGATAATTATGTAAAATATAGACGACTATTAAATTGTCCGTTGGCGGAAATTGCCGTTACGACTTTCACATTAAACGAAGGTATACTTGAATTTATAAATTTGAAAATTTTATACCGAATTGGATAGTTTCATTGATTTTTTCGAGCAATAATCAAAAACAATTTTAAAATGAAATGGCTCAACTCGAGAACTTACTCATTCAATGTCCTCAGTTGTGTTTTACCAGATATAATTAAAATTTATTCCAAAATTATTATTTAGAATTCATCAGCCATAAATATCTAAGACATCTGAAATTTTACAAAATCACAATCTAATTTCGATTATGAGTTGTGAAAGCCTCAAAAAATATATTATATTACATGTTTTTAGGCGTGCTCGAAAGTTCATCAATATCAATTTTATTTGATGATTTTAATGTAGACACATCTCACAATCATTCAGAAATAGCTATGAGTAAATACAAATTTGGTATGTTGTTTTTTATCTATTATATTTTTGCAATGGCGGAGGTCATTGTCATACCCCGCCCCATGGAGAAACTCATAATATTAAATCACAATTAATTTGTATTTTGTCTTTGGTACTGGTGTAGTGACAGATAGGCATCCATCTTAGTACTAGTTCACACGAAATTGAACGGTTAAGTTCGGGGGCTCAGAAATTATGCTCATTTTGCAAATTTCAGTAAGAAGCGCATGTTTTTAAATAATTTAAGACGAGCTAGTAATAATGACGTGCCAAATTATATAAGAATAATGCGTGTAAATTAGTAATACACGCTTAAAAATTGAAAAATATTCATTTCGGTTTGGCGTGCTAGTTCAAAGTAGATACAGGATGACATTTCAGTTGCAATATTAAGTTAGTAAATATCCTATCATATGAAAATGCGTGCCACTCGCCTTGTTCAGACGGGAATTCTGTTGAATTGTGTTCCGTGTTTGGAAAAGTGATGGACGGAATGTAAAATTTTTAAGAACGGAAGTCATAATTTAAAAAAAAACGGAAAAACTGACTTGTGATTGAAATTTATAAATCGAGATTCCGTAAGGAATTTTCAGATTCTGAATACTTTATTTTTGACTTTTATGTGACTTCATAGAATAATTAAAACATTTTCAATTTCTTCACCCACAATACGGAATATAAAATCCAGAATGCAATTTTCAAAAACGAAGTTCATTATCCTGATTCAAAATAGGGGGAAAATCACTAGTTTGGAGCAGAGATGGACGGGAGTTTTCAATTTTGGACTCTGGAATTCCGGTTTCGACCATTGACTTACAATTTCTTATGAATAAAATATAATAGCTGATTTATAACATGCATATTTTTTAGCAAAACATTTGGGAATTGAACTCACTGGTCCAATAGATGGACTTACATCCGATGAGGCATGGGAATGGATTCATAAAGTTCTAACGGGAGATGAGCTGATTCTTTGTGATGCTTTAGACTACAATTGGGTGGTAAATACAAATATAGACTTGGACGTTTGATAGTATTAAATTACTTCAGATACACGGGTTGCATAAATTGTCTTACGAGAATCATGGTCTCTGTGATTTTGAAAATATTTTCCATAGGATTGTTCCTGTTCAACATTTTGCATTTAATATAATTGATACGACAACATCATCTACCGATGAGATTTGGGATCTCAATAAAATTTCGAATGTATATCAGGTGGTTCAATGTATGTAGTAATTCTGTAGAATTGAATATTTTTTTAGAACGAGGGAGAGCTAATAATGTCAGCTCGTTCATCACAAATAATCAATTGCAGTATTCATAAAAACCTCTTGAAAAATCATTGTTGTATCAAAAACAACCTGCGATTATTGTATTTGATGTAATATAGGCATAATTTGGATATTTAAATTTTAGAAATATCCTGTACATGGTATTGGAAAAGAACGAGTTATATGGATTTAATCCAAATTGGAACGAAAATCAACGTTTCGCTCTTACAAAATCATCTGATCAGCTGTAAGTGAATTTGCATAACAAACTTTAAGAAAATATCTAAAACAGCATTCATGCTTCTGTAATAATGGAACAAGTAGAACAACCAAAAATTTGGTCTGACGAGAAAATAGGAGAAGGTACAAAATGAATTAATATTAAACAATTCATGAATATCAAGGTAGTTCCAATTCACCGCTTATGCACATAGATGCCGAGGGACTGGATATCGACGCGGGCGAATTTTTTCCAAACGAGGATGATACGAATGATTCGTTTAATCTAACACTGTCTGACATAGAACAACATCAAGATTCATCGGAGCCAAATAATCATCCATCAGGAGGTGGCTTAATGAACAGAATTAGGGCGAATGCTAATTTACGCCGTGATAGAATACCAAAGGAATTGTTGGAGGAATTGAAGGAAAACAAGTATTTTTAACGTTTTTATTAATATTAATAATTTATTATTTTAAGATATGTCTATCCTATAAATTGTCAACGAAGGCTATTAAAAATAGTTGACGCAGACGATCAACAACGAAATTCAAATTTTAAATATAAACCAATTAGAATAAATCATTAGATTGTCTATTCACCGTGGATGCATTATGCCACGACCACCATCTACCTTTAACAATTCTCCCGTGGTGAATGAACTTCTGTTTGATGAGAGGAACAAAATAGCTTCTGCGACTTCATCAACATTTCCAGCACGTCCCAGGGCATGGGTAGTCTTGCATTTCTCCAGAAATTCGGCATATGTCTTCTCATCTTGACCAGATGCACGATGGATATTAGTTACAATCACACCGGGGCTGAAATATTTGAAATTAGAACTTTAGAAGATAACTTTTTTGTTTTACTTGACAGCGTTCACTCTTACACCATGAGGTGCCATCTCCAATGCCAAGCATTTGGTGAACTGATCTAGTGCAGACTTGGACATGCAGTAATAGGTAACACCAGCAAACTGAAAGTGAAGATACTTTCTTCTTTCTGTTAATTTTTTAAAGAGAATTTTGTTTCATTTCTCAGTCACTCCAAATGAAATGATTAAGTTGGGGGATCAGAAAAGATACTCAGATTTTTAGATAGCTTTAGCCGGGCTAGTAAAAATGACGTATCAAGTTATATGTAAATGAGTAAGATAGTGCTACAAATATATTAACAAAGATAAAAACCTACTGGACATGGTCCGGTTATACTACTAACATTCACTACCGTTCCTTTAACTTTTATCAAATGCGGCAAAACTGCACGTGTTAATTTGACGATACTGCAAATAATTAATACTTCTAATACATATTGTATAATAAGATACACCTTCTTACATTCACGTCCATGATCTCATCAAGAACGTCAATGTCAGTGTCAACGACCATTCCACTCCTGAGAATTCCAGCCGAATTGATAAGTGTATCAATCTTTCCAAATTTTTCAATTGTTCGGGTTACGATCAGCTCAGAAGCTTCCTTGGAAACCACATCCACTTGAATGATAAGTATCTTAAAATTATTTATAAATTACTAGAGCATTTGAAATTCACATAATATTACATCGTTGGAACTTCGGCCATGCTTTGTCTGGCAGATTTGGGATAATTCATTGAGAGCATCAATGTTTCTACCGACTATTGTTAATTTGTAATTGTTCTGTGCGAATAGTAGAGCTGCTCCCCGACCAATTCCAGAACTGGCACCTGAAAAATAATGGCTATTACCGATGCCTGAGGAGTTGGCTTTCCGCTCGATAGTTATAATATCGTCAAACAGACGTTACCTGTAACAATTGCCACCAATGATTCTGACATCTCTGCATATTCTTAAAATTACATTAATCATTCGTTATAAAATAAGACTCTGTATGTACAGTACGAAACCTCTTATGAACACAAATTTCAATATGAAAATTATTTATATATAATATATATCTTGTAATCTGTATCTTGATTTATCTCGGGTGCATGATTCCACGACCACCATCGACACGAAGTAGTTGACCAGTGGTGAAGGAGCTCTTATTTGAAGCCAAGAATAGAATTGCCTCAGCGGATTCTTCCGGATCACCAGCTCTTCCCAATGCATGAGTCGTCTTCGACTTTTCCAAGAACTTTAAGTAATTATAATTAATAGCTTCATAGGAAAAATTCGAACCGCTTGATATGTTGTTTCATCTTGTCCGGAATTTCTATGCAGATTGGTTACAGTTACTCCTGGACTGAAATATTGATGGTACCCTGGTATTTGGCTTCTCATGACTTACTTGACGGCATTAACGCGTACTCCATTTGGCGCCATTTCTAGCGCCAAACATTTAGTGAATTGATCAACCGCTGATTTAGACATGCAATAATACGTAACATTGGGGAACTAAAAGAATTCCACATTGAGAAATTCCTATTAACAAAATGCATACCGGACAGGGACCATTAATGCTGCTAACATTTACCACGGTCCCTTTCGCTTTTATAATATGTGGAAGTGCTGCTCTCGTCATGCGCACGAGCCCGCGTACATTCACATCCATCAGCTCGTCATAGACTTCCATTCCGCTATCCAAAACCGGTCCGGCTCGCAAAATTCCAGCCGAATTAATCTTTAATATAACCAGGTTATTCAAACCATCCTCTTCAGGATTCGCACCAATGTGTCGATTCTACCAAACTTTTGAATCGTCGCATCAATGACTTTTTGTGGAGTATCCTTATCCACTATTTCTCCCGGCGTCACAAGAACCTAAAAATTAGATTTTCGGACAATTTTGAAAATAAAAACAAAACGTCGTTATCAGCCATTCCAAAGCCTTGACATATTCCAGCAACTTCTTTAAGCGCCTCGACGTTTCTACCAGTAAGTGAGAGTTTGTAGTTATTTTTTGCGAATAATAACGCAGTAGCTCGTCCAATACCCGAACTAGCGCCGGTAATAATTGCAACTGACATCTAAAATGACCATAAGAAGTCAAGGTGAAATCGATTATTTAGTTAGATGAATGATAAGACGAAACAGAATTATTGAAAGTAAACATCAATTCAATGTTGTTAGCAAGATTTCTGAAACATTTCCCTGGTTTCTTTTTTGAAATAAGCAGTTACCTAATTAGTTCTTTAATATATTAGTGATACTTCACAATCAATAAAAATCTCATAATGTCGTCTTCAAGAATTTACGACCGTCTAAATCAAGAATTCTTGTATATAATGATCCAAAAATACTTCAAATACATCTAATTCAACAGAACAGTTAATTTATCTCAATTATTTCGGGACAATCTGGAATCTATCAAGATTGGATTCACAGAATAAGCTTCGGATTCTTTCACAAGTCTGGAGAATTAATGTATAGAAATTATTCTCTGGTTTTGTATTGAGAATATTCCTTTTTTTTGTTTACACTGTCACATCGTATGAAAATGATTCAATATTTAAGGCTCATCCTTGCAAGCTTTGATTTTTAGCTACTTTGAGAGATAAAATATATAAAAATATTGTTTATCGGAGCACCCTTGCACACCACAAGATTTAAGTAACATACAGTCTTCACGTATTAAATACGTTACCCATTTTATTTTATTTTCTAAATATGGTTTGGATAAATCTATTCATAATTTACTAAAAATTTCACGCCAAAATTAGAAAAAATTTTTAGAATCGCCATTTGCGGGTGAAATTCCCTTGATCCAGTAAATATCAAGGAAATCAACATATTCAAGATCTATTTGTTGAATATGAAAATTATAACAAAGGTAGAAGCTGTATACTGAACATAAAAAGCTAAAACATAATTTCTCGATACCTTCCGATCCTCAATCAAAATAATTCACAAAGGAGCTCTTTAAACCCGCAAGTCAAAGAACCAAAAGTAACATCAGCGAAAAAATAAATTTATTATTCTTGTACTTAAAAATATTTCTCAAACAGGGATCACTTTCCCGATATTTCTTCCATTGTTCATAACAGACTTGAATATTCTTGTTTGAATTCGAACCTCATTGAGATTTAGACTGTAATGTTGAAGAATCAGCTGATTTTCACTCATATGCGCCAATATACGAAAACCGGATTTCAAAAAAGAAGCCAATTACGGTAATTGGAGATAAAATAAAATCAAAAACTCTATTAGTAATAAAAAAATGTTGAAAACAAATATTCTTAACAATGATACAGATAATAAATTAATAGAAATTAATAAACACAAGAAATGAATTATAATAATACTAATATACATATTAAAGCAAAAATAAATAAATAAACTTTGGAATAACACATCATCTAAAAGATCACACATATCACATTCAACATAATTATTTACATGCTCTATTACTGCTCAGTCGGCGTTACTCTTCTTTTCCTAAACAACCGCATTACATGAATCAATACCACTCTTGGTCAAACCTTATCAAACTGTTGGATTGTTTTCTTGGTATCAATCATATTTAGCGTCGCTATAGTGGCCGACGCTAGGCACGTATCGAGTGTGTCGAGAACCGCTCTTTGCAGAACCTTTGGGATAGTGCTACGGTGGTCAAATATCTGCAGCTTCTTTAATATATCATCCAACACCGGCGGCGTCCATTTTATTCGATCAATGAAGCGAACTCTTGGTTCTACGAGCCATTCACGACAAACGAATATTCTCGGATCCTTCTGCATTTCCTCATTAGATCCTTGAGTTGGCTGAGCTGGCGATAATGCTGATGGAGTACTGCCGGATGAAGATGTTGATGTAATCTGTGATGAAGTTGTAGAAGATTCCTAAATACAATTCATCATAATGAACAGCACCCATTTCTGACGTCTCGACAAACCTTCAGATAACTTTTTAGCAACTCTGGTAAAAATGACACTTGCGCATTGAAATTTGTCTCAATAGCGACTTCGCTGAAAAAGTCGCTCACAAATGTTGTCACTACTTCCATTGGCATCGTGAATGCCGATTGGTAATTATCTCCATCATCTACACCATTCAATTGTTCCGATGTCATTTTGGCCTCAAGACCAGGGAACTGGAAAAGCTCCATTACATTGTGTCCATTTTTCGTTTCGTTTGCCTGGAATAAGAATTTACTTGTTTTATATTAAAGAAAGAAGCGTCTGAAGAAGAGGACAAAATAATAAGTTCCTATTAAAAAAAACCCAGAAGGGGCGTGATCTTAGAGACTACGGTAGAAGTAGGCGCGGCTTGTATAATTTAATAAGAAATTATCCTCTTTTCACTAAACCATACCTTCGGTAAACTGTCTTTTGGATATGTGCTCCGTAATCCCGAGAAGGACGGCGCCGATTTCATACCTGTCGCCCCATCCTTGCCTTCTTGCTCTTTCTCGCTCTTTTGTATGTTATGATTTCGTCCCAGTATCTTCATCACGTCTCCTATGAAATAGTCGAGTATCTCATCGGTCGTCAACAAGTGCCTGGAGCTATTAAATCGAGTCTGAACACGGCATACGTTGGCCAAATTCTCCACATTGTTATCCAATTTTGAACCGAGCTGGATGCGAAATTCTTGCTTCAACAGTATTCCAATCTTCTGCTTCGTCTGTGCGTCCAAAAAGTCCATTGCCGCCGATGGCTCAAATTGAATGTGCGCATCACGGAGACGGAAAACTGCCCACGTGTCTGAGTTCATGTCCCCTTTCATCAACACTAGTGATATGCCACCGGCTTTCAGCTCGACGACACCGCCAACTCTTGCTCCTTGCCGTTCCATCAATGGCAGTAGCTGATCGTTCATCTGCATAACTGACACATAATCGAGAACTTTCTCCCAAAGATGCGTCATTGGCTTTCTCGCCTCCACCGGCTTTTCCTTTTTCGCGGCACCCAAATTCTGGCTAAAGTTGCCTAAAAATATTTTCGAGTTCTTCAGTTGCTCCTCAAAGAACGAGATAAGTCTCTTCACAATCGCTATGGTGTCTTCAATCGTGCTCTTCGTTATAACGACTTGTATTTCATTCCAAGAAGCCTTTACGTTCATACCAAATGAAGACAGTGCCACCTACAGTACAAGTTTCATAATCTTATTTCCTTTCCTCCCCATTCTTACTCTTGTCCCTTCTCTGACACCATTGTAATAGTCAAAGATTTTGACAGACGGCTTCGTCCATTTAGCAATGATTACTCGTCTGCTCATCCATTCTATATTAGCAGTTATCCATTCGAGATTCACTTTCATTTTGTTTACAGGTGTCTTCTTCAAACAATAATAAACATCTAGAAAGCCTTTTCAATCAAACAAAAACCTTAAGATCAGCGGCCATCGAATGCGCAGCAGAGACGTGCAATTTGTTCAACTTGATATCACCACTAATTGCACCATCCCTTGCGCAAATCTCACTAGAAGCCAGCACAAAGTTCACTTTAACATCCCTTTCGTGCGACGAATTGAGCTTCGCGTCACCCCAAACCAATCCTTTGGAAACTGTGAGCCTCGTTTTTCCCATCGTGTTCGACATGAAAGCCGTTACTTCAAACTCATTCCATTGAACCGCCGCAAGAACCTATAACATTTATGAAAACATTCGAGAAGTTCTTTTAATACGTCTTACCATTGCCACCCATGGCTTGGCTGGTGGGCGTTCTTCACCATTCCTTTAATCAATAAAATAATTATTAAATTTAATTTCAAATTTTCCTACTTTTTTGCTTCCGGTGCGGCACTTGGCGCTGTAGAGTTGGTTGCTTGACTGGGCGGTCGTCTTGGA
Organism: Caenorhabditis plicata; assembly: GCA_963931815.1. Lineage (NCBI taxonomy): Eukaryota > Metazoa > Nematoda > Chromadorea > Rhabditida > Rhabditidae > Caenorhabditis > Caenorhabditis plicata. The sequence continues at coordinate 17,621,044 of OZ007492.1, read as the reverse complement.
TGCGACGACTGATCACCAAAGAACACTCGTCTAGCTATAGTCGCCCGGTACCATGGCTTCGGAAATTGAATAAGCTCTCCCAATCGACGGAAATTGTATTCAAACGAAGCTCGTCCAATTTGCGATGAAAAAACAAACCGCACTCTGTTATCAGCCTCGGTTGACGAATTTTTGTTACGACTTATCACGAAAGAGAACGTGTCTAGTGATAGTTGCAGAGCTCTGGACACATCCAGCTCAGGTTCCAAAGGATTATAAATCTTCAGCATGAATCCCTTAAACTGTCCCGAAATGTGCATTCCACCAACGTAGTTGCTCGTTTCCATGGTGGTTGTTGTCGATCGCTTCGTTGTCATTTCAAGCGTGAGCCGCGGCAATGTGAGCAAACAATCAGCCGCTGCCTGACTTCTAGACGATTCCTGTTTACCATCGAATCGAATCGTAGAGCTCTGGACATCCAGATAAAGCACGAAATCAATCGGAAGTGCTGCCGTATCCATCGCCACAATATTATGAACTTCATTCTGATTCGCTACCGGCGATAATTCCTTTTCCCCATCAGCACTTGTCGACTTGAACGACGACGGCGGTAGAGGTTCAAGAACTTGCTCAACATACGTGGCGAGATGCGGCGTCACAACCGTTTCATGCGGCATTGATGCCAGCCCAACAAACATGTAAAAACATCCACGGTTCTTCTTCACCGAACGTGTGCTAGGCTTTGCAATAAACTCGTTATCATTGGTAAAGCGAGATTTTCCATCAAGCGTTTTTCTAATTTCCTCAGCATCATCGGCAAAGTGTTTCGGAATCTTTTGATGTTTCTCCAAATACGTGCTAAACCTTTCGTGGTGAGTCGACTCAGACGGGTCCGACACATGGTACGCTTTTATTTCAACACTCGGTATACTGAACGTTGTCTCACGTAATGTCTGTGACTCGAACATGGCCTTAATGTCTCGCGTTCCTTGATTTAACCGCTTCATTGTCTCCCCGAGTTGACCAGTGAAGCTCACATGCGACTCGCAGTCTTTCTTCGATGTGCGCAGAGTACAGGTACCCGAAGTGATGTTAATCTTCACGTCTACGTTAAAATTAACAACATCAGGTTCCCGCGAATTCAACGACGGAATATCTTCGGAAGACTTGTTCATTGGTGATTTAGGCAAGTCCATAGTGAAGTCCGACTAAACTACCTTTTGAAATTAATAATCTTCTTTTCATCCAAACCTTTATACTTGTAGATGAAGCTGAACTCCTTCGCAATTTTTCCACCATATTTCGCCGGAAGGCTTTAAAACGAATCAACTCAAACTGTCGCAATTTCTTTTTCTCTGTTTCTAGTTTCTTTGACGGAACTCCTCGGCTAGCTAACTCGAATACAGCCCTAGAGTGTTGATGCATCTACAAACAAGTACTTACTGGAATAAATGTTACCAAACATTACCTTGTTTTCCAACCATGGCACTTTCTCTTCGTCCTTGAGTTTTTTAAACTCGTCCATCCCTTCGACTTCAGCATCCACATAAATGCTATTCGTTCCACCATCCCACATGTCCTCTTCTTCACCTTTTCCGATCATTGAGCACGTGTTCGCTAACAGTTTGGCAAGCTTTCCGATCCGCTGGTCTAGGTCGATTTCAATTCCTTGCATTTCCGCCGACACACTGAGCACCCACTTTGCGGGACCTTCCGTTGTTGATGTCGCTTTCGAGCACAATTGATATGTTCCCTCTGGGAAGTAGAAACAGTTCGACTGCTCACTATGTGCTACGTCGAGGAAGCTTTGTGTCAATGCCTTTTCGTCAAAATCATCAACAAACGAGAGCTTGAATCCCGTGAACGAGGCGCGGCACGTTAATTCTCCTTTCACCAGCACGCTCAGCTCCGATTTGCGCAGCGACAGTACTAGTGCGGGCATTCCATCACTCATATCATAGCTATACAATGGCATGCACATATACATTCCATTATTAATCGCCAGCGACAAATTCATATCCACATCTTCGGTAATTTGCGATGGCGAAAACATTCCTTGGTTGGTTGTTGCCTGTTTCTGATGTTTCACAACAACGGTCTCCTTAACCTTCTCCATTTCGTTCTTCCAATAATCATACGCCTGTTTATAATTGAGCCAAAGTAAGATCGCTTTATCAATAGCAGCCGCTTTCACCAACAATATCGGACGATTCAGCGTGACATGGTACGAGTATTCACTATTCAAAACGTTCCGATCTTTGTTCTCCACGCGCACTTGCGTCATAAACGTTGCATACTCCTGTAGCTCAGCACAAACCTCGTCAGATGTGACTGGCTTTAAAATCATATATCTGATATAACTTTGGGAAATCTCATCCTACCTTTAACAGTTGACCCAACTTCGCATTGAAATGAATTACGGCACTACCGTATATGCGTTCTTTCGACCCTTCCTGTTTCACCACCCATTTGTTAGTCAGCTCACCTTCGAGACTGTCAATTGTTAATCTCGCAGCCGTTTGTGAAGGAGTTGATGCTGTTAACTGCAACCAAGGTGTCGCCGACTTCTGCTGCTGAAAATTCACTAATCTATGCTATTTTGTTAGCGTAAAATTTGTACCGTTATCTTCGTCATCACTTTGATGGTAAATAACAGAGGTGGCTTCTCCGACTCGGGCACCCTCATCTTCTCAATGCGATTCAAATTCAACGACAAATTGCAATCTTTCTTTTCGCCGTTCTGAAGTACAACGGCTGACGCTCCACTAGTTTTCGATGAAGACGACCGAATGCGATTAATCAACGCAATCAATTCTGATCTAAATGAGTGCTCCGCAAACATCAGCTGATTCAAGAGCTCCGTTGTGAACATGTGATTCACATTTCCGAGAATAACCGTCATATGAAGTGAGCCACCTTCGCGGTAAACCAACGTCTTTTCAGTACTCGGCTTTTGACAGAACGAGTCCTTTTCAACTGAATAATGCCCCGAGCATTTAATCGAAGGTAGCTGCAAGCGGAACGTGTCTCCAGTAACTTTTGTTGTGACGCAAAACTCGAAGAAATGATCATCAATTGAAATGTCCCATTTTGCCTTATCTCCTGTAACTCCACTGCTTGAAGCGCGGTGAATTCGATATTTCGCGTGGAGGCTTGGAAGCAATTGAATGTTCATCTCAATACTAGTCAACTCCACAATAAAGTTGATTACAGCGATCGGTACCCGTCTTCGCGTTATATTAGTCATATTTTCCGGCAATGATGAGGCAGTCGGTTTTGACACCTGCAGCAGGTTAACCGATGTCGGTATAATAGTCGGCTCGGGCACATTTCCTGAAGCGCTATCAGGCTCAGCCATCGGCGTTGCTGGCTGTGCTGCCAATCGATTGAATTGTTGTTCAAGTTCCTTTCCATGTCTCATGACGACGTCATGCAACGAATGTGCCGCCATTGGCATTGAACCTTCGAGAGCACCAAACTTCAACTTAGCATGCGTACAAAGTGCACCACCAAGATTGGTTTGAGCATGTGCTGCCGTCGACACGTCCTTGACATTCGTCGGCGGTGGCGGCTTTCTAAACAAAATTTACAGATTTTAAATAACAAAAAAACTCAATGCGCACGTGTAAAAGTCTAGTTGACTGGAATTGAGCGAGCATCGAAGAATATCAGCCTTTTTATTCGAACTATCAGATTCGGAAAGTGTTAATGACATCTTTCTAAAATAGAATTATCCTACTTTGTAGAAAAAACCTAATTTTATACGCTAGAGAAATGGTTATTTCATCAAACTTCGGTCCAGACTTTGAATCCTTGGATCCTTTCTAAAAAGGTTAAAAATAGATTAATCTAAACAGTCAGGAAAAACAAACTTTGGTGGTTTTGGCATCATCAATCGCGTCTGAAATAAGATACAAATTATAATATATTGAAAACGATTTACCCAACAACAACGGTTTCTTGTCTTGAACTACGTCAATCTTCAATATCATTGCTGATACATATAGATCGTTCAAAACAGACTCAAGAACCACCGAAGATATTGATGCTGTTCCATTCATATATACAAGCACCTTGTCTTGATTTTTTCCACCATTCTGATTCGACATCATTCTCTTCACATTCTTATCATAATCCTGTGCCATGTCCAGAACCTTGTCGTCCCAAGACTTCTGCTCTTTTGTCGGCGCTTCCTTCTTGGTTTTTTTCTGAAAGTCACACAAGATGTCATACAAGATAGTCCAGCTAACCCGCGACGATTCCATTTTCATTCTTTGCAGTTCGTTGTTCATCTCGATTGCCGCGCGGAACACCAAATAGAGTTCCTTTCCAAGTGAGACAGTAGCCATCCCAATTAAAAATCGAATGCCCTCAATGTTTCCATTGTAGCTTATATTCCACTGCAATAACCCATCGTATCACGTTAAAAACGAGCACCAACCTCAGCTGCCATAGGAACCTTTCTCTTCTCGTCCCTTTCCAGATTCCATATTAAACTTCCACTCACCGCCGCGTTCCTAATCTGCATTACCTTCTGTTGAGCCGGTGTTATATACTGCCTCTTCTGATCTGTCGACACCTTCACACTCTTTGCCATCATCCGAACATCGACTTCTTTCAGAACAAGCGAGTAATCCACACATATGTGATCATTTTCAACATCATCCAATGTTGTCCATTGAAGCCTAGCCCAACGATATATTGTATAAAAGAACGCTTTCTGCTGAACGTCCATCGGATTAATAAACTCGGGTTCTCGCCCCGACACCAGTTCCGACGACGGCCATCGCACTTTTCCAGCAGATCTTCTCGATTCCCTTTGCGCATTCCTCATCCACGTGTAGAGGTCGACGTTCTCATTCTGCCTTCGCCGTTGACCCCTTGCCATTTCATCAGAATTATTGAGAAGTTGCATTTCGATGTCAACCTCGTCATCCGTACCACCTCGGCGCCTCAGTTTGTTGAATATTGGTGCTGATGAGATTCTCGTTAAGAATGACTTTCGTCTACCATCCATTTCTCGAGCAGTTATTTCCATCGGAACCACAGTCTCATTTTTTTCCGTCGCATTCATTTTTCCGAGGTCGGGATCGGTTGATGTCATCACCTTGAATCGGAAGGCATCATCCGAAGATACTAGATTGAGTTCCTTTCCGATATAAGGCTGCCAGTGACTAAGTAACGCCAACAATGCCGTTTTTCGAGTGTCTTCCTAAACAAATACTGATTTAAATAAAGAAAATTAAATGAGTAACCGATTCAAACTCCGCACGAATTTCGTTTCGGCACGAGCTTCCACAGGCTTCTTTCGAAAATGCAAACCAGCGGAATAAAGTCTTCAAGAGAATGCATGAAGCACACGATCCCTGATGTTTGCCGAGTACTCGAATCGCTTGCATTCGATTCTTGCCGCATTTCACCGCCACTCGTTCATCTGTGCAATCCAACGCCATTTTTAATATTTTTGCCGTAGCCACAGCCTTCCAATATGACAAATTATCAAACATCTAAACCCAATTACTTCAAATCTTCACAGAACCGCATTTCCCCCAATTACATTTGCCAACGAATCCGAGAAATAGTGAAAAACTCCATGCCATGATATGAGAATCGGCGCCAGCGCTTCATATATTGGAAACTCATCCCCCGCCGTCAATTCCTGTGGCCTCGCCATCACAACCGACGTAGACACACTTCCTATCGACGCCTTTATATAATGCTCATGCGTGAGCACCTGCTTCGATTTTCCCTTCGCTTTATCAGAAACCGCCAGGATTTTTGAATTCGTCGACTTGGGACTTTTCGGCGAAGTGCCTTTTCCCGGCTCATGCGAGGTACGAACATAGCTTTTCGTCGATTTTTGCAGAATGACAGGTCGTCGCTCGACGAAGACGCTAACCGCACAAACACTAAAATCCATCATCATCCTAGGTTCCTGTTGGGATAGCCTATAATGGAATATGTCAAATATACAGTCTGAATACAAATCAAACCTTTGGGATATTGGACATTCATCCCAATTGTTCCAAATTGATATCATATTTCCTTGCATGTGAGCAAAGTCTAGCTTCTCTTTATTAGTAATCTATAATTAATGTAAATATTCTCAATATTTAAATCTTTAGATATTAGACGTTCGAGGATAATGTTTTGTAAGTATGTTCCCGCAATAAGTAATTACCTGACAAACAAATTATTCAAATATAGTTTTAGTTTATCATTTTCTTGATTTATAAATCCCCCAAAGCCGGAATCCGGAAATTATACTGATGTGTAAACCGTCGCAACCTCTTGAAAAATAATTAAATTCTACCGAAAACAAACGTGAACCGTAGAGTTACCCGAACACTAGCGAATTTTCCATTTTCAAATACATAAACCTATTAATTAAACTAATAATAAATAGAAACTGAATCTGCGTAAACCAATAGTTAATTACAAGCTTTATTTTGAATTATTAAACTGAACCATATTGGCTCCCTTACTTGGGCGTATCTCTGGCGGGACCATGGATTTTGCTTTAATTCATATATTTTTTAAACACATTTGTTGGTATATTTCTTATCCGTTACAAATAAACTAGAAGTTCCTACAAAACTTGATTACCTGCAACAATTGTCCGGTAACCATATCACACTGCAATTGATAAACAACACTCCTCGCATCCGACGGCGTTCCATTCTTCTGTCCATAACCACCGCCACCACCACCGCTCTGCTGGACCGATTTCGAATTTATCCACGCCCTGTCTACCAAAATCAGCGCAATATTAGCGGAAACCGCGTCTGTGCTCGAGAACACCGCCGAATTCGACAAGTTCCTTTTCAGTCCACATTGAAACATGCCAATACTAATTCTGGGCAAGTCCAGCATTATCTCAAGATCCGGCTTTCTGATATGCTCGTCGTCGTCTTCTTCAGTGAACAGACTATCGGTTAGTGGTTGTCGATGCTTCCTCAGTGCACAATCTCGATAGCACATATGGATAAGTAAGCATGGGTTAATATTTTCGACCGATCTGCTGACGGCGTTTATAAAACGTTCGATTCCTTCTAAGCCGATCGGTGAAACAAACACCTCGACTGATGTCGCCGCAACACCATCAATGGCTAGTCGTCGTCTAGCTCTCGTAGCAGGATTTCCAGAAGTGTATTGCCCATCGTACTCTTGAGTTTCCCAAGTTGGTTCTGCGTTGTCTGGCGTCATTGACTTGCGGTTTTTAGGTGCATCGTTTTTTGCCGGATTCAAGCGAATTGAGTTGACTCCAAGTTTGTTGTCATCCTAAATTATTTTTAATTAAGACACTGAATACATCAAAATATTTTACTATGACAAACGTTGTCGGCTTGTGCGCTTCGCACCAATTCGCAACTGCATTTGGTTCTCCGAACGCCGGGATCTCAATCGTTTCTTAAAAAAAACTAACTATTTAAAATAACTTATGTTTAAAAAACCTGGCATAATGACTTTCAAGTTATTTACATAGTTTTCATAAACATCAAGGACGGCTGAAGAATTCAAGATTCTTGAAAACTTTTGGTTATTAACAGATTCAGCCGAATGATAAGAATCCGTTTCCATAGACCCTCTTGACCTATACACAATATTGGCTGATCCCGTCCGTTTTTGTTTATAAAACATCTGCGATGACTTTTTGAACATTGACGACTTTGGCACCAAAACACTCTGGTGAACCATTGGTTGCAATGTTGGATCCTTCTCGATTCCAGGCTCGAAAAGCTTCGTATGACTCATTTCTAAGAATATTTTGCCTCTAAATAAAACACATATTAATTGACCAAGAGTGTATCCGTACATTCTGTCATCTTTAGCAAAGAAATGCGTATTTCCAAAACAAGCGCATCCCCAAAACGATTGTTGAGCCCATAAAAAGTGAAGCCTTTTCGATTCCTCATCATGCTTCTTCATAAAATCCATCTTGGTATTCTTGGGATCCCACGTAACCGATGGGCTGACAGGAAGGTCAAAATCAAGAGAAACACCATCAATCCTCAAACTACTCCCTTCAAGCCAAACACATTCTCTTGCGTCCGACGTTCTGATGGCTTAAAACGGGAATTTTAACAAAAATGGGCTTTACGCGATAACCTTGACGTATACTGATTACCGGCAATCTCAAGCATATATGATCATTAAATTTTGATTCATGTGCATTGCATAAAGTGAAGCGAATCGTGTTCGATTCCAACTGCATCAACGTCTTCTCTTCCCCAAACGTCAAATTTATTGAATCTACCGCGACACGAATTTGATCATATTTCAAGCTAAACAGGATGGCAAATATACTCAATTTAAACAATAACAAACTTTTCCTCGCTTTGACATACACTTTTAACATCATTGTTCAACTTACGCGCAATCGAGCACGACTTGATCAATTCCCCATGTTGGCAGAACTGCATTCTTTCAGGAACAATTGCATTGTCGTCCGGCGACAAGAGCAAAACCATGAACAGCTCCAACAGCTGATGCACGACATATGCCTTAACCGATACGATTAATTATTAACATAATTGCAAAATATACATGTGATGGGAAATCGAGAGTTCCACCGATATCTCCTACCAATATTTCCATTATCCAGCCGTATTCCACAACCCCCATATTCCAGACAACATCTTTCGCTGAGTACATCGCGTGTCCTCTAAAAATAAAATAACAAAATGCATTTTTAGTATAAATGAAACCTAAATTGTGCCCCGGATAGTGTCAAGTATCCCGCTTTCGATTGTATATTACTCTTATCAAAGTAGGCGCATGTGGGTCCTAATCCGACTTGAATCAACGCTTCGCTTTTCTTCTTCTTCACCTCAATGACAATCTCTTCTGTTAGTAGCACCGGGCACGATTCGCTGTCGTCTTTTGAGATATCAGTGGTTTCGAATGGGGAGTAGACAGGAATTTCAGCTCGAACATTGCATACTCGGATGTTTACCTTAAATCGCATCTGTTATATCCCTTAATTATCTCACAGTACATCACAGTCCATGAAACGGTAGAGTTCCGCTGGCGAATTCGGTGGCACTCTCTCAAAAGCCGACTTGGTATCTTTCGTGGTCGTGTTCTTCGTTGGGATTTCAGAATCAATAGACGTCATCTAAAATTGAACCATATTGCGAATATTAAAACACATCATACCGAATCATAATACCCAAAATAGTTATTCTTCAAGTCAAAAATAGCTCGAATCAACACCGGAATTAATTTCACCTCGCTTCCATCAATAAGAATATCAACACTTAAATAATCCGGTTCAAGCTGAATCTCAGCTCAAATAATTCTTGCATATTATAATTCAAAATACCTTCCACGGATGGGTTTCAGCCTTCGGCAAATAGTCTAAAAGAACCGAGTAGGGAAGTTTCGTCTGAATATTCTGTCGCAGCACAACTGGCCGGTATTGATGATCAAAGTTCATCACAATGAGCTCAGTTCGCCACACTTCCAGCCATTCGTCAGAATTTAGCGAATATGAGCCGCGCGTCGATTTTGGAGCATTTGAACTGCTATTCGAAAGACTCATTAACGCTGCGACAATCGGCGACGTTGCCGAATCGGGTGGATATCGTAGGCGTAGGGCAATATCTCTTTCTCCTTTCAAATGATACTTGGTGCATTGTATTTGTGGTAGGAACTCAACGAAAGCCAACTCAAAGTCTTAACAAAACGATTCTAATTAATACAAAATAACCACATACCAAACGATAAATATTCGCCAACAATCGCGCATTCAACATTTTCCGTTTTCTTATCGGACGTGTCAATCCAATTGCACTGATTCAAAAGCATTATCACCTTTAATTATTAATTGAAAATCATTGTTTAAATGCGAATCGTAAACTTCAAAGCTATCAACCACTTCCAAGCGATTGAAAACCCGAAACGGTACATATTTTGTGATGTCAGGAGGTTCATCTCCAACCCAATCATTGATGAGGTCCGAGAATAGCCGCTTGTGATCCCAGACGAACCAGGCTGTGGCTTTTGAAAAATTGTAATTGATTTGCCATATTTGCTCGCCATTCCACGTCTACAATGTAGTTTTATACATTTCAATTAAATTTTTTTTGAATATTAGGTTATAACTATAAAAATCCGATATCAATTACGAAATTCCGGACATAAAGGAAAGCATAAAATAAGACGTTAATACTACTAGAGCTTGGCGAACCGATTTCAACATCATATAAGCGTGAAATATTATATATCAGAGATAGGCGAAATGGGGTGTTTTTGAATTTCGGAATTTGGAATAAAAATTGCAAATTACAACTTTAAAATTGTAATTATTATTTTTTTAATTCGGAATTAAAAAATGGCCGGAATTCCGGGCGTATCTTCGATTAAGATTAATATGAAAAGTGAATTTTTTAAATTGGGAATTCAAAACTCAAACAATCAAAACATTTTAAATTCTGGAATCGAAAGATGGTCAGAATCCGGAATTTCGACCGTAACGTTTATATGAAAAGTTAATTTTCGAAAGACGGAATTACAATATAAAATTTCGGAATCAAAAACAAAATTGTGGAGTCCAGAATTCCGCCCATCTCTGTTATAGATATTTAGGGCCGCAGATTTAATACTCAATTCCATCATTTCATAATAAATCATATAATTCTTTAATATAATTTCAAACGTAGACAATAAACGGATAAATCACTAAAGTCTAAAAAGTTTCTTAATGCAGCTTCCATATTTCATTTCAAGAAATGTTCAATTTTATATTAGATAACCCAGAATTTGGAATCAAAATTCAACAATTGAAATAAAAGTTTCAAACATTGAATCATGTAAATACGTAATCCGCCCATCTAAATAATTACAGATATTAAGAATTACCAATGGATATTTAAAAGATCCGTTAAACGAAAATTTTTCGCATTCAATCAACTTGGTAAACAGCAATGATGTCGTTGTCTCCATACTACAAAAATGCACATTAATCCAAAAACTCAATTATATTCCCAACTTTAACAGCTTCCCTTTCAAATCCCATTGGAATCCTGTTGTCGTGGTTATCCATAACACAGACATCTTAACATATAACCGATTATTACAATTTAAACTCAATTTTACATACATTAATTGAACTTTCCGCTCCAAAACGTGTTCGTATACTTTCCAATTGATCTCCTCTCATGAACCAAATATCCAAACAGCTTTCCTTTGTTAAAATAATACTAGCTCGATGTTTTATTAGAATTCGTTTTTCCCCTCTTTTAGGCATCACCGTTACAGGAGCCGTCTAAAAAATTAATAAATTACACAATTAATATATTTCATACTTGATAATCTGGAGGGAAAAAGAATGAATAAATCAATCCTTTTTGCTGCTCGGCCCACGGTCCATATGAGAACACTGTGTTATTGCCAAATCGGTATTCAGATGACCAGATTGGGATTTTAGAGTTGATTTGTTGCGAATCCTCGTCAGTCACGTATCCACACAAGTCTTGTTTATAGCAAAATGTCATGCTCGCAGTTTGAAGAAGCATAAACCCATCATTTCCTGTTGATCGAGGAGGTTCCTATAAAAAGATATAGACATTTTTATTTTATTCAAATCATTACAATAATAAAAACTAAATGTGAGCTGATTACAACAGAATATTCATATAAGTTATAGGATATCAGCAGGACTCCAAATTTATAAGTTTAACATTGAGCCCAGAAATTCTGTTTACGCCTAATATTTTGACAAGAATTTCAGACAATTTGAGAGTTTATTGATCAACTGACGTGACAATTGAAACCTGACTTACACGTAGAGATTCGAAAGAGTCACTTTGATTAAGAAATGATAATTTTCATTTGGTACACTGTAGAATTTATGAAAACACATTATGTTAACAAACTTATTGGTTATTGAATTTAGTGTTAAATTTGTAGAATATTCCATATGTAATAAATTTTTACTGTTTATCTTTTGAAATTTTTAAAATATATATTGGTTTTATGTTTAGAATTGAACATATAAATATGTTCTATAAACAATTAAACACTGGCCAATCCGAACGCGTCCGCCGCGAACTAAACACGCTTCGTTCACGAGAGAAATCTTAAAAACATCGATTTTAAATATTCAGAAGCAGGATACGAGAGAAGCGATGAGGTTACTGTATACAAGATAGTCGAAACAATGAAACGTACCATAATTGTTTAAAAATAGTTCCAAAATAGATTTAAAAATCCTTTAAATTCAATTTTAATTTATTTTAATGACCTCTAATCAGTTTGTTTCGTTTTTATATCATTATATAGTCGTCATCGCGCTGGTAATTTCATTTGGCGACGACTATACTTTAATTTAGTTCTATATATTTAATTTCATTTGTCGCGAGGAAACCTGGACTGCCAAATTAAAAATAATTCTTATTAAAAGCTTTTTATTCCGTGGCCGAAGCGCGTTCGGATACACCAGTGAAAGTTCTAAAATAAATGAAGATTCTTTAAATATGATAGTTTACAAACACCGACGACATGTTTACAAGAAGGAAAAATATGAAATTTAAAAAATATACCTTATCCTTTTCTGTGAACTTGTATTCCTCATTCTTAATTAATGAAATTGAAAAATTTTCCACATCACCTTCGCATTTAAGCAGAGCTCGGTCGTTCTCAGAGTCCGATACACTTGTCTTGGCTAAATTACACTTATAGAAAAGCTTAAACTTTCTACATACTCGAAAAATTTTCAAACCGAGTCCACACAGCGTACGGCAATACTTGATTTCCAATAAGCACACACCCAGATGATACTTCAATTTGAACCATTCCAATCAAGTTCCACACATTTTTCCAAACCGAAGATGGTGGAGAGCTAAATCGAACAAGGTCTCATAATCATTGCTTTCAAGAAAAAAATTTACCGATCTGGTGGTAACTGTCTTTTAACATCTGCGAGATGACATTCTTCGAAAAACCATGTGAATCTTCTAATCTTTGCTATTTCGCTATACCTCGACAGACTATTATAAATATTTACATGTAAGCCGTTGAGAATTAGATGTAATCGTGTTGCTCTCTTTCTGAAAACCAAGAATTATTTGAAGAAAATGTCTTTGTCTGCAACTTTTCGAGATTTAAATGCCGCTGTTCTACAGGTAACCAATACTTGAATAGAAAATGACCATCATTTATTTTAATCGTAACATCTCCGTTATCATATACAACCTAAACGGGGTTTTTAATTATTGTAATCCGAGATTTTACCCACATTTCTAAACATAATTTTTCCGGCATGTAACCCTGTTATGGATATACTCCCTATTCTTAAATAAATACCATTTTTCGATAAACGTAAATATTTATCAATGGCAAATGTGACAAAAATAGCACTCAATCTTGAAAAATAGAATGCTGCAAATACACCCCACACGACGAATGATAAAGCACCGATGATTAATAGCCATATTGAATTCTTAAATTAACTTCAGCTCAAACTCAACAATTGTAACCAACTTGAGCGCTATTATTATCCACGAAATCAATGTCAATATCATCAAGAACGCTTCCATTGCCCATATTTCCCGTATTAAATAGAGTTCATGTGCTGAAAAACTTAAATATGACTCAAAATCACGAACATTCTTTAATCCATAAAAACTGTTAGATTTACGAAACAGGTGATATTAACCTAATATGTGCTAGCTAGTCTAGCATATTAGAATGAGCAAACGTGACCATTTTGCTTAAATTCCTGAAACTTTCAGTTCAAGTCTGCACATTCCAGTTAAATGTGAGTCTTGCGTACAAAACATGAAGCATTACGCAACGTCATTTTGTCTATTTTATAAATTTTATTTTTCACGTGAAAAAAGTAGATTTTAATAGAAAAAGTAACAAATATTTTGTTTTTTCTTAAAAATGTGTTAAAAATTTACTCTCATTTTATTTAAAATTAGTTATCACTAATATTACACGTTAATTAACACGCGAAACTATGTTTTATATATAGACAAAGGATTTTATTGATTTCGGAACGTAATAAATGTAGTATTATAAATAAATATTCATATTAAATTCACATTCGCGAATTTTTTTAATTGATATTCAATTTTTTTATCATTAAAAGTGTCAAATAATTTAATCATTCCATATGCATATATGACAATATGCTTATAATAATATTTTTTGTTAATGAAGTATATAAATTGTTTTAAATGCCAAACATCGAATTTTCTTCGTCGTTTTACTTGATTTTCTTCAAACACATAATCATAATCTGTGGCCGTATGCAAGAACGTATTTATACGTTAAATTGTAATGGAAAATCCTTGATTAACTACGTTTCAAAGCATACAAATAAGCTTTTAATGATGTGCAATATAAAATATATTAATTATTTTAATTATCCTTCAACTAAACCTGCGGCGAAAAATGAACGCCTGTGATAACATAGACAATTATAGCCGATAACAGGATAAAGCGATGACCAACATAATAGTCTTTTTGAAGACAAATATACCTGATTTCCTCTAGCACATTCCATATAAATTATTTCAATTGTTGCGTGAACTACAAAGAAGTCACAATTTATATAAATAGTACACAAATTAGTTTTTTAATCATTTATCCATAAATTTTTAATTATTATTGGCATCTATTCATCTATTAAAGATTCCAAGGACGTTGTTAAATAATGGATACAACAGATGTAATGGTTGCTGTTGGAAAGTTTGCCTTTTCCTATTTTCCAGAGTAAAAGCGTTTTTCTCGCAGCTTGTTAACGATTAGTACCCTTACCAACTTAGTGTTGGCGTTAATTAATTATATTTTCGTGTTAATAAATGCCTGTCTTATAATTAAATCAGTAAGTTCACAACTTTTCAAATGTATTAATATATTCTCATCAAGGTTGATGCTAAATTAATAAGAATTGAGCAAAAGTCATTATTGGCTTTAAAGGATATGTACAGTCGAGATATGCATCCAAAACTGAAAAGTGCAGTTATCTCAACTCCCATTTATAATTCCTACATTATTTTAGTGTCTCTTATGCAGTTCTTCTCGTCGCCTAATCAATTGCCTCAGTTGTTTGATATGATTAAGCAGCCGGGAATATTTGACAACTTGAATGGTCCATTAGAAGGTGGTCCAGCAATTGGACCACAGATGGGCTCTATTCGTCAACGAAAGGCACCAAAGGAGAAGGTTGATAAAAGAGCCCTCAATGACACAACTTCTGGTGTTAACACTGGAGATGGAAATACTACAACTGGTGGAGCTAGTAATATGTCATCCGCTCAATAAATATTTAATTATGACTTGTAATCTATGATCTGTGATATTATCATAATCAGATTTGTAAGTTAAATTGAGCTGTTTTTATAAAGGAATCCTGTAATTTCTTATTGTTTATGAAAAAACGACGTAAAAGCTTAATTCTAGGTATAGCTTTTCCGGTTCATTATTCCGTTACAGGTGTAGTGTTTGTAGATCATGCTCCGGGCGTCTGCATCTAAATAGTTGGTGCTCTAAAGTTTGGGTCCAACCCAAATTCTTGGCTCAATTTTTTTGGATTTCCCGTAAAATAAATTTTAACAAATTTTCTTTAAAAACTGGCTCGTTCGTATTATTCGGCAATACCTTTACAATTTAATGTAGATATCCAATTTAGTACTGCGCTCAGTACTGCGAGTTTAGGTAGGGTTTAGGGGTTTTTGAGTACGACGAATGATTGCGTTATGGAGAGATGTCAGCTAAAATTTATAATGAATATTTGTATTTTTAATCTTTTAATCTTTCTTTTTTTAATCGGGAAGGGAAGCAATTCTGCGTTTTATTGGTTATTGCGTAAATTCAAAATCTTGTCCTAATATCACGTCCAATGATAAAATTTGAAAATTAAATGTTCTCATCTAATCATCTAATTAAGCTCTTAAAATCTATAGTCATTACTTATTTTGTAAAGGGATCTTAATTGTTTAAATAGTTATTTTTACCATTTTATCATATTCCATTTAAAAGTAATACAATTAATAATCCGCATATATGCACAAAGTACGCAGATAACATCTAATGGGCTTTATTTTACGCAATAACCAAAAAACGCAAAGTTTGATTTTTAATTGCTTCCTCCGAAACTTTTATTTGCTATTCCTAATCTGGGATTTTTATTTATGTACGCTACCTGCGCTAGACAAATGCATAACAGAGATGGACGGAATTCCGGATTCCGTATTTCCATTTCGAAATTTTATATTTTAATTTCGATTTTCAAAAATTCGCTTTTCATATTAATCTTACGAGCGAAGTCGGACTAACAGGTTTTGATAAAAATTTGCAGATAAATTCCTTATGATTTATGTTTGAAAAGAGTTTTTGTCTCATTTTTTACAAACTTAAACCATATCACACCCGGACAATAACATTGAAATAGAGGAAACACATTTTTGTTGGCTATTTGCCAAAGGAGGAGGGACGAGAAAAATTTTAGGCACTAAAAGTTCGTCTTTTATTTTTAGCTATTTTTCGAAGCGTTAGTATTCGGATTCTAAATAAGGTAAGTTAATTATTTGTATATAAAACAACTGGGAAAAATTATCTGAATGTATTAAAATAATTTTAAAACAAATAATAATCATTTTTAATGTTTTTTTGCTATATCGAAATTTTTAGTTAAATATGAATATAAAAAATTATTGTGCACGGTTTTTTTTATAAAAAGCATTTCATCTGATTCAGCATTAAATTCTGTATCAGATGATATGTTACTTGTCGCTGAAGTTTCCAATAAAAATTTTTTATTCTCTAAAACCCATGTATTTTTATTAACAGAACAATTTTTGTGTGAAATTGAATATTACAAATAATTTTAAAAGTATTTTGTTTTAAAAAGTATTTCATCTGAATCAGCATTAAATTCTCTATAAGATGATATTTTACTTTTCGCTGTAATTCAGCTTTCAAATTTTTATTCACTAAAAACAATTTAGTTTTATTAACAGGACAATTTTTGTTTGAAATTGAACATTACAAACAATTTTACAAGTATTTTGTTTTAAGATTAATTTCATCGGAATCAGCATTAAATTCTCTATAAGATGATATGTTACTTGTCGCTTAAGTTCCAATAAAAACATTTGCACTATCACGCCAGATATTTTTACATCCAAATCATGTATAAAAACGGTTATAAAAAATTTTTATTGGAAAGTTCAGCGAGAAGTAACATATCATCTTATAGAGAATTTAATGCTGATTCAGATGAAATGCTTTTTAAAAAAAAAGCCGAGCACAATAATTATTTATAATCAAATTAATGACAGAGCAAAAAATAAAACTATAGAGAATCATTATTTTTTGTCACCAATACGTTCAGATAATTATTCTAATTATTCTAATACAAATAAAAGCTTTATTAATCATGTATTCACCATGAAATCAGTATATTTTACAAAATAAAAAAAATATGACAACAATTGTGCCCGCATTGAAAAAAAAACGTCAATACTTATGCTGTTGACGCCGGTTTCGAAGCGGTCCCGTTTTTCGTCCGGGTGTGACCATATTGTGGCTACAAATATTTTGTCAGTATACTAATCAAGCCATTGGGAATCTATCAATCATCAATTAACCAAGCCATCTATCTGCAAATTTTTATCAAAATCTGAGAACCCGACCTGAAACACTTCCCTTGTTATTCCAATATAAGCCTGGAATCCCGACCATTTTTCAGTTCCGAATTCCGGTTTCCGAATCAAATGTCATTCCGAAATTACATTTTTAATTCCGAATTCTGGATTTTTAAAAGTGAATATGCATATAAGATCTCTACAACATACTAACATAAAAATTTTAAGTTTTCATATAAACACATGATTATTATGAGTTATGCCTTCAATGATGTCTTTAAGTAGCTGTAAATTATCCACTTTATCATATCCTGAAATTTCGTTGAATTATTCTCAACGTATCGTCAAACATGAATATTTACCCTGTTTCTTTGTTTGTTTATTTAAAAATTAGTTATTTCAACCGGTGCACTGCACTGCCACGAAACCGCACCGCATTGCAAAAGATTTCGCACCATTTGCACGAACACTTATTTTTTCAATTATTGTTTAATAGAAGATTGTAAACAAAACTATTATATTGTCCATTTCAGAGATCGGTGCTTAATGGAAGAGCAATAAAAGAAGAGAAAATGACGGGCGGCCACACGGCCACAAACAACTTTCTCGTCAATTCCTCTTCAATGTGTGCTGTCCATAGTTTCGTAAAAAAGAATGGCCGTCCAAACGAGAACCTCATTCCATCCTAATTTTTTTCCTCTTCCATTAGGCAACGATCTCTGAAAAGGACAATATATATCTAATATTTTTCAGAAGAATTTATAACATTTAAACCAATTCTTCTACTAAACAATAATTAATAAATAAAATATTGAAAAAAGTATAGTCGTCGCCAAATGCGATTACCGCCGCAAAGTGTGGCGCACTTTTCTAAATATTATTTTTTCATTTAATTTTCATGATTATTTTCTTGTTTAGGCTCGTTCTATACTGTTCTTGCTTAAATAAGTTGAAGAATATGTTTTAGATGTTGTTTCAATCGTGGAATAAATGTGGAAAATAATAAAAATCATAATAATTATATTAAAAAATAATATTAAAAAAGTGCGCCACACTTTGCGGCGGTAATCGCATTTGGCGACGACTATATCAAAAATTAAAAGGTCTGCAATTGGTGCGAAGTCTTGCAATGCGGCTCAGTTTCGTAGCATTCGAGTTCCGGTGCCATTATATCACCAATATCTCTATTACACGTTTAAAACAAAACAATAATTTATTAAACACAAAACACCAAAACCTATGCCATCAAACTATAAACTTCCGACTCATAACCATACACACACGGCACGAATATCGCTTTAAGAATAGATTGCGTTCCACCAAACGTCATCGGTTCCAAAAACTTGTTCCAGTTAGCTCGAATTCTCGACCATTTCAATTTGCTCAACGACGGGCTATGCCCTTTCTGCAAACAACAAACCCACATTCAATCATAATTCGAACCACCACTTGCCATAATAAGTACAGTAGTCGTACCTTTGGTGATGTAATAAATATATTGGCATGTGAATACCGAACCCAATATATATAACAAACCCAACAGGTAGATTGTCATAAACACCATCAACTTGGTAACTAAAATTGATTCAAGGGTAAGAATTGAAACGAGAGCAAATCAACAAACACAGTCCGCATGTAAAATTGTTAAGGTAAGGAACATCACGAAACGTGCAAAATGGCTCATAATCCTCGGTAACGTAATATATCGATGAGAATGAGAAGCCCTAAAATTTGTAATGTATTAAACACATTTTCACGCCAATTCCAATTGCCAATTTTACAATATTTACGCTCTAAATTGGCAGATTCTTCTCACTAGATTCTATTAGTAGCATCTTCTCAAAATATATATTTAAAAAACTTTAAAAAGTCTTGAAATATTAGACTAGAGTGATAAGAAAGAACTCATTCCGCTGAAATGGAGCATCAAAAATGCGAAAAGTTTAATTTAGTTTATGAAGAGTTTCTCAGCTTTGTGAGCACCTACTACCTCGTGCTCATGATATGTTATAGAGCGTAAATTTTTCTATACAGTAGTGAAAAGGAAATTTTCCAAAATGAGCTCATTCTTCTGAAATGGAGAATCGAAAGAGCACAATGAAATTTTCCAATCGGTTTTTGCTGAGTTTCTCGGCTCTAAGAGCATTGAAAATGCACAAAAAATTTGTACATGTTCAATGAAGAGTTTCTCAGCTCTACGACCATCAACTACGTCGTGCTCATGATATATTGTAGAGCTAAAAATTCTGTATACGGTAGTTTAAAGGGAATTTTTCAAAATGAGCACATTCTTCTGAAATGGAGCATCGAAATATCACAATGAAAACAATTTTCCAATCGGTTTTTGCTGAGTTTCTCGGCTCTAAGAGCACGTAATACGGTGTGCTCATGATATTTTATATAGCTCAGTTTGCTGAATACAGTAGTGCAAAAGTCCTTTCACAAAATGAGCTCATTCCGCTAAAACTGAGCATCGAAAGAGCACAATTAAAATAACGTATACACGTTTTTATTTAAAATAAACAAACTATATTCCAGTATACAAAATATCGCCGACGTTTTTAACCTGGGTGGTCCAGACCAGACCAGACCTAGGTGCTTTTTACCTGGGTTTTTTAACCTGGGTGGTCCAGACTATAAACTTCTTCAATTGGCATGATAGATATTTTATGGAAAGACTGTACAGTACGTGAAAGGTTTTATTTAACAACCACGTGGATATTAATAAAATAGGTTTAAACGAGAAATGAAAACGCAGCGAAATGCATCCCAAATCGAAATAGCGATTTTGCAATTTTCAAACGTGTATAGAAATTAGTACCTGTTTATAACAAAAAAGTTTTGTCTACAATTTAATTAAGAATGTCTTAATCTATTTAAAAATGTTAATATCTCTCTAAAAAGTTAGATTTGAGCAGGCTTACTGAGCTCAGTTTATTACCATACAAGCTGGACTGCGCCAAATCGAAATAGCGATTTTGCAATATTCAAACGTGTATAGAAATTAGTACGTGTTTATAGCAAAAACGTTTTTACTACTATTTAATCAAATATGTCTTAAACTATTTAAAAATCACAATCTCTTTCTATAAAGTTAGATTTGAGCATGCTTACTGAGCTCATTTTATTACCATACAAGCTGGAGTGCGCCAAATCGAAATAGCGATTTTGCGATTTTCAAACGTGTATAAAAATTAGTACGTGTTTATAACAAAAAAGTTTTTACTACAATTTAATTAAACATGTCTTAAATTATCTAAAAATCTCAATATATTTTTAAAAAGTTAGTTTTGAGCATGCTTACTGAGCTAATTTTATTACCATACAAGCTGGAGTGCACATGAAACTGACACCTTTCAACATTTTTAAAAACCATTATTATTGATTTACACGTGAAAGTTTAAAACTATTCTTCACGTTAATTTAACATTCTTCTCTTAAAATATCTCTTCCGTTTAAAATTTTGAAAAAAAGTTCGATTTGAGTGACATTTCTGAGGGTCTGTTTTTAAGAATTCTTTTGTCGTGACAAAACAAACTTTATTCATTTTCTACGTTTTCTACGAAGTTAAAAACTAAATTTTCACGTCAATGTTACAAACTTTACTCAAAATATTTCTGACGCTTTAAAATTTAAATAAAATTATTATTTAGGTATTATTCATTTCAGAGATCGATGCCTAATGGAAGAGGAAAATTTTAGGGGCGGGGCAAAGGTCTTGTTTAGGCATCCACACGGCCATTAAGGCCATCACGTCTATTCATCTTTTGTTTGTCATCAATATTTTTATTTCATCCATTTTCATTTTTAAATTAAACTTTTCATTTCTTGTCATCAAAAAATAGATAACAGAAATTGATGAGAAACAAATGAGGAAGAGACGTGATGGCCTTAATGGCCGTGTGGATGCCTAAACAAGACCTTTGCCCCGCCCCTAAAATTTTCCTCTTCCATTAGGCATCGATCTCTGAAATGAATAATACTCTTTTTTATCAATTTCCTTGAAATATTGTATCATTGTCATTTGTATTAGATGTGTTTCAGAAAAAAACGATACAAAATGAATAAATTTAAAAAAAATACAAACCTCGAATGTCTTCATGAGGACTTTATGAAACACAACGAATGCAGCAATTCCGCTAGCGGATAGAAATACCATGAGCATGAAAAAGTGCGTCATATTGTGGGCTCCAATGCACTGTCCGACCCATGGGCAATGGTGGTCCAATTTATAAATACAACTGGAAAAAGACACAAATATTCGTGTATCAGTTTTTTTAGTTGGGAAGCGTGTGGAATCAATTGTCTTTCACGTATGTAAGTTTCTTTCGCTGGTCAGAAGTCTTAAGGAAATATACCGACATTAATAAGGGATCCACCATGATAAAACCATTTATGAGCTTAAATCCAACAGGTGTTTCAGCAAAATCATCCATTCATCGTTCTTTCATCGCGTGTGTTATTACCGTAGATCCTATCCTACAGAATCCCGCTCTCTTGTATGCGTGTGAAAGTTGGTCCATTTTGAAGAAGGACAGAGGTCGACTACAACATTGTGACGATTTTGACGTGGGTGGGTGTCATTGTGGATAAGAAGAAGAAGAAGAAGAAGAAGAAGAAGAAGAAGAAGAAGAAGAAGAAGAAG
This sequence comes from Caenorhabditis plicata, assembly GCA_963931815.1. Classification (NCBI taxonomy): domain Eukaryota; kingdom Metazoa; phylum Nematoda; class Chromadorea; order Rhabditida; family Rhabditidae; genus Caenorhabditis; species Caenorhabditis plicata. The sequence continues at coordinate 17,598,820 of OZ007492.1, read as the reverse complement.
AAGAAGAAGAAGAAGAAGAAGAAGAAGAAGAAGAAGAAGAAGGGGAAGAAGAAGGGGAAGAAGAGGAAGAAGAGGAAGATTGGGGAAGAAGAGGAAGAAGAGGAAGAAGAGAAAGAAGAGGAAGAAGAGGAAGAAGAGAAAGAAGAGAAAGAAGAGAAAGAAGAGGAAGAAGAAGAAGAAGAGGAAGAAGAGGAAGAAGAGGAAGAAGAGGAAGAAGAAGAAGAAGAAGAAGAAGGGGAAGAAGAGGAAGAAGAGGAAGATTGGGGAAGAAGAGGAAGAAGAGGAAGAAGAGAAAGAAGAGGAAGAAGAGGAAGAAGAGAAAGAAGAGAAAGAAGAGAAAGAAGAGGAAGAAGAAGAAGAAGAGGAAGAAGAGGAAGAAGAGGAAGAAGAGGAAGAAGAGGAAGAAGAAGAAGAAGAAGAAGAAGAAGAAGAAGAAGAAGAAGAAGAAGAACAAGAAAAAAACATAGTGTAAAATCATTACAGAATGGGACCCTCGATGTGAAGCAAAGGAAGGCTGAAGGAGCACTGGGATTTGCAAATGGGTGTCCGATTATGTGCAGGAAACCTCCACCAGCCGAATCAATGGAAGAACAAGAATAGGAATCCTTGAGAAGAAAGTGGCTCAGCCGCGACGTCTGGAGAAAGATGGTCCGCAACCTTGATACGGGCTAATCAAGTAATTAAGTAAGCTTAACATTCATTAAAAAAATCTATATCAACTGTTTCGGAAGGAGAAACATCTCATTTCCTTTCAGATATCGGTGCCTAATGGAAGAGCAAAAAAAGAAGAAGATATGATGGCCAGCAACACGGCCACAAACGACTTTTTCGTCTATTTCTCTTCAATGTGTGCTGCCTATTTTATTGAGACAACAAACATTGATGTGACCGTCCAAACATGAACCTCATTCGAATCTACTTTGTTTCCTCTTCCATTAGGCACCCATCTCTGAAAAGGATAATATGATACACCTTCTCTCTCTCTCTCTCTCGAATTCCAGACACCCCTCTCCCCTCTAATAAAATAAAAAAAACTTACGTGTCACATGTACTGCAATGACTGATAAAAAACGTCTTCAATCCCTTACATCGATTACATTTCGGGTCCTTTTTCCTTCTCTGCCAAATCATACCACTAAACCATGAATCAAACAACAATTCCAAACTATTCTAAACGGCACCGGCTTCCTCCAACGACACATATAATAATGAAACGATATGTTAATCACAAAATAAATGACAGCCATCGTCTTGGCTATTGCTCGTTCAGTTGATAATTGGAACAAGCGCACTTCCATTGGAATAAAAATGAAGCAAAGGCAGAATGAAATGTAACCGACGAGTATGAGGAATATTACATTGAAGAGCTGAATTCATTTCAAATCGAATCAATGCATCAATAATCAACCTTTGATAGAAATGGTGTAAACTTCTTGAGCTCGATTTTGGCAAGTGCATTTACGACTGAATTTGTCAATTTTATTTGAAGAAAGTTTAATGTGTGGTTACCTGCTCTTTTAAGCTTTTCAATGAGAAACATTGTTCAGATAGTTTGTGGAAAGTATCATTTTCGGAATTGATGATTGTTAAGAACGTGGATGCGGTCACGTTTTTTTATTTAAATTAGTTTTTAGTATTGAATAGAAGAAATTGTTGACAAAGTGAGGTGAGAAATATTATTTTTTGAAATAAGCGTGATTTTATGATTATTTAAAGGTTGAAAACATATAGAAGACACAAGCAATCATCAAGTAAATATAGAAATAGAGAAGATTAAAAAAAGTAAAACGAAAAAAGTGATTTAATTATAAATTTTCTCAATAGGAAATCTCACAAACTATCACCAATTACACTCTTCTCTTATTTTGATTTTATAAATGGTCTAAATTAAGGACGTTAATATTTAAATGTTTTCTATTTAACAAAACACAATATATCTGAACCTTGATTCTAAACCACCAATTTATTAATAAGTAAAAAAATCTTCTGTGGATTTCTGCAACGAATTTGGAAAACCAATTTAAATATTTTATTGAAATTGTAAATTTCTAATCCATTTAAATGAAATAGTCGCGGCAATTATGACATTTTTCTAATGTTAAAAGTTTAAAAATAACATCAGATTTTTTCTTTGTCAGTTTGGAATATTCCAGAGAAAATTAAAATTCTAGGCCACTAAAATTTTTTTTAACAACTTTTTTTTTGTTCAATTTTTGCATATATAAATTTAATATTCAGAAAATATAAAGATGTATTACTAATCTATTGACACCCCTAATGAAAATTATGAAAATAGTTTCATGGCCGAGAAAATTGAAAGTGAATATTTATTTTCTAGGCCAATACATTATCTCGGCCAGTTTCTAATCGATTTTATTTAAAATTATTTATAATAAAGTCTTATTCATTCTCTTTTCACTCCGTTAATGAAAATTATGAAGTTCTTTTCATGGCCGAGAAAATAGAAATTGAATATTTCTAGGCCACTAAATTATCCCGGCCAGTTTCTGAACTTCTCGGCTTAAAAAAACATAAAAAGAAAGAGATATATCTACTCTATGCAAATCTATTATGTAAATTGTAAAACATGTCTCATGGCCGAGAAAATAGAAAAATAATATTTCTAGGCCACTAAATTATCTCGACCTGTTTCTGATTGATTTGGTTTAAATTTAAATATAATAAAGACTTATTCATACTCTTTTCATTCCGTTAATGAAAATTTATGAAGCTCGTTTCACGGCCGAGAAAATTTAAATTGAATATTTTTAGGCCACTAAATTATCTCGGCCAGTTTCTGATCGATTTTATTTAAAATTAAATATAATAAAGATTTAAACATTCTATTTATATTCTATTACTGAAAATTTATGAAGCTCGTTTCACGAACGAAAAAAATAGTAAGTGAATATTTCGAGGCCACTAATAGATATCGGCCAATTTCTGACCGTCTTGGCTTAAAAAAACATAAAAAGAAATAAATATATCTACTCTATGCAAATCTAATATTTAAATTTCACGACATGTCTCATGGCCGAGAAAATTGCAAAAGAATATTTCTAGGCCACTAATTGATCTCGGCCAATTTCTGACCGTCTTGGCTTAAAAAAACATAAAAAGAAATAAATATATCTACTCTATGCAAATCTAATATTTAAATTTCAGGACATGTCTCATGGCCGAGAAAATCGCAAAAGAATATTTCTAGGCCACTAATAGATCTCGGCCAATTTCTGACCGTCTTGGCTTAAAAAACATAAAAAGAAATAAATATATCTACTCTATGCAAATCTAATATTTAAATTTCAGGACATGTCTCATGGCCGAGAAAATTGCAAAAGAATATTTCTAGGCCACTAATTGATCTCGGCCAATTTCTGACTGTCTTGGCTTAAAAAAACATAAAAAGAAATAAATATATCTACTCTATGCAAATCTAATATTTAAATTTCAGGACATGTCTCATGGCCGAGAAAATCGCAAAAGAATATTTCTAGGCCACTAATAGATCTCGGCCAATTTCTGACCGACTTGGCTTAAAAAAACATAAAAAGAAATAAATATATCTACTCTATGCAAATCTAATATTTAAATTTCAGGACATGTCTCATGGCCGAGAAAATCGCAAAAGAATATTTTTAGGCCACTAATTGATCTCGGCCAATTTCTGGCCGTCTTGGCTTAAAAAAACATAAAAAGAAATAAATATATCTACTCTATGCAAATCTAATATTTAAATTTCAGGACATGTCTCATGGCCGAGAAAATCGCAAAAGAATATTTCTAGGCCACTAATAGATCTCGGCCAATTTCTGACCGACTTGGCTTAAAAAAACATAAAAAGAAATAAATATATCTACTCTATGCAAATCTAATATTTAAATTTCACGACATGTCTCATGGCCGAGAAAATTGCAAAAGAATATTTCTAGGCCACTAATTGATCTCGGCCAATTTCTGACCGTCTTGGCTTAAAAAAACATAAAAAGAAATAAATATATCTACTCTATGCAAATCTAATATTTAAATTTCACGACATGTCTCATGGCCGAGAAAATCGCAAAAGAATATTTTTAGGCCACTAAATTATCTCTGTCAGTTTCTGTTATTTGTGAATTAATATAGTTAATTATTGCCTAAAACTTCAAATTCAACAAATTCTATCAATAATTACCTATGTCAATATTGATTTTTAAATAATTATTCTCTAGAAAATTTTCGAGGAAAATTTCCAGGCCACTTTAAACTTTTATACTTTCCTACTGTTTTAATAACAAGCTTATGTGAAGGATTTAAATGACCTTTTTCATCGAGCTTTTGAAATATACTAATGTATTTATATAAATTTTCAATCTTTGCGAATTGACCATCTGCCAACCTTCCTCCCATTGGTAAAATAATTTCATCTTCTCGAAAACTCTTCCATTCTCATTTCCATGACAACCAAAATTCAACACCGTTGGAGCACAATTGTGCATTTTCACTCCTTATTGAGTCATAATGGAAGATGAAGAAGATGTGCCATCTCGAAATGAAGAAGATTCATCACAAGATTCAAGTCCTTCCAAAGCCTACGAGGTTTATCTGAAGGTAAGAGGAGAGTTCTAACATGAACTATAATTTAATAATATTTAGAATGAGGAATTAGTGGACAAGCTGAAACTGCTTGACTATGAGCAAGGTTACTTGAAAATGGCCGGACCATATAAACCAATAACCAAGTTAGTTCGGGGAATGAATTTCTATTTAGAAAGATAATATTAATCTAGATCAATATTTTCACTGTTTTATGGTTTTGAATCTTGATAGTAAATATTACAGACATTATTTCGTCAAATCAACGAACGTTGGCGAGCAGTTCTTCCTCTTCACCACACTCGCGGCTTGGCTCATTAAAAAAACTGGGAACGATTCATTTGAAATACCACAAGAGTTTGATGATCCTAATATGACTATTAGCAGAATTGCCGACGAAGCTAAAAATAAGGTTAGTTTAACTTTTTTTCACAAATATCGGGCGGACCATGTAAGAAAAATAAACATTAAAACCCATTTTGTGATAATAAAAGTTCTAAAGTGATACAAGTTTGAAAATCACTACACGTTTGGGGGGGGGGGGGGGGGGAGTTTTGTAAAAAAAAATAACAATATTGAACCTATGAGCTTCTTAAAGTAAGTGAGTAAAGTAAACAAATAACGAGCGAGAAATCGTGAAGAAATTTCAATTTTACATATTTCTAGGTCATTAATTTTCTTCTGCTAATTCTTGAGCTATCCTTTCGAAATTTCGATGAGATGAACATTTCAACTGTATCTATGTAACACACAAATTTTTAATTACCCTTTGTAAGTAGTGGCCGAGAAAATTGCGGATTAACTTTTCTAGGCCATTAATTTTCTTCTATGAAATCTAGAGAAATCTCTTCGAAAATCTGGTCAGATGGGCGTATCAATTTTACCACTGTCATACTCGTATTTTAATGATCACTTATAAATAGTGACCGAGAAATCTCACTTGAAAAAATTTCTAGGCCATTAATTTTCTTCTGATAATTCTTGAGCTATTCTTTCGAAATTTTGCTGAGATGAGCATTTCAACTGTATCAATGTAACACACAAATTTTTAATTACCCGCTGTAAGTAGTGGCCGAGAAAATTGCGGATTAACTTTTCTAGGCCATTAATTTTCTTCTATGAAATCTAGAGAAATCTCTTCGAAAATCTGGTCAGATGGGCGTATCAATTTTACCACTGTCATACTCGTATTTTAATGAACAATTATAAATAGTGGTCGAGAAATTTTACTTTGAATATTTCTAGGCCACTAATTTTCTTCTGCTAATTCTTGAGCAATTCTGTCGAAATTTCGCTAAGATAAGCCTATCAACTGTATTTATGTGATACTCAAATTTGAATTATCAGTTGTAAATAGTGACCGAGAAATCTCACTTGAAACATTTCTAGGCCATTAATTTTAATCTAATAATTCTTGAGCTATTCTTTCGAAATTTTGCTGAGATGAGCATTTAAACTGTATCTATATAATATTCGAATTTTAATTATCAGTTTTAAATAGTGACCGCGAAATTTCAGTTTAAATATTTCTAGGCCATTAATTTTCATCTAATTATTCTTGAGCTATTATTTCGAAATTTTGCTGAGATGAGCATTTAAACGGTATCTATATAATATTCGAATTTTAATTATCAGTTTTAAATAGTGACCGGGAAATTTCAGTTTAAATATTTCTAGGCCATTAATTTTCATCTAATAATTCTTGAGCTATTCTTTTGAATTTTTGCTGAGATGAGCCTATCAACCGTAATTATGTCATACCCAAATTGAAATTATCAATTATAAATAGTGGCCGAGAAATTTCACTTTTAATATTTCTAGGCCTTTAATTTTCTTCTAACAGTTATTGAGCTATTCTTTCGAAATTTTGCTGAGATGAGCATTTAAACTGTATCTATATAATATTCGAAATTTAATTATCAGTTTTAAATAGTGACCGGGAAATTTCAGTTTAAATATTTCTAGGCCATTAATTTTCATCTAATAATTCTTGAGCTATTCTTTCAAAATTTTGCTGAGATGAGCAATTAAACTGTATCTATATAATATTCGAAATTTAATTATCAGTTTTAAATAGTGACCGGGAAATTTCAGTTTAAATATTTCTAGGCCATTAATTTTCATCTAATAATTCTTGAGCTATTCTTTCAAAATTTTGCTGAGATGAGCATTTAAACTGTATCTATATAATATTCGAATTTTAATTATCAGTTTTAAATAGTGACCGGGAAATTTCAGTTTAAATATTTCTAGGCCATTAATTTTCATCTAATAATTCTTGAGCTATTCTTTTGAATTTTTGCTGAGATGAGCCTATCAACCGTAATTATGTCATACCCAAATTGAAATTATCAATTATAAATAGTGGCCGAGAAATTTCACTTTTAATATTTCTAGGCCTTTAATTTTCTTCTAACAGTTATTGAGCTATTCTTTCGAAATTTTGCTGAGATGAGCATTTAAACTGTATCTATATAATATTCGAAATTTAATTATCAGTTTTAAATAGTGACCGGGAAATTTCAGTTTAAATATTTCTAGGCCATTAATTTTCATCTAATAATTCTTGAGCTATTCTTTCAAAATTTTGCTGAGATGAGCATTTAAACTGTATCTCTATAATATTCGAATTTTAATTATCAGTTTTAAATAGTGACCGGGAAATTTCAGTTTAAATATTTCTAGGCCATTAATTTTCATCTAATAATTCTTGAGCTATTCTTTTGAATTTTTGCTGAGATGAGCCTATCAACCGTAATTATGTCATACCCAAATTGAAATTATCAATTATAAATAGTGGCCGAGAAATTTCACTTTTAATATTTCTAGGCCTTTAATTTTCTTCTAACAGTTATTGAGCTATTTTTTCGAAATTTTGCTAGGATGATTATTTAAACTGTATCTATATAATATTCGAATTTTAATTATCAAACATAAATAGTGACCGAGAAATCTCACTTGAAACATTTCTAGGCCATTAATTTTCTTCTGATAATTCTTGAGCTATTCTTTCGAAATTTTGCTGAGATGAGCATTTAAACTGTATCTATATAATATTCGAATTTTAATTATCAGTTTTAAATAGTGACCGGGAAATTTCAGATTAAATATTTCTTATTGTCCTTTTCAGAGATCGATGCCTAATGGAAGAGGAAGAAATTAGGATAGAATGAGGTTCTCGTTTGGACGGCCTCTCTTTTTGGACGGCCATTCTTTTTTACGAAATTATGGGCAGCACACATTTAAGAGGAATTGACGAAAAAGTTGTTTGTGGCCGTGTGGCCGCCCATCATTTTCTCTTCTTTTATTGCTCTTCCATTAGGCACCGATCTCTGAAAAGGACAATACTTTATTTTAAAGAATTGACAATATAACGAAATTTATTTGACTGCTACTCGACATTCACAAAGGATAACATTTTTTCCAATATTTAATATCTGAATTTCAAATCCAACATATACACATTTATTTAATTAATTGCATAAAATCTAATGAAAGCACTAAACACAACCCGTAATGATCGTTCTAGAGACAATCAGATAAATAAGAAGAAGGAAAAGAAGTGAAAAAGTCAACAAATAATTCTAAAATCGGGAGTTCCGGCTATAATCTACATCCATCCATGGAGTCGGTGAACTCTGATGATATGAACTGATGAACGAACAGATTCGTGTAGTCATCATAGCTCACAAACTCGCTGACAACATTTGTGCATTTGAGTCCCGGGAACGGTGGAATATTGCAATATTCCGGTCCTGAATAATTACATTTGTCTTTTCACGTTTTCTTCCGCAATACCACGACAAGCTGTTCCCATATCCGACGCGTGATAAAATATCCTATTGTAGCATTCTTCAATGAGCGGATAATAAAGCGAAACAGATGGAAGATTCAAAAACGACTAAAATTTGCATTTTTAGTTTTCAAACTCTCACATTTTCCAAAGATACCCTCAAGTTCGTTTTATTCCTCAACTTTTTCATAAAATTCTTTTCGATTCTTTTTCCATCAGTTGCTGTGAACAAACTCCTCGTTGTTGTTTTATTATTCATCGGATCGTAGAATGGAACAGATCTCGCTATAAAGAACCCTTATTAATGAAATACTCAATCCGCACTCTTACCCGTCCTATTATGCGTGATTTCATTAAAGCGCCAGTTTCTAAAATGCAGGCCGGCGTTCATGGAAATAGGAACGCTCAATTGCTCATAACCATCCCGAACTCCATATGATCTATGAATCCATGTGCTATCAACGCGCTCCGGTCGTACAACAAGTTTTCCCCATCTCTGTTCGCCCTGCAAGTTCCCGGATCATACAAGCGTGAAAAGCCTATTTTGAACCTCAAATTGAATAGATGATATTAAGTCAAGCGGCGAATATTTCGAAGTGTACGTGGCTTAATTTCAAGCTAATTTCAATTGAAATTATGTTCTTACTTGATTCAATTATAGTTTGCGTCATGTTGTAAATAATCGCTCCGGCATTTGGGTACATTTCGAACATCTGGAAATGATGAAATACGACAAGCAAAAATATTTAATTATTCAAATTGTTCATACAACAGCTTTAATTTCAAGGACATATTATTCACGTTCATACTCCAAATGCAAATAATGAGTTTCCTATTTTTACGCTTATCCTACAGCTTTCACGTATACTAGCTGACAAAAGTTTTGTCACAAATGTTTTTTCGGGTTTAACTTTTTTGTGACTTGACCAAATTGGCTGATTTTTTGATATTTTATGTGAATCACTGTTTAAAATGTTATAGTAGCAAAATTTGGTTTAAATTTTCATGGCAATTTCGGTACCACGCATTCCGTTTTCCCTCATATTGATAACAGCTTGCCGGGTGACAATTGGAGTTTCTTTACGTGGAGTCATCTCTAAAATGTTGCCAAATACTGCTATTTTCAATAAATTATGAAAAAAATATAATTGAACTTTAAAAATTATTAAAAAATGCAGTGCAAGGAAAGTGCGTAATATCTTCGAGCTACGCGTTTTACGATAAACGCTTGTCACTGTAAAACGGATCATCGTAATCACACTTGTAAAATAATCTACAACCATATGAATCTATCATATCAAAAAATCAGCCAATTTGGTCAAGTCACAAAAAAGTTAAACCCGAAAAAACATTTGTGACAAAACTTTTGTCAGCTAGTGTATATTCGTACCAGTAATGGGAGGGACTCCAACATCCCCCCTTCCCCCGGCCCGGGCATTTTCCTAAAAAAAAAAAGGGGGCCAAAAGGCGGATCGGATTGTTAAACGTGCTGTACTGTAATATTGCTTCAAATATTGGCACATCGAACATTTCATTTTGTAATTAACCAATGATTTTCCATTAAACGAATAAATACTTTCTCACATTTGTGGCCTCAGATCGTTTCATTTTCATTTAAACTATATCATTGCCCAAATCTTATTGTTTTTATGAATTTGGTCGACGAACGGCAAAGATCAAGATAATACGAATTCAATTGATTCAAATGCGCGTTATTGGTGAATACATTGAATAATTCAGTTTAAGATTGTTTTGACTTAATATCTCGAAACAGGTTCACATTTAAATGAACTCAATGAGCTTCTCGAAAAAACACATAATATGTTTTGTGAGGCAAGTAAGTCGGAACAATGTAAATATGCACGCCAAATGAAAAAAAAACAGAAAGTCAGAAAAGTTATTTAGGCATAACTGATGGTAAAAATTTAAAGTCCAGAAGACACTCCGGGTGAAAATAGAATGAAATTAAAAATTTAAATTCAAAAAAACTAGTCCGCGATGGAATAGGCGTGGTCAAGTGTGAACATGGCGCGTGTCTAAGTGCAAGCGCGGCAAAGAATTTTCTGGAATATAAATTAATTTTCACAATGTTTTCAGTACTCTTAAAATTGTTTTATTGGGAAGTCGTCATAGATATACGAAAAGAAATGCATTAATAGTTTCATAAAAATTATCCAATCGGTTTAATTTAAACAAAAACACTTTTTTAATAGATTTTTTTGAATTTCGGTATTACAATATATATTACGAAATTCCATCAAAAAATGTAAATGAAATTTTTTGTTTTATACACCATTCGAAAGCTTATAATATGACGATTAATATAATATGTAAATCGTTATATGTGTCGAGTCAAAATAACTTACACATTTCGTTTTTTCTAAATTGTCCATTTTTGTTATATATTTTGCGTATTTAGGTTCTTATTTAACGAATTCGCGAATTTTATGGTACAATAGCATGTAAAATTTTGTTGTTAACTTTCACGTGGATTTTAATAAAATGCTTTTAAAATTTGCATAATCCTCATTTTTATTTGGCGTAACTGCGCGCAGGAAATGTAGATATCAATTATATTTGGCATAGAAATAAATTTCCGCGTTTTTTTGTTGTTGATATTGTGTCAAAATAAAATTATTTTTATATAACGAATTTTATGTTATAATGTTCTCTGTATTATCAGCTTTCTACTTATATATAACTTTCTTCACGTACTTTATAAAAAAATCATGATTTTGGGTTCAGAATATGTCCACCTTTGTGCAGGAAAACGTCATTTGCGGGAAGCTCTTCTTTTCCTTTTCCAACTCAAGAAGAAAGCCACTGATGCTTGCCCAAGCTTATGGCGATGCTGCACCATCGATAAGAACCTGCCAAGAATGGTTTCAGGGAGATTTTGACGTCAACGACAAAGAGCGATCAGGACAGCCAAAAAAATTTGAAGACGAAGAACTTCAGGCATTGTTGGATGAAGATTTGGCTCAAACACAATAGTAACTCGCGGCATCTCTCGGCGTCACGCAAAAAGCAATTTCTCATCGATTGAAAGCCCATGGGGAAGATTCAAAAGGAAGGAAAATGGATTCCTCAGAACGCAACAAAGAGCAGAGAAAAACAACTTCACAAATATTGTTGGACAGATTTCAAAGAAAGTCTGGTGATGAAATGTGGGTGTACTACGACACAAAATCGTGGGTTAGTCCCGGTGCACCGACAACTTCGACCGCAAAACCCAACATCCACGGGAAGAAGGTCTTACTGTGCATATGGTGGGACCAACAAGGAATTCTGTACTCCGAACTGCTCCAACCTGGCGAAACCATCACTGCGAATCGCTATCAACATCAACTAGTGCAGTTGCGGCATGAAATCGCAGTAAAAAGACCAGAATGGGCGGGTCGACACGAACAGGTCATATTGCTTGGCCGCATGTTGCTCAAGCGATAAAGGATACGGTGAAAGAGTTCAAATGGGAAGTCTTACCGCACCCGCCGTACTCTCCGGACATTGCCCCGTCGGATTATCATCTTTTCCGGTCAATGGCTCAGCGCTTTCGAGATCATCAAGACGTCAAAAAAATGGCTAGATGAGAGACTGCCGCCAAACCAGAAAAATTCTATTATGATGGAATCCATAAGTTGCCCAAACTCTGGGAAAATGTTGTTATTAATGACGCAAATTATTTTGAATAAAAGTTTTGTTTAAGTTTGTCCAGTTTTTTATAGTTTAATATGCGTAAAAACGCGGAAATTAATTTCTAGACCTAATATTGAATTGAATTGAAGTAACATAACAAAAAATATAATGGTCACTTCCCCTGTGAGATATTTTACCTAACATAATTCCCTTTGTAAATTTGTAACAATTAATTTACATTTTCCAACCAAATATTACTAAAAATACCAACCTTTTGAAATTCGGCAGAATATGAGGGTCCTATCGATGGAATGATAATATCATCAATATCCGGAAAAATGACATAATCTGCCGCTTCCTAAATTCAACAAAGTCGCCACCATCCTCCAGCTAGCCAACCTTATACATCAACAAGCAATCAGTCATAGCAGAAGCTTGATTCCTGAACTCGAGCTCCATATTCGGATCAAAGTCGCTCGAAGCGGCTCTCTTTTTGCCGAGTTTCACCGCCGGCCATGGTGTGATTCGTACCTGCAAACAATGGAAATCCGTATAGCCACAACTAACACACGAACATTTCTATTAGACTTGATTAGACGGAACAAGTCGGTTATCATGGATCGAATATAAAAGTGAAGAAATGCTCCATAATGCGAGTAGATCTCGACGGTAGCCAGCAATAGTTGCCATCGCTCATTCAGGAAGAGCGGCGAGAAGCACGACACAACTGCAGCTTGCTTGGCACGATGGCGAAGCGTCTGATAAGGCTGTCTCATCGCCAGCTCGATGCCGCTATTGCCGCCATTGCTAGAAAGCTTCATCAACGTGTGCTCGCTTGGTATCTGCGCGGTGGCCGTGTAGGGAACCCACTTGCAAAAGAATGGCAGCTGCTTGATAACTGGCTCGATTCTAAAACAAGCCAATAGCTTCCACAACAAAATCTCGACCAACCTCAATCGAACCGTGTGCACTTTATCCACCGTCTCAACCACAGCCTCCAAGTATGAATACTTGAGATGGAATACTTGCACAGCATTGAATAACACTACAACCGTGTTCGGCTCATAGCTCTTCGATGTTTCGTAATATGTGGTTGACAGTATAATAATGTCGTCATTCCGCGCCACATAGTCATGAATGATATGATTGTGCTGTCGATCGAATATTGTCAATCCTGTTGGTTTAAAGATGAGAATTGATGGTGGGGAGGAGATGGGAGCAAACAACCTGCCAATAGAGCGAAAGAGATGGCAAAGAAGAAGATGGTGAAAAGGAAAAGCATCAAACGGATGTATCGTTTCACTGCAATTATTTGGGTCTTTAGAATAAAACTATCTGAAGCTTTTTGTTTAATTAATCATGAAAAATGAATTTGTTAAACAGGAGCTAATAAGAACAAAAAACGATCGACTGGCAACCCGAAGGTGTTTTGTGAAAAACAAGCTCGACGTTGGTTTTACTTCAGTTTGTAGTGAAACCAGAGTAAAACCGGCGAAATGTCGGTTCCCCGGTTCGCCTGTGAAAGTAGAAGAAAAATAAGAAAAATTGGCTTAAGATTAGATCGCATTTAAATGGATGTGCTGGTAAATGAATTAACATACCGCGAAATACATCGAGCACAGTTTTCCTCCATAGCTGCATTGAATTGAAAATGGATGAAAACTGAAAATATTTAATTTTAAATTGCAAAAAAGAAGAAGAATAAGGAGAATAAGGAGAAGAAGAGGAAGAAGAAGAATAAGGAGAAGAAGAGGAAGAAGAAGAATAAGAGGAAGAAGGGGAAGAAGAAAAATAAGGAGAAGAAGAGGAAGAAGAAGAATAAGGAGAAGAAGAGGAAGAAGAGGAAGAAGAGGAAGAAGAGGAAGAAGAAGAAGAAGAAGAAGAAGAAGAAGAAGAAGAAGAAGAAGAGGAAGAAGAGGAAGAAGAGGAAGAAGAGGAAGAAGAGGAAGAAGAGGAAGAAGAGGAAGAAGAGGAAGAAGAGGAAGAAGAGGAAGAAGAGGAAGAAGAGGAAGAAGAGGAAGAAGAGGAAGAAGAGGAAGAAGAGGAAGAAGAGGAAGAAGAGGAAGAAGAGGAAGAAGAGGAATAAGAGGAAGAAGGGGAAGAAGAGGAAGAAGAGGAAGATTGGGGAAGAAGAGGAAGAAGAGGAAGAAGAGAAAGAAGAGGAAGAAGAGGAAGAAGAGGAAGAAGAGGAAGAAGAGGAAGAAGAGGAAGAAGAGGAAGAAGAGGAAGAAGAGGAAGAAGAGGAAGACCTGACTACCTGACTATCCTTTCTCCATAAAGGCGGACTCTTTTCTGACATTTCTATAACTTTTTTACCCTTCTGTATGAAATGAGAACTATTTTTTAATTATTTAGTTTGAAAAGCTGCTTGAAATTGTTTCTTCATCGGAAACACTCCACCAAATGAAATGTTCGATTTTTGAAAGTTTTAGATCATATTACCGTGCTTCTCGTGATTATACCGATTTGATTTAGTGTCCAGGATTAGAATATATCAGACAAAACAAGAAATCTTTGGTATAATTTATCAGGGTGGTCTGAAACTAATCAAGGTTCAATGTTTACCTTTTTTTTAAGTTTTTTTTCCCATTAACTATATCTGCCAATTGATCTAACAAAAATAGGGGCTCTGTTTACTTATTCGAATTTATATTTTTGTAACAACGTAGAGCATGCACCGCTCTGAACTTAGCATGCGGGACGTTGTTAGCTACTCATGGATACCAGACCAGACGTAAAAGATATTTATTGTGACATTTGGTTGCTTATATACTTCGTCCTCGGGTGGGCGGAGCCCAGCCCGATGGCTGGCGCTACATTTTAATATAAGTTCTGGTTTTTAAATATTTTAAGAAAAGCAAATATATTTGATGGTAAACTGGTTTTATAAATTATCAACGGTAATTTAAAATATACGTTTTAAAAAATTGGAAAATCGTCCTTTACAACTTTGCTTGATGCTATCTTACGGTAGATATCAGAGATGGACGGGATGGAAGTTTTTCAATTTCGGTCGTGTCTGGTGTTAACGTTTATATAAAAAGTTAATGTGTTTGAAATCCGGAATTCGATATTGACAAATGGCCGGAACTCCCACCATCTCTGGTAGACACGGAATGCTTAAGTTGGGGGCACAGAAAAGGTGCTCATTTTGCAAATTTCGGCAAGAAGCACAAATTGTTAGATAGTTTAAGACGGGCTGGTAAAAATAAAGTGTCAAGTTCTATGAAAATAATACGTGTATATACGTGTACACGTGTATATAACTGTACATGCCAACTGTAACATCTCAAACCGTATTTCATTTTAGACCACCATATGATTTATACGCCAGTTTATGAGGTGCTCGAAAGGTAAAACCCCTCATTTGGGTTGACAGAGAGCGCAAAAGGTGATAATTGGATAGCGCAAGGTCTGGAGAGTACATGCTGAAGAACTTCCCACTTGGAGGGCGGTTTTGATGACTTGTGCAACATGCGGCCTGGGAGCAAGATGACTTGGCCTTTTCGATCGGCTCTTTCTTTTCTACATAGAGCCCCTTCGCGTTTCTTTCGAGCATTTCCCAGCACAGCATGCCCTCCCCATTCCACCAAACGCCGCCCACTCCTTTCTTTGCTTCAGATTGCCGTACAGGCACCATTTTTCATCTCTCGTGACGATTCGGAACAAAAATCGCTGTTTATGTCCGCGTGTTGATCGATGGCGAGCGAGATATGTCGAAAATGCTGATTTTTGTCTCCTGGATAGTTCATTCCTAATCCCGACAAATGGTGACAATTTAAAATTTCGGAACAAACTAAAAACACAGTTTTTTTTAGAGCAGAAAAAACCCTATCAGATAAATATACACTAGCTGACAAAAGTTTTGTCACAAATGTTTTTTCGGGTTTAACTTTTTTGTGACTTGACCAAATTGGCTGATTTTTTGATATTTTATGTGAATCAGTGTTTAAAATGTTATAGTAGCAAAATTTGGTTTAAATTACCAAGGGCAATTTCGGTACCACGCATTCCGTTTTCCCTCATATTGATAACAGCTTGCCGGGTGGCAATTGGAGTTTCTTTACGTGGAGTCATCTCTAAAATGTTGCCAATTACTGCTATTTTCAATAAATTATGGAAAAATATAATTGAACTTTAAAAATTATTAAAAAATGCAGTGCAAGAAAAGTGCGTAATATCTTTGAGCTACGCGTTTTATGCTAAACGCCTGTAAAACGGATCATCGTAATCACAAGCGAGAATTTGTAAAATAATCTACAACCATATGAATCTATCATATCAAAAAATCAGCCAATTTGGTCAAGTTACAAAAAAGTTAAACCCGAAAAAACATTTGTGACAAAACTTTTGTCAGCTAGTGTGTACACTTCTTTGCCAAACAACAAGAACATTGTTGTGAAACAAAAGACAATATAAAAACTTATTCCTCAACCCAATAGAATTGATTATATTCAAGATTCATCTTAAATAATTCCATTTTCATTTAATGTTTAAATGTTATATTGGTGAATAATAAATAAATAAACGCGCTAAATGAAAATGCTGATTTTATTATATTAAATTGCGTAATATAAATTCTAACGTGGAAATTGTAAGGTATCTGCGTCAGATTTGTATTAAACTATCTAACAATATAGCAAATATTCATAAATTTCGATGATTTACTAAGAAATTACAAACTCAATTGGATTGGGGTGAATATATAAATAATCACTTGTAATCAACTCGCCAAATGAGGCGTATAAACTGAGAGCTCAGAAAGCAAAGCTCAAGGAGAAGATCATATATAACACGCCACCCGCACTTCCAAATTGGCGTTTAAGGATTTAGATTGTCACTGAGCTATAAAGTTTTATGGTCTATGGCTAAATTGAAATACCAATAACACCTCAAAATGAAACGGAAGAATACAAACTTTACAAAATTGACATTTGTGGGTGACGTGTATATAGTTTAGAATGTGCTTGATAAAAGTACAGGAAAAGTCTTTTGCAATTAACACGTGTAAGCTTATAATACTTGATTAAAATAATAGAAAAAGGTTGATTTTAATTTGTCATGCAAAAGTAGTCCGGACAGATGAACAAAACAACTTCCAACGAAAGTAACATAAATCAAAATATAATGTATAATACGAATATAAATGCTAATAACTAAAAGGGCATAAGCGAGTGAGCGAGTCAGGAATGTGAAAAAATCGAAACAAGAATATTCACTTTGATGCAATTTGAGATGATTATCGCCAATTTTGGTGCGACAACATCTTGTAATACGCACAGGTGGATAACTGGAGATGAGCGATCGGATAAACTGCCATTCTAGACTCATCCAAATAGCAAGATTTGTCCGCAGACACTGGCAATTCGCCAATTAGTAGAGTTTTGATGAAAAATGAATGATTTTTTAATAAAAACATATATGGGTGTGGCGAAGATTCATTTAATTGCGACTAAATGGATTATTATTGTTATAAAAAATGTTTCGCTTTGTTTATTTTATTTTTAATAGATGATAGGGCGGAAAATCTGTCAAAAGAAAACCAAAAGAAAAAAATCTTTATTTTGTTACTGGGAGCCAACCGTCACTGTCAGTTTAATAAATTTTTAAAAATTGTTTCCAAATTACACGGTATAGAAACGAGATTTTTCATCTTATATCATAAATTCACAGATACATATTTTAATTGTATAAAAATCAAGTAATTTGTTGAGCTGAAAAAAATCGAGAAAAAAGTTTCTTTGACAATAAGTTTTGACGATTATATTAAACAGTTCGTATAGTGGCAATTCAAAATTCGACTAAAAAAACTAAAAAGGACATTTCATTAACACTAAAATCCTTCACTTACGCTAGCCGAATGTTGAGTGCGTATTGAAAACAACTATAGAAAGAAAGTGAGAGCAGCGGAGGCACCTGCCAATTCCGCCACATCCCTCATTTTTCTTAGGGCGAGCTAAATTTATAACTTAAGATAAGTTATGCATCTTAACTAAAATCTATAGTTTTTTTTAAAGAATTTATATATTCTATTACACAATCAAAGTTTTTTTTAATCGTTCGGCCCACAACCACGGAGTCATTGTCCGGCTAGGGCCCGGCTAGAGTTCGACTAGCGTCCTGCTAGAGTCCGGCCAGCGTCCTTTTAGAGTCCGGCTAGCGTCCTGCTAGAGCCCGGCGAGAGTCCGGCAAGCGTCCTGCTAGAGCCCGGCGAGAGTCCGGCAGGCGTCCTGCTAGAGCCCGGCGAGAGTCCGGCAAGCGTCCTGCTAGACTCCGTCTAGCGCCCGGCTAGAATCCGGCCTGCGTCCTTTTAGAGTTCGGCTAGCACCCGTCTAGAGTTCGGCTAGCGCCCGGCTAGAGTCCGGCTAGCGTCCTGCTAGAGTGCGGCTAGCATCTTGCTAGAGTCCGGCCAGCGTCCTTTTAGACTCCGGCTAGCATCCGGCCAGCGTCCTTTTAGAGTTCGACTAGTGTCCTGCTGGTGTCCGGCTAGAATCTTGCTAGAGTCCGGCCAGCGTCCTTTTAGAGTTCGACTAGCGTCCTGCTGTTGTCCGGCTAGCATCTTGCTAGAGTCCGGCCAGCGTCCTTTAGAGTCCGGCTAGCGCCCGGCTAGAGTTCGGCTAGAGTTCGGCTAGCGTCCTGCTAGAATCCGGCCTGCGTCCTTTTAGAGTTCGGCTAGCGCCCGGCTAGAGTTCGACTAGCGTCCTGCTAGAGTTCGACTAGCGTCCTGCTAGAGTCCGGCTAGCGCCCGGCTAGTCCGGCTAGAATCTTGCTAGAGACCGGCTAGCGCCCGGCTAGAGTCCGGCTAGCGTCCTGCTAGAATCCGGCCTGCGTCCTTTTAGAGTTCGGCTAGCGCCCGGCTAGAGTTCGGCTAGCGCCCGGCTAGAGTCCGGTTAGCATCTTGCTAGAGTCCGGCTAGCGCCCGGCTAGAGTTCGGCTAGCGCCCGGCTAGAGTTCGACTAGCGTCCTGCTAGAGTTCGACTAGCGTCCTGCTAGAGTCCGGCTAGCGCCCGGCTAGTCCGGCTAGAATCTTGCTAGAGACCGGCTAGCGCCCGGCTAGAGTCCGGCTAGCGTCCTGCTAGAATCCGGCCTGCGTCCTTTTAGAGTTCGGCTAGCGCCCGGCTAGAGTCCGGTTAGCATCTTGCTAGAGTCCGGCCAGCGTCCTTTAGAGTCCGGCTAGCGCCCGGCTAGAGTTCGGCTAGAGTTCGGCTAGCGTCCTGCTAGAATCCGGCCTGCGTCCTTTTAGAGTTCGGCTAGCGCCCGGCTAGAGTTCGACTAGCGTCCTGCTAGAGTCCGGCCAGCGTCCTTTTAGAGTCCGGCTAGCGTCCTGCTAGAGCCCGGCGAGAGTCCGGCAAGCGTCCTGCTAGAGCCCGGCGAGAGTCCGGCAGGCGTCCTGCTAGAGCCCGGCGAGAGTCCGGCAAGCGTCCTGCTAGACTCCGTCTAGCGCCCGGCTAGAATCCGGCCTGCGTCCTTTTAGAGTTCGGCTAGCACCCGTCTAGAGTTCGGCTAGCGCCCGGCTAGAGTCCGGCTAGCGTCCTGCTAGAGTGCGGCTAGCATCTTGCTAGAGTCCGGCCAGCGTCCTTTTAGACTCCGGCTAGCATCCGGCCAGCGTCCTTTTAGAGTTCGACTAGTGTCCTGCTGGTGTCCGGCTAGAATCTTGCTAGAGTCCGGCCAGCGTCCTTTTAGAGTTCGACTAGCGTCCTGCTGTTGTCCGGCTAGCATCTTGCTAGAGTCCGGCCAGCGTCCTTTAGAGTCCGGCTAGCGCCCGGCTAGAGTTCGGCTAGAGTTCGGCTAGCGTCCTGCTAGAATCCGGCCTGCGTCCTTTTAGAGTTCGGCTAGCGCCCGGCTAGAGTTCGACTAGCGTCCTGCTAGAGTTCGACTAGCGTCCTGCTAGAGTCCGGCTAGCGCCCGGCTAGTCCGGCTAGAATCTTGCTAGAGACCGGCT
Organism: Caenorhabditis plicata; assembly: GCA_963931815.1. NCBI lineage: Eukaryota > Metazoa > Nematoda > Chromadorea > Rhabditida > Rhabditidae > Caenorhabditis > Caenorhabditis plicata. The sequence continues at coordinate 17,578,874 of OZ007492.1, read as the reverse complement.
AGCGCCCGGCTAGAGTCCGGCTAGCGTCCTGCTAGAATCCGGCCTGCGTCCTTTTAGAGTTCGGCTAGCGCCCGGCTAGAGTTCGGCTAGCGCCCGGCTAGAGTCCGGTTAGCATCTTGCTAGAGTCCGGCTAGCGCCCGGCTAGAGTTCGGCTAGCGCCCGGCTAGAGTTCGACTAGCGTCCTGCTAGAGTTCGACTAGCGTCCTGCTAGAGTCCGGCTAGCGCCCGGCTAGTCCGGCTAGAATCTTGCTAGAGACCGGCTAGCGCCCGGCTAGAGTCCGGCTAGCGTCCTGCTAGAATCCGGCCTGCGTCCTTTTAGAGTTCGGCTAGCGCCCGGCTAGAGTCCGGTTAGCATCTTGCTAGAGTCCGGCCAGCGTCCTTTAGAGTCCGGCTAGCGCCCGGCTAGAGTTCGGCTAGAGTTCGGCTAGCGTCCTGCTAGAATCCGGCCTGCGTCCTTTTAGAGTTCGGCTAGCGCCCGGCTAGAGTTCGACTAGCGTCCTGCTAGAGTTCGACTAGCGTCCTGCTAGAGTCCGGCTAGCGCCCGGCTAGTCCGGCTAGAATCTTGCTAGAGACCGGCTAGCGCCCGGCTAGAGTCCGGCTAGCGTCCTGCTAGAATCCGGCCTGCGTCCTTTTAGAGTTCGGCTAGCGCCCGGCTAGAGTTCGGCTAGCGCCCGGCTAGAGTCCGGTTAGCATCTTGCTAGAGTCCGGCTAGCGCCCGGCTAGAGTTCGGCTAGCGCCCGGCTAGAGTTCGACTAGCGTCCTGCTAGAGTTCGACTAGCGTCCTGCTAGAGTCCGGCTAGCGCCCGGCTAGTCCGGCTAGAATCTTGCTAGAGACCGGCTAGCGTCCTGCTAGAATCCGGCCTGCGTCCTTTTAGAGTTCGGCTAGCGCCCGGCTAGAGTCCGGTTAGCATCTTGCTAGAGTCCGGCTAGCGCCCGGCTAGAGTCCGGCTAGCGCCCGGCTAGAGTTCGGCTAGAGTTCGGCTAGCGCCCTGCTAGAGTCCGGCGAGAGTCCGGCTAGAGTTCGGCTAGAGTTCGGCTAGCGTCCTGCTAGAATCCGGCCTGCGTCCTTTTAGAGTTCGGCTAGCGCCCGGCTAGAGTTCGACTAGCGTCCTGCTAGAGTTCGACTAGCGTCCTGCTAGAGTCCGGCTAGCGCCCGGCTAGTCCGGCTAGAATCTTGCTAGAGTCCGGTTAGCATCTTGCTAGAGTCCGGCTAGCGCCCGGCTAGAGTCCGGCTAGCGCCCGGCTAGAGTTCGACTAGCGTCCTGCTAGAGTTCGACTAGCGTCCTGCTAGAGTCCGGCGAGAGTCCGGCTAGAGTCCGGCTAGAGTCCGGCCAGCGTCCTTTTAGAGGTCGCAGTATCCTTTTAGAGTTCGGCTAGCGCCCGGCTAGAGTTCGACTAGCGTCCTGCTAGAGTTCGACTAGCGTCCTGCTAGAGTCCGGCTAGCGCCCGGCTAGTCCGGCTAGAATCTTGCTAGAGACCGGCTAGCGCCCGGCTAGAGTCCGGCTAGCGTCCTGCTAGAATCCGGCCTGCGTCCTTTTAGAGTTCGGCTAGCGCCCGGCTAGAGTTCGGCTAGCGCCCGGCTAGAGTCCGGTTAGCATCTTGCTAGAGTCCGGCTAGCGCCCGGCTAGAGTCCGGCTAGCGTCCTGCTAGAATCCGGCCTGCGTCCTTTTAGAGTTCGGCTAGCGCCCGGCTAGAGTTCGGCTAGCGCCCGGCTAGAGTCCGGTTAGCATCTTGCTAGAGTCCGGCTAGCGCCCGGCTAGAGTTCGGCTAGCGCCCGGCTAGAGTTCGACTAGCGTCCTGCTAGAGTTCGACTAGCGTCCTGCTAGAGTCCGGCGAGAGTCCGGCTAGAGTCCGGCTAGAGTCCGGCCAGCGTCCTTTTAGAGGTCGCAGTATCCTTTTAGAGTTCGGCTAGCGCCCGGCTAGAGTTCGACTAGCGTCCTGCTAGAGTTCGACTAGCGTCCTGCTAGAGTCCGGCTAGCGCCCGGCTAGTCCGGCTAGAATCTTGCTAGAGACCGGCTAGCGCCCGGCTAGAGTTCGGCTAGCGCCCGGCTAGAGTTCGACTAGCGTCCTGCTAGAGTTTGACTAGCGTCCTGCTAGAGTCCGGCTAGCGCCCGGCTAGTCCGGCTAGAATCTTGCTAGAGACCGGCTAGCGCCCGGCTAGAGTCCGGCTAGCGTCCTGCTAGAATCCGGCCTGCGTCCTTTTAGAGTTCGGCTAGCGCCCGGCTAGAGTCCGGTTAGCATCTTGCTAGAGTCCGGCTAGCGCCCGGCTAGAGTCCGGCTAGCGCCCGGCTAGAGTTCGGCTAGAGTTCGGCTAGCGCCCTGCTAGAGTCCGGCGAGAGTCCGGCTAGAGTTCGGCTAGAGTTCGGCTAGCGTCCTGCTAGAATCCGGCCTGCGTCCTTTTAGAGTTCGGCTAGCGCCCGGCTAGAGTTCGACTAGCGTCCTGCTAGAGTTCGACTAGCGTCCTGCTAGAGTCCGGCTAGCGCCCGGCTAGTCCGGCTAGAATCTTGCTAGAGTCCGGTTAGCATCTTGCTAGAGTCCGGCTAGCGCCCGGCTAGAGTCCGGCTAGCGCCCGGCTAGAGTTCGACTAGCGTCCTGCTAGAGTTCGACTAGCGTCCTGCTAGAGTCCGGCGAGAGTCCGGCTAGAGTCCGGCTAGAGTCCGGCCAGCGTCCTTTTAGAGGTCGCAGTATCCTTTTAGAGTTCGGCTAGCGCCCGGCTAGAGTTCGACTAGCGTCCTGCTAGAGTTCGACTAGCGTCCTGCTAGAGTCCGGCTAGCGCCCGGCTAGTCCGGCTAGAATCTTGCTAGAGACCGGCTAGCGCCCGGCTAGAGTCCGGCTAGCGTCCTGCTAGAATCCGGCCTGCGTCCTTTTAGAGTTCGGCTAGCGCCCGGCTAGAGTTCGGCTAGCGCCCGGCTAGAGTCCGGTTAGCATCTTGCTAGAGTCCGGCTAGCGCCCGGCTAGAGTCCGGCTAGCGTCCTGCTAGAATCCGGCCTGCGTCCTTTTAGAGTTCGGCTAGCGCCCGGCTAGAGTTCGGCTAGCGCCCGGCTAGAGTCCGGTTAGCATCTTGCTAGAGTCCGGCTAGCGCCCGGCTAGAGTTCGGCTAGCGCCCGGCTAGAGTTCGACTAGCGTCCTGCTAGAGTTCGACTAGCGTCCTGCTAGAGTCCGGCGAGAGTCCGGCTAGAGTCCGGCTAGAGTCCGGCCAGCGTCCTTTTAGAGGTCGCAGTATCCTTTTAGAGTTCGGCTAGCGCCCGGCTAGAGTTCGACTAGCGTCCTGCTAGAGTTCGACTAGCGTCCTGCTAGAGTCCGGCTAGCGCCCGGCTAGTCCGGCTAGCGCCCGGCTAGTCCGGCTAGAATCTTGCTAGAGTCCGGTTAGCATCTTGCTAGAGTCCGGCTAGCGCCCGGCTAGAGTCCGGCTAGCGCCCGGCTAGAGTTCGGCTAGAGTTCGGCTAGCGCCCTGCTAGAGTCCGGCGAGAGTCCGGCTAGAGTCCGGCTAGAGTCCGGCCAGCGTCCTTTTAGAGTTCGGCTAGCATCTTGCTAGAGTCCGGCTAGCGCCCGGCTAGAGTCCGGCTAGAGTTCGGCTAGCGCCCTGCTAGAGTCCGGCGAGAGTCCGGCTAGAGTCCGGCTAGAGTCCGGCCAGCGTCCTTTTAGAGTTCGGCTAGCATCTTGCTAGAGTCCGGCTAGCGCCCGGCTAGAGTCCGGCTAGAGTTCGGCTAGCGCCCTGCTAGAGTCCGGCTAGCATCTTGCTAGAGTCCGGCCAGCGTCCTTTTAGAGTCCGGCTAGCATCTTGCTAGAGTCTAGCATTCGGCCCACATCCACGAAGATATTTTCATTTACATACTCTATTACGAGAAAAACAGGCACTCTCTCGATTGTTGTTGTGTTTACCAACTCAAAATCCGGCTACAGCCCGGCTAGAGTCCGTCTAGAGTCATGACCGTATGACACGGCAAACATAAAATTTCTTGATAGCTATGTATATTTAGAAATGGGCGGAATTCCGGATTCTGAAATGTTATATGTTTTATTCCGAATTCCGAAAAATCAATTTTCATATAGATTGGTTTTTCCCATGCACTTTGTTTCGTTGTTTCATTTTCACATGCAGTTTGTTTCGTTGTTTCATTTTCACATGCAGTTTGTTTCGTTGTTTCATTTCCCATGTACTGTGCGACTGCGCGACTATATAAGTAAACGTTTCATTGATGAGTTTTTCTTTTCTAATTGTCATTTTGTCATTCTTAAATTTACATTTGATGTAGCAGAGAGGTGCACGATAACTGGTCGCAGTATAAGATTCAATAACATCAAAACTAAAAAAGTTCAAAAAGTCCGCATGTTGCTCAAGCGGTGAAGGATACGCTGAAGGAGTTCGAATGGTAAGTCTTACCGCACCCGCCGTACTCTCCGGACATTGCCCCGTCGGATTATCATCCTTTCCGGTCAATGGCTCATGGTAGCGCTTTCGAGATCATCAAGACGTCAAAAAATGGCTAGATGAATGGACTACGGCCAAACCAGAAAAATTCTATTATGATGGAATCCATAAGTTGCCCAAACTCTGGGAAAATGTTGTTATTAATGACGCAAATTATTTTGAATAAAAGTTTTGTTTAAGTTTGTCCAGTTTTTTATAGTTTAATATGCTTAAAAAAAACGCGGAAATTAATTTCTAGACCTCATGGTTAACAAAATAACTGTATTTGTTTAAAATTATCTATATTTTATAATAATTATTTTGAATTTTATCTTTTAGTATATTAACTATGCTGAGCTTGCCTTCAAAAGGTCTTATAATTAGAAGATGCCGTACCATCGTTTACTGGAATTTCACAGTGTTTAATATTATACAAACAGAAAAATATAACATATATCTTATATTAACATAATTAAATAGTTCTGACATTCTTGTAATTTTAAATCATTTTCAATATTCCCATTTAACCAAAACTTCTCTCTCCAGGGCATTAGTGGTGACTACACGACCGCCAAGCTCAAGTCCGGTTCCGGCGAACCCGTCATCGATATTCTCAACAGTTTTGCCGACGAGGCTCTCATTCACATTGGATTCCAATGGAAACCGTTAGTCACTTTCCTTTCTTTATTAAATCTTCTCATCAATTGCAGGATGATTCCTCCTTCCGTCGAAGACGAGGATGTCGACGTCGATCGCGAGAACGATTCCAACGGCAGCGGCGATGAGATCGACGACCTTACCGCGTTCGATCACTTCGACAACGATCACGACGACGACATCGACGATGGCGACGAAGACGACGTGGTGGCAATCGATCTCGGCGCTCCGACAATCCGCACCGACGACGACCAGCCGATCAAAGGCGTCATGCAGAGTTCGACAAACGAAATCGAATGGAAGGAGGAGCTTGAGCGAGTCGCGCCATTGCTCAAAATCACCATTCGCCAGGACGCCAAGGATTGGCGTCTCCACCTCGAACAGATGAATTCCATGCAGAAGAATGTCGACGAGCAAATCATCGACGTTGAGCCGATATTGGAGGGGGTTGGTTTCATTCTTAAACATTGGCTGATTATTGAGAGCAGATGTCAAACGAGCTATCAAATACAATCGATCGCATCACCTCACGTGAAAAGACGCTCAATCAGCAACTTCAGTCAATGATGTCAAAGTTTCGTTCAGCTCAAGAACGTCGCAGTGAGCTGCGTGAAAAGTATAAAATCTCGTCTGGTGGTGTAAGTTCAAGAACGGCTCGACTCGACCAGATAAGCGACGACATTGAGCAATTGAAGCAGCAGATCGAAGAGCAAGGTGCTCGTTCGAACGATGGAGGTGAGACGATTAAATTTTGACATTTGGTGTGTCTACTAATCCTTCTAATTGTCGCTCCAATCATTCTAATCCGTAGTCCATCTAGACCTTCTAGACCTTCTAGGGTTTCTTCAATTTCTTCAAGCCATTTAATTCCTTCAATTACTTCTTCTAATCATTCGAATCCTTCTACTAATTTATATCCTCTTTCTTGTCCGTCTTGTTCTCTTTTTCCATCAAGCCCTTCTACTAGTTATTCGACCCCTTCAAGCCCTTCGTCTAGTCCATCTAGTTCTTTTAATCTTTCTAGTCTTTCTACTATAGCTTCTACCAGTTCTTCCAGTTCATCTAGTCCTTTTAGCTTTGTTAGCCACTCTAGCGCTTCTTTAATCCCTTCAGCCCATTCTTCTAGCCCTTCTACTAGTTCTTCGATCCCTTATAAGCCCTTCGTCTCGTCCATCTAGTTCTTTTACTCTTTCTAGTCTCCAGAAATTATACTAGTTCAAAAGAAGAAGAACTTCTACTAGTTCTTATACTTCTTCGTCTGACGAATTGCAGGAAGATCGGAATATAATAATATAGTTTATTCGGAATAAGACGTACATTAATAGCGGAATAAACACATGACTAAGCCAATTAACAACAACTAAACGGACCTTTTATACTATGTCTGGGGGCGTGGCTGATCCCGTGGGTAACATATAAAAGGGGTCTGTTGGGTTACAATGGCATCTGGCGGATTATCACATATGTTGTGATATGATCCGAGGTCTTAGGGAATGTCTGCTGCTGCATGGCAGCGACATCGTCATTATTCTTATTCATCTAGTCCATCTCGACCAGCTAGTCCATCTAGTCCTTCTAGACCATCTTCTACTTCTTATAGTTATTCTAGACTTCTACGAGTTCTTCTAGATCTTCTTTTTCGTCTAGTCCATCTAGCCCTTCAATTCATTCTTCTAGTCCACCTAGTTCCTCTATTCCTTCTACCCTTTCTTCAATTCCTTCAAGTCCTTCTTCTAGCCGTTCTAGTCTATCTAGCTCTTATATTCCTTATAATTATTCTAGCTATGTTTCTAGTCCTTCTAGCCTTTGTAGCCCTTCTAGCACATCTTCAATTTCTACAAGCCATTCTTCTAGCCCTTCTAGTCTATCTAGCTCTTCTATTACTTATATTCCTTCTAGATTTTGATAGTTCATCTAGTTCTTCAAGCTCTTCTTCTAATCATTCTACTTGTCCTTCTACTGTCGCTCTAATCATTCTAGTTCTTCTAGTTCATCTAGCCGTTATAACCCTTTTTCTAGTCCTTCTAGATCTTCTAGCCCTTCTAGCCCTTTACAGTCCTACTATTCAAAAGTTGTGCGAAGGTCTTATTAGAATACTACAGTATCCTTTCATTGACAATCGCGTTTCTACTGGTGAGGAGCGAACTTTGAATCAAATTATCGTACTTTTTCTAAACAATATGGTTCAGTGAGGTATATTTTCCTTAATCCTTGTTCCTAACATCAAACTATCTAGTTAATTATTACTGTAATCCTTAAAAATATTATTTTCATTTCAGCCCCACTGGTAAAAATCAAGCAAGCTGTCAACAAGATGGAAGAAGAGCTGCAACGAATGAACGTGCAAATCGGCGCTCTCGAGCATTCAATCCTCAACACCTATCTCCGCGATCGATTCCAATTCTCAACGGCTGTTAACCATTTCGATGGATTTATTCTTTAAAATAAATTAAACAACAATGAAAACAAGAACACTGAAAATCCAATTATTGCGATGGAACACAACTGAAATTCATTAAATCATGACTTGAAGAAAACAAAAACCAACCAAGAAATATAAGTTAAAATCGATATGGAAAACACATTAATTCCTAATAAAATTGATTCAATTGCTAATATAGTGTTGAATAAGCCTAAATGGTTACAATCAGCGATAGTTGGGTTATGTTCATCTCATACCAGATATTATGAATTTTTTATGATTTGTTACCATGAACGAAACATCGGCTCCGATTGAAATAAGCTGAAATTTTACATTTTTTCAAGCTAACATTTAAAAAAAGGATTATGCAGAATGTTATGCAGGTTAATTTTGCGATTTTATATCGTTTATAGTTTTTTCATGACCGTTCTCAATTGGTTCGTCATTCGTAAGTTTTTCATTATTTTAAGCCAAGAATGTCAATGTATTGACGTGAATCGGTGCAATATTTACGTGAAATTTTCAGAAAAAACCTCATAATTTTAATTCCACCCGGCATAACGCAATGACGGGGCTCATTTGAAGGCAATTGTCTAGATAAAAATACCTACAACACGCCAAATGTAAACTGCCGAGAAGTATCTCATGCATTGACTGAAATTAAAGCTCAAAAACGTGTCGAGACTTTCCAAAAACTGCTCGAAAATCCACAAGATTACCGTTTTATTCGTAGAATTGTAACTTGTGGGTCTACTCCAGTAATCCGGACAGACAAAATCAAGGGTTGGAACCCGGTCAATCGGCGGAACCGGTAGCAAAATGTGATTGTTTCTCAAAGAAGGCACTTCTGTGTGTTTGGTGGAATTTCGAAGGCGTAATTTACATCTAGCTAGTTCCAAATAGTCGAACCATCGACGCAGACCTCTATTGCGTCCAACTTGATCGAATGTATCACTTGGCGAGAAATATCCAGCGTTGATCAATCGGAAGCGGATACCCGACAATGCAAAACTGCCAGACAAACGAAGGAAAAGATCAAAAATCTCGACGCCTTCTTCCACATCCAGCTTATAGTCCGGACCTTGCGTCATCTGATTATCACCTTTTCCGATCCATGACACACTTTCTTCGGGCTCGTAGCTTCAATGACCCTGGCAGATGTCGAAAACGGGGGCGGCGAGTTTTTCGCCTCTAAGAACAAGGAGTGGTACCGCAGCGGGATCGAACAACTTGCCGATAGATGGGTTCAAGCCATAGAGTCAAATGGTGTTTACTTTAAAACCTAATTGTTTTTCATGTTTTGTAAAATTATGTTTAAATTTTTAATTAAAAATCGGAAAAAATTGTGGTTCTCCCTAATATTACGCTCATTTTGACACGGGTAGTAAAAAAGAAGTTGGAAAGAAAAGATCAAGGATCTATGGAAGATGAAAGAAACAAAATTGTTTTAACATTTGATTAAACAATAGATTTTATTGTTAAATACGTTTTTGCATACGGCCTCTGATTATGATGAAATGCCTCTTAAAATAAAATGGGCAAATTGTCTATTTTTTGTGTTCAATCTCACACCGCAATTATTCTATATAACAATTTGGATCCAATAAAGTTTGTCCAGTTTTTTATAGTTTAATATGCATAAAAAAACGCGGAAATTAATTTATAGACCTAATAAAATAAAAAGGACAAATTGTTTATCTTTTTAAGTTCAATCTCACACCGTAATTATTATATTTATTCATATTTATTCAATTATTGTATATAACAATTTGGATCCAATAAAGGTAACCGATTTTATAAGAAAAATTTTAAAAACTTACAATTATAAAAACAACCGTTAAATAACACGTTCGTGAATCACACCATAACAATACGACAATAAAACTGAGACGGAAAACCTAAAATCAAATATATTTCGAAAATAAATAATTTAATCATAAATTCTATAACTTTGTGAATTTCAGTGGCTATATATTTGGCGTACGCCAAATGGAAATGACGATTTTCCTATTGTTACGCCTATCGCCTATCTTTCATGTGTATTTTACATAAATATTGTTTACGTATATTTGTTATTAAATATAGTTTATGGTTTACGTTTATTTTTCTTAAACTCTCTAAAAACATTAAAACCTGTTAGAGATTCAACTAGGTTTAAGCATATTTTCTGAGCTCGGTTTGGCGTGAATAGCGTGAATAGTCATTTTAGCGTCGGCGTCGTCGCTCAATTCTCCGTCATATGACATTAAAGATCATTCCAGTTTTAAAATACGCTTTTAAAAACTTTTCAACAAAGACTATTCAAAATGACAAATCTCTAAAAAAACAAATACATTGTATACTGCCAGCCAAAACGTTATTTCTCCATCAATGCGCCCATAGCTGAAAAAATATCAATTTTAGAAAATAAGCGTGTTTTCTGTAATATTTAATATTATTCCAATTGTTCCAGTAACTACTATACGAAGACGACTATTTGACCCCTTTGGCCCTTACAAAAAGAATAGCTTACTAGGTAATAACTGCTGTCATGGATCCAATTATAAAGAGTAAATAAATAATTGATAAGAACATCGGCCAGTGCTGTAAATTAAAAAAATAGAATACTTATTAGCCAAAATAAACCTTTGCCTCAAGGACAAAAATTTCCGTCGAAAGGTCAATCTCGCCATTATGACAGCACGTTCTTTGCTGTTTGGACAGATCATCAGTCATGAGTAGAGTTTTATAAAATTATTCTTTTTTTTTTGAGCAAAACTAATGATGAATAACTAATGAGGTTATTCACGAAAATAGAAAATGATTGAAACTATTTATTCAACATTTTTTAATGAAAATTTAGGTTTACACGTATTTTGACGTGTTTCTACAGACGTGAAGAGACCGAGAGAACGTATTAAAACCATGGAAACGTTTTGATAAATTGTTATCAATTTTATTTAGATGTCGAGCTAGCCTTCTTATTTGTGGGATCTGTAATTTGATTGTTTGATACATCGTGTGGTCGTTGTTTGGCGACTTGATCTGGTACATTAGCTTGTCAGTTCCTAGGTTTTGGAGCTTACTGCTCCGAGATTTCCTGAAGTTTGAAGCGGAAAACTTCGTGTCGATGATGATTAGTCTCCTTATTCATTTGATCCGTTTTGCTGGTCATAGCCATCACGTCGCTTCTATTCTGAATGATGAGTTGTGCGGCGTCCTTTGTACCCAAAATCTTATTCATATGCTTTTGAAATTCCAACAATGTGATATCAGGGCGCGACTCGAAAATGTGTAGTGCTCGAGTTTTTTTATCCGATATGGAGTGGTAAACTCACAAATCCATACAAGTATCTGTTTCAGTATGTAGTCCGTCATCCTTTTCCATGACATCGGCGTATCGGCTGAGCCATATGTCTGCGGTGCACCCGTTCTCCGTCGGGATTCGTGACGAAATAGATCTTATTAGTATCGGATTGGATCCATAATTAGCTGGAACCGAGCATGCCGGTGGACGACATCCTCGAGTAGATGAAGTGAGAAATTGATTTGATCATATTGCCTACCCCAGCTTGTCAGTTTGTCCTTAAACTCTCTAAAAATAAATATTAGATTTACGTGACTCTTCTGAGGTCTTTTTTTGAAGAATTCTCATTGGACAGATGGAATTCTAATAACTACAAAAAAACGCGCTGAAAATTTGGGAAGTTGTTAATATTTCTTAATAGTTTAGTAGATGACCGACCGGCGTAAATGAAATTTTAGAAAGGTACACGTAAATACTGAGCAAAAAAAACCGCTACTTACAACTGTCACTCCCTTTGATAAAACCTTCTCATCTAGTATATTTCTTCCGCTTCTAGAACCTTACATTAGCAGCTACACATTCCTGCCCTGCCACTTGTTTACCTTCCAATCAAACTTCTTCTCTTCTCAAAAAAAAATAAACAAAATAATGAGTAAAGTTTAAACCTAAAGAATTAACACCGTCACAGAAAATTTATAGTTTCCGCGAAAATTGTTGGCATCGAAGAACATTATGGTCTAATTTAGCGTATTGGGAGAAGACACGCAAAAACTGGTTTGTTTTTGTTTATTTGTTGTTTATGTTAAGCTTACAATTTCCAGAATTTGATAAACTAATCGTTTAATATTTTCTTGTTGAGCGTTTTATCAATTCATTTGAGGAAAAGTTTTATCAATTGCAGGAATTCTTTTTATTTATTCTTTTAATTTTTCTTAAAGCATTTTTTTAAAGAATTAATTAATTATTCCTAATCTCCACGTGATTATAATGAATGTTTATTTTTAAAAACTTGAATTTTGTATGCATCTTGAAAGATTTGAGGTTCTTTAAAGTATTTGATATTTGAAAGGTTTTTTAGTGTTTTTTTTAGAGTTTCTTTTCGGTATTTTTTCCAGATTTTCTGCTGTCTCATATATATTTCCTACACATTTTATCATTTTCTCTTTTTCTATTTAATATTTTCCACAAAATAGTTATTAAATCTACACGCACGCCTTCATAAGAATCTTGAAATATTAAAAAAATACCTAATGAAATAAAGGAGCTCATTAAACATGCCCTAATCTATTATTTTAATATTCCGAAATCCCAATGAAGTCACACACGAAATAGAAAACTATTCTTCAACTCACAATGCTTAACTTTTTTATTTAGATTTGTCGTGAAATCTCTATTTTTATTATTTTATTTATCCAACAACGAATATGATACCGATGTACTGCGCATTTTGCAAAAAATACCCGCCCACTATTTTTTAAAGCGTAAATTATTTAAATTTGATTTACTTTTTTGATTAATTGTGTCACTTAAAAGCAAAATGGTCATTGCCCCGCAAGAGACGCTTCCAATTTAGTAGGGAGCCAACATGGTTTGTCTAAAAAGCGCTCACTCTCAAGATCTCCCCGCATGATACGATGGTTTCTTCGCAGCTCTTCCAACCAAGAGGTATTGTTCGGAATTCCCGCAAATCTCAATTTTGTGAAATTTAAACACGTATTGTAACACGCCAAATTTTACGCTTATAACATGAGCTCAGTTAACGTGCTCAAATCTAACTTTGAGGCAAGATATTAACATTTTCAGGTAGTTTAAGAATAACTTGTCTAAATTGTCGAGAATTGTGTTTTCTAGAAAGGCCGTAAAATCTTTAACACACCCTTACACGCCAATTGAAAATGATGATGTTCGAATATTTAAACGTATGTAATGAGTGTTCACGCGAATGCTTATGATTTACGTTGACGGAAAATATGCTGATTTGTCTAAAATTATCTCGAAATTATGAAAATTCAATAAAATGTAGAATTCTAGAATCTTAACTGAGCTGGAATATTTATCATTTCAATTGGCGTTCCCTTAAAAATCGGATAACTAGTATCTCAGCTTGACCAGCGTATTACTAGTTTCCACGTGTACTTTTCGGTTTTGTTTTGAGATATTGTAGGTATTTAAATTCAGTCAATCCATATAACATAAAGTTTTATGGCTAAGTGAGGATATAAGGGCTTAAATTATCAAGCAAATTTGATAGTGCATATGATGAACAGTGCATATATTTACACTAGCTGACAAAAGTTTTGTCACAAATGTTTTTTCGGGTTTAACTTTTTTGTGACTTGACCAAATTGGCTGATTTTTTGATATTTTATGTGAATCAGTGTTTAAAATGTTATAGTAGCAAAATTTGGTTTAAATTACCATGACAATTTCGGTACCACGCATTCCGTTTTCCCTCATATTGATAACAGCTTGCCGGGTGGCAATTGGAGTTTCTTTACGTGGAGCCTTCTCTAAAATGTTGCCAATTACTGCTATTTTCAATAAATTATGAAAAAAATTTAATTGAACTTTAAAAATTATTAAAAAATGCAGTGCAAGAAAAGTGCGTAATATCTTTGAGCTACGCGTTTTACGATAAACGCTTGTCACTGTAAAACGGATCATCGTAGTCACAAGCGGGAATATGTAAAATAATCTACAACCATATGAATCTATCATATCAAAAAATCAGCAAATTTGGTCAAGTCACAAAAAAGTTGAGCCCGAAAAAACATTTGTGACAAAATTTTTGTCAGTTAGTGTAGGTAAAACTCCAATTTCTACTATTATTGTTGTTATGTATGTTCAATTATCTTATTATATTCTTTTATTGTTTTTCTTTATTCTTGTTTCTCATTGTTCATTGATCATCAAATACAAGTTTATTATAAATTATAATAGATGACAATTTAATTTGACGAGTTTTCTATAAGCCTAGACTAATTAAATTCTTACAAGGTTATGTCGGTTTTGTTAGGTTATGTCGGTTTTGATTCTACGGCCATACTCATTTGACTGTATGGCTTGAACGCATCTATCGGCAAGTTGTTCGGTCCCGCTGCGGTAGCACTCCTTGTTCTTAGAGGCGAAAAACACGCGGCACCCATTTTCGACATCGGCCAGGTCATTGAAGCTACGACCACGAAGAAAGTGTGCCATGGATCGGGAAAGGTGATAATCAGATGGCTCAAGGTCCGGACCATAAGCTGGTTGTGAAAGAAGTTCAATGGCGTCGAGATTTTTTTATCTTTTCCTTCGTTTGTCTGCAGTTTTGCATTTTCTTGTTGAACGACAAGTCTCGCCACGTTTTTGAGCTTGAATTTCAGTCAATGCATAGGGTACTTCTCGGCAGCGTTTATTGACTTTCCCGAGGGGCGTGAAGAAGTCGTACAACTGATATCGAGCTCGACCGACAATCTGCGAGTACTTATTGATGGATTGGTCTCCACAGCTTCACGGAAGTCACTTTAGCATTCATTTTCACCATTTATAGATTCGGATTCACGTCAAATGCAGCGACAAAAATAAAACAATATTAAAGACTCTTTAAGCTATCCTTAAGGAATAATTATGCAATTTAGGGATATGCTAAGAGAAACAGGATAAAACGAAGTAAAAAATTAGAAAAACACGTCTAAATTTTGAAAAAATTCATATTTCCATTGGTATGCCTATCAGATTCCAAAAAATCGGTTCTCTTGTAAAATGAATCACAGTAGAATCCATGTTTCTGTATCTTCTAATCAATTATACTATCCTCCCCCACCCTCCCCGCTTTCCCAGATTTATTCCGCACTTTTAAACCAATTATCATATAAATAAACAATAATTGAATCTTGCTGGCTCAATTATAGATTAACTCAATTTGAATTTCCCCAGCATTTCTTGCACATTATTATTATTATGAATTCCTTAAAATTGAAAACGAACATTCAAAGATTATCCAATATTTTATTTGCATAATTAATTGTTCTAATTCATATTAAATTAATTAAATTTTACTAAAAAATAGTTTTTTTAAAATTTCTTTTCATTGGAATTATAAATTGTTTATTATTATTATTATTCTAGTTTATAAATAATCCTGTGTGTGATTGGTTTTCAGATTGAATTTAATCAGAAAATATTCATTTGAAATTGAATCAAATTTCTTCCACGAATTTTTGAATAATTAATATAGAAAAGAAAATAATTTAATAATAATTGGGAGGAACACCACCAGATATTTAAATTGACTGGCACATTTAACGTTGTAGATCTACAGTTTCCTTAAAATTTGAAATTTAATTTATATTTTGACTAATTACTTACTTGATTGTCCGTCGCCATTCCGATGCGGACCAACTCCCTCCAGAGTGTTCGACTTTGTCTTGTCAAAGCTGACCAAGCCGCCTTCTCCTCGAGAATACCGATTCTTCTCCGTGATGCCCTTTTTAAGAAATGTTATAATATGCAGTTGGCACTTCGGTCAAAACGAAATTCCACCCTCAGTGTTTGTATTTTTCTCTGCGCGTTGCCTTATGTGACGTGTTGCGTTTTGTGTGTGTTTTTCTATATTCCTCTTCTACAATAGACGATAATTTATTTCAACAAATATTTAAATTATTTTAAATTATAAAACAACGCGCAGACAACGATACATAAAATGAAGAGAGATAGCGTTTTTCGTGGTTTTTGACCGGAGTGCAGTTAGCATTTGCGGGTGGCGTGCACTTGGTAGTAATGTGGTAGTATTTGCGATTTAATTAAGAAATGTTATAATATTAGTACTATTTGTTAAAGAAAAAAGGGTAGAGGAAGACTGGAATCGAACCCCTTTGTTTTCGGCTAGCTCTGCACTTTGTGCTGGCCGGAGGCTTGACTGTGATTTGCACGAAACTGTTATCAAAACACGTGCAAAACTGCCGCCAGAACATTTAATTCAAACCGAAAAAGTACCCAAAGTTTCATCAAAATTACACGAAGCGTCGCCACTCCAAAAAACAACATCAAATTTTAACAAAGATTGATGACGTGTTCACGCTATATAACAGGATGAGTCTGTTTTCATGCAAAAATCACCTCGCGTCCTAACAGGAGCACTTTTCGTGCAAAACACAGTCACGCCACCGTCAAGCGCAAAGTGCAGAGGAGTAAACCACCCCCCATAAGAATCGAACCCTCACCATCTTGTTCCGTGTCCCATCTCGGTGTTTCTGAGCTAGCATAAGCAGAACCGCGTGCTGCACTCAATAGGTTATAGCCAGGAAATTGGATGAAATAATGCGATGATGAGAGACGCAGACAATCCTATTCCCGCTGCTTGGAATTGGGCGTGGCTGGCCACTCATCTCTACGCATTCTTGGCACTTTGCCATTTATTTCTTTTTCTAGGTAAATTAATTGAAAAATCTTTATTAGTAGCAGCGTAACAACCGGATTCCGTATACCAGATTAATGTTGAAGTATTACTTTTTATTCGAAAATATCAATTTCTAGTATATGGTCCGAGAGAATAATAGAAAAAACAAATATAAATACATTACAAATTAATAATACACTAATTAGTAATTATTTTTGTCGTCTTCATTGCTCTAATTTTGCACGGATATTTCCAACTGAGCGTTGCCGAGCACAATTGTATATTAGCTCCGTAACGGTATTTTGACATCTCATATGCTCTCGTAAACTCGATCAATTCTTGAACGTGCTCGGTGTGACGCTAAGCTAGGCAGAAGTTGAGGGCGTATAGACGACAGCAATAGAGAGAGTAAAAAGAATATAATTGAATAAATGGGAAGACAAGACAATCTTAAATTGTACCGAAACGGAAAACTCCCATTTTTAACTTATGGTATGGTATAAAATGCAGAGATACACATAATAATTGTAGAAACAAAACTGAATCGTTCTTTAAGATGAGAAAAATTGAGCACAAAGTCTAGCGGGCACATCGTATAGCGGAAATTACAATTTTTGTCTCTCATCGGAAAATAGAATGCCCCGTCCGCATAAAGTGACGGAATATTGCACTGTCTAGTTGAAATTCTGTTTTAGAGTTCTATTCTAGCTATTTAAGAGTGTCCAAAACCTAGAAGGCATCCATGAAATACAGTACAAGGTATACTATAATTTGAATTTTTCAAAAAGTTATTAGGATAAACATTTAGTGATTCTAGATGTATGCACAATGAGCACACACAAGAAAATATTGAAAAAAAATTAATGAACACGCCAACTCCAAAAGTTTCCAGCCGAGATGCATTTAAGCCGTCCATAGGTATCAAAGCGTTGATGTTTTTGATGTATTCTTGAATTAATACGTGGACACGCCACCAGAAAATCTCGATTTAGCCGAGTTCAATCACATATTACGAATATAAGCGTGGACTTTTAAAAAAATTTTAAATTTTATTTTTACTATTTTAATTCAAATAATCCATATATCATCATATTCTAGAAGAAAATAAAGATCTATTGTCTTGGTGTAGGTTATTGAAAAACCAGGTTTAAAGGAGCATTGTGAATAATAAAATGGTCTCGCTGGGGGTCATGTCGATTTAATTTCCAATTTTTAAAAAAATTATTTCGCTTTTCTTTTTTTCATGACCTTTTTTGTTTTATCTTAATAAATTAGTTGTTACATTAATATAATTATTATAATAATATGAAAAAAAGCCAATTAATAAACAAAATATATCGACATGACCCCAGACGAGACCTTTTTATTATTCGGAATGTTCCTTTAAACCTGATTTTTCATTAACCTACACCACGACAATAATAAGGTAAACAATCGAGTGATTTTGCGTGGCGCGCGTGTAATCCTTCAATAATAATAATAATTTTAATGTTAGAAAATATTCATTTTTATTAGGTGTGAACTGGGGCTAGCGCATTTGCGTACGCACACCGAATGTCCACGTTTTAAATAAATAAAACTTTACTTGTCTATTAGATAAACTGGTCTTAAATTAATAAAAATTAATAAAAACCAATTATCTCACTGAAAGGTTATATATGAAAATAATTTCTGAGCTCTCACAATTGAAGTGTTTTGAGACGAACTCTCAGAATTTTGTTAAACTTTGCCGGTAGATTCCTTATGTCGAAAATAGTATCATTTTAACAGCTTAACCGTCACATTTAAAGTTCGTACGCGTATTTTTCCCCTAATTGTTCAATTGGAACGGTCTTAGTGCATTCCAGTCCAGTCGAATATTCATTTTTTCCTGTCCAGTTAAAATTCTATTTTATAGTTCTATTCTAGCTATTGGAGAGCGTCCAAATCCCGAATCCACCCATCGCTGGGAAATACAGTGTAAAATATACTCTAATTTGAATTTTTCGAAAAGTTACTAGGAAAAAAACTTTTCGTGATTCTAGATGTCTTCACAATGAGCACACACAAGTGTTTAAATATTAAAATGGGCACGTCAAAGTTTTAGCCGAGATGCATTTAGGCCGCCCATAGGTAAAAGCGTTGCTATTTTTTATGTATATATTTTTTCTTAATTTAACACGTGTACACGTCACCAGAAAATCTTTCTCCTTTCCTTTTGCAAAATAAACATTACAATAGTTTTTAAAAAATGTTAAAAAGTTTAATTTTATTCTCAAAATTAGCTGCTTTAGCATTACAGTTTCCACCCAAATATAAAAGATAAAGATAGAGCTCATAAAAAGTGATAAAACAAAGTTATTTAATAATAAAAACTGTTTTCTATATATTTTAAAATATTGGCGATAAGATGAAGTAAAAACTATCCTGGCATTAAAGAGTGTAAACTTTTAATATTCATTTAATGGACGTTTAAAGTGAATTTTACAAATATTGGTTTGAGGAATAAGATCTATGAGTTTTTATATTATCTTTGGTTTCACAACAATTTTCTTGTTATTTGGCAGAGTGTATATATTTATCTGAGAGCGCTTTTTCTGTTCTACAAAACTGTTTGTTCTGAAATTTTAAATTTTCATCTGTTTTCTGGCTTAGACTTGAACTATCCAGGAGGCAAAAATCAACATTTTCGACATCTGCTCTTCTTCGCTTTTCATCGAAACCAAAAACCAGCGGAATTCGCTAGGGAATGGAGAAAGTGTCTTAGGCGTGTCTACTGCACAAAAATGGTTCGCAAAGTTTAATCATGCCTCGAAGCGGGCGACCTACAGAATTAGACAAAAAGCATGTTGAAGGAACAAGTCGTCAATTGGCCGATCAAAAGACAATCCTAAATCATCTTCATTCAATTGGCTCTCGTGGATCTGTATACCTCAACGAACACCTGTTCGTCAATCTGAAGCAAAGAAGAGTTGGTGGCTCCAGGAGATACGCCAAAGTTGAGAGTCAAGCAAGATCTTCACTCATAAAAGACCTGGGAGGGCATTCTGCACTGGGAAATGCTCGAAAGAAACGCCACGGCCAACAAGGAGCTCTATGTTGCCCAGCTGCGCCGCGTAAATGAGAATATTCGACTGAAAAGAGACGATCGACAAGAGCAAGTGACAATAAAGCGTTTATTGAAAAACAAAACAAGAGAAACAGTATATAACTTAGAGAAAAACAATACTAACGAAATGCAAAAATGTTACAATAGTAATATTGTCATAACATAACACCGCTTACATAGCTCCAGTGTTCATTTTTTTAAAAGATTTTCTACCATGAAGTTAGCATCAATCATTCGATTCAAACAGTTCTGAAGACAGTTTTGAATCATTCCGTCCATTCTGCTGGGTGACCGATAATCGGACAAGCAAACATCCCAACATCTTCCAGTAAGAGTATGGACTTGCTCGGTGAATTTCTGCTTTTTGCGTTTCAGCCTGAAGCTGATGAAAAAAACGAGTCAATTGTGACGAGTCTGCTCACTCAAAGACTCGTCGGCATGAAGCCAACTAATCCGAGCTGTGGTATTTGGGGGGGGGGGGGGGGGGGGGGGGTTTGAGTTTGTGCGTTTGTGCTCTCAGGTGAGCCCTTCAACGTCTGACTGGTCAGTGTCAGGGAACACCCCACCTCCAATTCCGTGAGTTATAGGAGCTATCAGGTGGATTAGAGGCAAGGCTTAACCCGACACAGCCTTTTCTTTCACGACCCATCAGGTCAGGCAATTCCTCCTGTTGTTGTGCTGCGCTAGGCATAGGGCCAGTCAGCACAACGGTGTTTCCCGCCACATGCCTATCAGCGGATAGTTCACGTCTAGCACTGTTGCGCACGTGCAGCTCAAGTACTAACCGGTAAACTAAACTAACACTAGCTGAATCCATATTCAAACTTGAATAATTAAACCATCTTCCTCCACAACAAAACCAGGCGGCATGTTGTACAAGTCGTCAAAATCGCCTTCCAAGAGCTTGAATGGGAGGTTCTTCAGCATCCACCGTACTCTCCAGACCTTGCGCCATACGATTATCACCTTTTCCGCTCTCTGTCAAACCCTTCGATGGCGAAGAGGACCTCAAAAATTGGCTCAACATCTTCTTCTACACCAGACCGGGCGATTTTTGGCGGAACGGCATCAACAAATTGATCGAGAGAACAGTAACGGCGAATACATAATTCACGCCAAATTGTATGGCTATAAAATGAGCTCGGTAAATGTGCTCAAATCTAACTTTTCTGCAAGGTATTAATATTTTTAGATAGTTTAAGAATAGCTTGTGTTTTCTAGAGAAGTCATAAAAACTTTGACACACTCTTCACACCAACTTGTATGGCAATAAAATGAGCTCAGTAAACAAGCTCAAATCTAATTATCATCAGTTGTGCGGCATCTTCACGCCCTTGGGAAAGTCAATAGACGCTGCCGCGAAATACCTCATGAGAATGACTTGTATAAATTGTCAAGAAAAACATTTTCTAGAAAGACCATAAAAATGTGGCGTGCACTCTTTAAAATCGGAATAAAAAATCACGATTTCAATGTGGCGTGTATATTATTGTTTTTTTGTTCAAATAAATCTTTGTAAAAAAAAAACTCTACGAACTCATTCCTCAACCTAATATGATTATAAAACATGTAAGTTTATATATTCCACATGGTCCAAAAGAGCCACGCTTGTTGTAAACGTTGCGATGGAGCAGGATTTTGCAAAAAAAAATCTAGAATAGAGCAAACCAGAAAAATCGCGGAAGCTATCTATGGCCCTAGATTTAAAGCAGAAGGATATTAAGCAGCGGATGGACGTACTGTTGTCTATTAAATTATTGTACAAGACTATTTAATTGTTATGTTAGGCCTATTTTATAGTATGGCTGCGAATTATTTCATCCAAAGTCAGCTCGGCTGACTGCGCTTCTAGAAAAACCTCTGAGGTTCTTTACACGTAGGCACTCCATTGCCACGAAACTGGGCCGTATTGCAAAATACTTCGCACCAATTGCATGTTTTTTGTTAAATATTTAATTTATTAATTATTTTTAACCGAATCGATAGTTTGGTTGACATATGTTGTTTCGAAGGTTATAGTAGATTTAATAGTTTCGTTTATAATCTGAATTTTCTTAAACGTAGACGTCCCCTTCAAACATTTTAAATAAACCCTTAAAGTAAAAGGTAGTGCTTGCGCAATTGGTGCTAGGTCTTTTGCAATGCGGCGCGGTTTCGTGGCATTGGTGTGCGTAGGGTTTGCCAGCGCTGTAATATAAAATATAATTCGTATAACGATAGGTTAAAACAATTAGGTATTAAGCATTGTGATAATTTCTTTGTAAATAATATTTCCCTTTGCAACCGTGTTTGTAAATATTTTTCTAGTTTTAATTTATTGGAATGTCATGTGAATAATATTGTAAACTCCATACCCTATGAATATTTATATAGACTATTTCAAAGTTTTTGACGGCTGCGTTGCGAAAATTATAAAAATAGAGAGTTGTCTTTGTGTCTCTCAATTTATAATGGTTTTACTGCGCAGCGGTTCGCAACGCAGCCGTCAAATATTTTGAAATAGTCTATACTAACATAACTTGCGCCATTTGAACGACCGACCTCGTGAGGGCTCAACAGTTCATCTTAATTTTATTCCCAATTTTCTTGTAAATAATTTGTTATAATTATTTTATGGTGAATAAATGTTATTATTAAAGACAAGCCAAATAAATATTTTTAAAAGAAAAATGCAAAAAAAAACCGTTTAATTGCCGACAGTATGTTAACCGTTTTTACGCTTTCATTCTTGTGCTTTGTGATGGTTTAATCTCCCCCAATTTAATAAACAAAATCACGATCTTGCGATATTTAAACGTGTGTGGAAATTTTCACGTGTTTTGCTAATCCATTGGGATATTCCCGCGTGAGTTCGAATCCTGATCGTCAATTTGTCGTGTTCGTATCTAATTAATATTTATTACCAATACAATAACATACGAAATACAATAGTTATAACATGAGGACAAAAGAGTAACTCTAGAAAACTCAAAGAAAAAATAATCAGAGTCCTAAAACGGCTATATCTCAGTAGCAGATTTGGCTGCAGAACTGAGTATCATATTATATAGTACAGTTTTGGATCAACCATAATTGGCTTTCGCCACAATAATAACAAAAATGTTTTTACTACCATTTAATTAAGAATGTCTTAAACTATCGAAAAATGTTAATATGTTTCTAAAAAGTTAAATTTGAGCATGCTTACTGAGCTCATTCTGTCACCATACAAGTTGGCGTGAAGGCGTATGTTAGATAATTAAGGAAAATCCTACTAGATTCAGACAAAATAAGGTGTTTAGCTGAGAGTGAATTTCAGAATCCGGTATGCGGGATTTGGAATCCAAAATTGGACACGCAATTCGGCCCATCTCTGGTATCTAGCAATTAGGAACACTTAGGTATGTCCCCTTTCTTCAAATCTGAGAGCAGGCAGCTCGATTTGACGTAATCACGTACTTCAAACACCCATCTAAATTTTGTAGAAAAGTTTCAAGTGAATTTTGAAGATTTCACGTCAAAGAAATTTACTGAATATTAAGTTTACATGATCAATCAAGATTGAAGACCTCTAATTAGTCTTGAAATTTCTACTATTATCAAAATCTAAGAAATTGAAAATTCAATTTCAACATTTTTTAATTATTTTCAATGCTCTCAAAGAGATCATGTAACAAATATTCAATTTATGTTAATAACTTCTCTGTTTTTCATTATATTTCTTCAAAATTTCTAGATCAAATCAGATTTATTACTTTTATTTTTAATGAAAAATTGAAATTGTCAATTTCTTAGATTTTGATAATATTTTACTATGAAAAAATAATGGATGGCTTAGTTCATCATCTGAACGCCCTAGCACCAATCCAAACCATTCAATTTATTTGCAGCCCCTTCCAACACCAAAATAAACTCGCCTAAATATCCAAAACACTTGATAAATAATCTTGTGACGTCAATTTCTGGCACTCGTCGAATTGATAACATTCGCAGTTAGATCAAACAAAACGCGCGTCTTCTTGTCAGTTTCCGGTTATTACCATATTCGCACTTTCTTTATCATTCTATCACATTGTTTAACATAACAACAACAACAACAACAAACAATCATAAGCGTATAAAATTCATCAAATTCCATCGAATTGATGAATTAGGTAGTTATTTGGTCAGTCATGTGATCAGTCGTCACTTTGAGATTATATTCGTTGGATCATTATGTAGTCAAATGATCGAATGATCGCACTTTTGACAGTTTTTGCAAGGAAATTTATCATTTTGCGGAAGGAAATTGTTTTTACGCAAATTTCAAGTTTACCTTAATTTAGATAATCTCAATGATTTTACAATTTATCCACATATTATTCTCATGTGCATTCCTAGCACGCAAGAAATACGGAAACAATTAAAAGACAAATATCCTAGAAGAAAGAGAGGAAAGATTCTTTGAGATGTGCAATAGTGCGTCGTTTATGGCATAAAGCACATCATTTGACGGATAATTGCACAGACAACGGTATTCTAGCAAAATTGTCAGATTTCTAGAAAATTTGAGAGAAGAAACATTCTAAATTAACGTAAAATTGTTGATTGACAAGATAACACGATTAAAAGTTGCAAATTTGGCAATTAAAGTGCTCATTAAGTCTACAGGTCATTATAGATAGTGTAATTTAAAATTCTAGGATATTATTAAGATAATAAGATGAGGACAAATATTCGATAAATTTGATGAGGAAAAGTGTACGTGAACAATTTCTAGAAACGTTTAAATATCGATACTGTAGCACGAAAACTGAAAATAATAATTTTTTCGATTTTTAAGCGTGTCTAAAAATTTTTGCGTCTTTTTAACAAAAAGGTTTCACTACAATTTCTTTAAGCTTGTCTTAAACTATCTAAAAATACTAATATCTTTCTAAAAAGTTCTATTTGAGCATGCTTACTGAGCTCATTTTATTACCATACCAGTTGGCAATTATACCTCGGGCTGCTTGTTTCAATGAACAACACGCCCTTCAATTTTTACTTAAATTCTTTATTTTTTAAAGCATTCTAGAACAATTGTGAAACTTAAAACAAATTTTGGCAATTAGACCTCGGACTGCTTGTTGTAATGAAAAAATGAGCTTTGATGAAATCGCGTAAGTCTCATAATCTCGTATCTAGAATTCGGAATTGCGCCCATATCTAGTATACATCCCAATAAGTTGGAAAATTACCGTTTATGTGATAATTACTGTTGTGATGACGCAATTATTCGAAATGGATCAATTCCATGCAATCCATACTTCCGGTCACTCATCACTCTCATAGCCTGCGTCTCACTTCCCTGTACACCTGAACTTTTGATATCGTAATCAAACTGTCTAATCGGACCGGGAGCATAAATAAATTAAATTAATCGTTTTTCTCTCATTGCTGATCTTACTAGTGTGTTGATCAGTAACGGAAGAAACACAACAATTACCTATTTAGGAGTAATAAGTGAATTAAGACTAATCCCACGTCCATCAAGGCACTGGTGAATCCCAACGCGTCGGTTGAGAACGAAACGCGCTTCGGCCACGAGAGAAATCTTAAAAACTTTGATTTTAAGTATTCAGAAGAAGGCTAAGAGAGAAGAAATATGTTTACTGTATTCAGCACAGTTGAAACATTTAAGCCTACCGAAAATGTTTTTTAAAAATACCAAAATTAATTTAAAAAGCCTATTATTTTTATTTCAATTTTATTTATTTTAATGACCTTGGCTCTAGTGAGCTTGAAAATAGTTTCGTTTTTATATCATTAGACTTTAATTTTGTTCTATATTTTGTTTCAATTGTCGCGAGAAAGCCTGGGCTGTCAAGATTCGAAAATTCTTATTAAAAGTTTTTCGTCCGTCGCCTTTGTTCTAAACCGACGCGTTCGGATTCACCAGTGAAGGTAAGAAGCTTAGGTTGTGATGAAACTTGGCAAAAACGATATGTTTTGGGTCTAATAGGGTCTAATAGTATGCTTTGGTTAATAGACCTTACTAAATTAATGTGAACTTGCTCTTGCGCGAGTCCTCTTGTTCGAGAAGTTTCAGGAGTTAAACTATCTGTTTGCTGGCGGTTGTGGGAATCTGTGGCCGATTGCAAGAACGATGAGGAAAACATTCCCCGTTAAAAATCTATAGGGGAAAGCATCCTGTTACCCCGATAAAAAATAAGGTAAATTTAATAGGGAATGAACCATAATAAAACCTTTCCCCATTAGACGTCTCTTTAATTCGACCAAAATGGAAGTTTGTCTAATCGCGGGCATTCAAAAATTGTCATTGGAGCGCACTATCAAATTCGCTATTTTTTTTTAATTAATTTTTTTTTCTTTAAAATATAATGAATTTACAGAGGATATTGACATTTTTTATAGCATTGTAACTGCCGTGAGCACAGATTATACTATTTCCGAGGTTAAGTTTATCCGGAAATGATGTGAATGTGATGAATTCATACTTAATGGTAAGAATTGTTTCGTTATGTTTCAAATTTGATATTTTTAGATCTATGGCGATCGTCGTTATAACAGAAACAACATTATATGATATCAAAGCATGGACTTTGTTTAATAGAGAAGATTTAATATCTGAAGGTATATGTTTTTAGCGTTTGTTATTATTTTTATACCAATTGGCTCATTAGACAATATTTAAACTAAAAATAACCTAAAGTTAAAATAAGTGGTTATTTTTCTAGATATTATCTTTGTGAGTCTAACATTAAAGAAAAATTGTTTGTATAAAAATATAAAATATTTGTCTTGTTAAAAGAATTTGTTCATATAGATGAATTATACCAATACTTAAAAAATTTTATGGCTTAAGAAAGGTTCCTAGCATGTTGAAGATAATAAACTTAAATACTATTTTTTTTTAAATAAATTTTTTACTCGAATTTAATTCAAGTAACAAAGTTAAAATGTGCTCAATTTCATCTACAGTTTTTGAATGCCCTGAAAACTGTGGTTATTCTCAAATTCCAAAAAATTTGAGAAGTCATTTAAGAAGAATTCATGGCTATGGGTTCGAGGAGATGAGTAAGTTTGATAATGGTCTTCAGGAACTTCGCACTCGCAAGAACAATGAAACACATGTTCTATTGAATTGTCCACACTGCGATGTTCAATTGAAAAGTGTAAAAGGAATGAAATATCATTGTAAGAATATTCATGGGAAGGTATTCATGCTAATAATTTATATTAAATATAATATTAAAAATTTTAGATTTATTCTGATGGCGAACGAGTGGAATGTGGGATATGCTATGGTAAGTTTGCATCTATTTCAGGTTTGAGACAGCACATGACAAAAGAGCATAACGATAATGGAGCATTTGAAATGGAACACAAAGAATTTGATTGTTTTGAAGATTATATGGTTGTTTATATCTTATTATTAATTATTGGTTCATTTATTATAGATTTGGCGTTCAACAAGAGAGGAACATACGGGAACTTCATTTAGAATTTCATCGTCGACAGATATAAATGGAACACATGTGGAATATAACATATGCCATCGAGTGCGGAAGGGAAATTACAAGCAACAATCAGCGATAAGAGCAGGTCATGAAAATGATAAGATTGATGAGAGATGTACAGCGTATATGAAGGTATATTAATTATTAATATTAAAAATATAATATGTATTTATTCATTAAAGGTTAAAACAGCGGAAAATGGGAAGATTAGTGTTGAGGCGTGCTTCAGTCATTTGAACCATAATATAGATTACGAATCTCTAAAATATAGCTATCAGCAGAAAATAATTGTCGAAAAGTTTAAATTTGTTTTAGTGCTAAATAATTTTTAATTCAGATTACTTCGAGACGGTATG
This sequence comes from Caenorhabditis plicata, assembly GCA_963931815.1. NCBI lineage: Eukaryota > Metazoa > Nematoda > Chromadorea > Rhabditida > Rhabditidae > Caenorhabditis > Caenorhabditis plicata. The sequence continues at coordinate 17,551,793 of OZ007492.1, read as the reverse complement.
ACCAACATGCAGATTATTTTGAAATTAAGGGAAAATTATCCACATACGAATAGGCTATTCTATGTCACTACTCAAGATTTGTGGTATTTTATACTAAGCCTAATAAGTTTAACAATAATATTATTTAAGGAATTTCCGCCATAAAATGAATTATATCCCAGGACGTCTACACGAGAATGATTTAAATTCATTATTAACTAGAATCGATAACGGAGACGTCAACGATGGCTTTCAACTTTATGTGCCACCGAAAGATACAACTGGCAGCGAATTTAAATTAGGTTACACATTTATCATTTGTTTATTTATTAATATATTATGAAAATCTAAGAAATTGACGATTCCAATTTTATTTTCATAAAAAAATAAAAGTAATAAATCTGATTTGATCTAGAAATTTTGTAGAAATATAATGAAAAAATGAGAAATTATTAACATAAATTGAATATTTGTTTCATGTTATATTTGAGACCATTGAAAATAATTCAAAAATGATCAAATCAAACCTTTCATATTCTTAGATTTTGATTATATATATATATATATTCCGTGGGATTTCAGTGATAATCACCCCACAGCAACTTCAATGGATGAAAGATTACTCTGGTCGTGGTATAACTATAGACGATACCCATAATATTACAAGGTATAATTTAAAGTTAACTACAGTTTTAGCAATGAACGAGTTCGACAAAGGCGTCCCTATAGGTAGTTAATTGTAAAAATCCATTAATTTAATAAACCTTAGCATTTCTTCTGTCCCACACATCTCGATCAAATGATATATCAACGCTTTTTGGATGTATAAAAAAATTAATGCCGACATTCTGCCCGAAAACATTTATGTCTGATGAAGCATCAGCGTTTTGGAATGGGTACATTCAGGTCAGTAAATAAATATTTCTTTTAAACAGATTTTTAAGGTATTCCCAGAAAACCAAAATATTACCAAAAAATTGTTATGCCGATGGCACGTTTTTAGGGCGTGGAAAAAAAAGGCTAAACAGCATTTAAAGGTTTGTATTGGTTATTAAATATTCTTATTTGTACTATATTTAGGGTGACTTACTGGACAACTGTTTGAAAGTCTTGAATGTTATACTAAAAGAACCATTACAGCAGGAAGTAGACAGGATGTGGCAAAGTATGTCTGACATGCTCATGGTAGAAAACAATGAGGATGCCAGCAAATTCATGGAGTATATGGAGACATATTATTTAAGTAATGATTTTTTAATTACTCTGTAGATTATAATTTATAGCCAAAATGCAGCAATGGAGCAACTCCCAGGATCATAGGTATTCGCCAGTACATACGAGTATGTTGGCGGAATCATGGCACTGCAGACTTAAGGTACCATGTGATATCATTGCATATGTACAATATATGCTAAATATATTATTTCGTGGTCCATAGTTTTGTTCTATATTTTCAGATTCGAATGCTGGCAAAGAAGGAAAATATCCGAATAGATACGCTTTTGCACACACTGTATACCGCGATAAGCGACATTGCTACGTCTAATTTAGTTTACGTAAGTGAAATACTTTACTGCGAGAATTTTTTTTCATTACAGAGGAAACGGAAGCTCGCAGCAGGTAGCAGTCGACGATCAAAGACTCATCAGACCCATCGCTCTGCAGTAGAATTTGCCGGAGACAGTCCGCCACCAATATCGAAGATTGATAACGAGTGGTTCGTTCCATCGACGTCCAATCGTGATATTCACCATACAATTACGGATAACGGACCATGCAGATGCGATGAAAATGTGAGTATATGAAGTTTATTTAGAGTGTTTTAGTGTTTTTAGAACAATGTGCATTGCCAAATTTGCCAAAGTTGTCCATATCGATTCAAATGCACATGCTTGGACCAACGATCTGGAGTTTGTTGTATACATATGCATTTAATATCGCTATATGGAGGTTCTTACAGATAAATATTTGATTTTATAATTATGTTTTACAGATTTGGACCCAAATAATAATGTCGAAGAATCGATATTGAACATTGAAAATGACGATGACGATAGCAACAATTGCGATATATCTGTGCGATCGTCATCAACTCAACCTCCAGATGAATTTATATTATCCAAAAATATTTCGAAACATAGAGTTGATGATGACCGTACAAACATTGATAATAGTTCTCATGACGATTGTTTAGGTTTTTCGGAACAAGGTTCTTCGAATGGCGGAATATCATCAGAGAGGGAAACAATATACGAAGAGTTTAATAATTTAAGAGCTGTTTGTTATATTATTTCAATAGAAGTTGTGATGTCTTGTATTCTAGATAGTGGATGCAGGCTTTGAAAGATCTCTGGTAGATGCAACCTTTAGAAATGAATTTATTAATGCAAGCATGCCGCTTCAACACTATGCACAAAATCACTTATCTCGTAATGTATGTTCACTGGCACCGCGAATGCTTGTCACAAGAAATTCCACTCACGCACCTGCTCGAGAATATGGCGTCCAAAAATTGTTATCGGTTAGGAAATATGCCTATGCATGCGCGCATGTAATGTTTTATTTACTTTCAGAAGTCCCAAGTTATAAAAAGAAGGAGACTAAATTAAATTGAAATTATTTATTATAAACTTATAATAAAGACTTTACTTGAAAATAATGTGTATAATCAAATTTTTACAAGATGGAAACTTTCGTTCTCGTTATTAAGAAAAAAATCTGAAGTTTTACTCAATGGAATGGAAATGATTTTTTCAAACGGACGACGGAAAACGGAAGATGGAAGATGTAATTCTGCGCAACCCTGATAGTTACCTCACAAATGACATTTGATTAATATAATATATTTTTTAATAAATTATATATATATATATATAATATTCTTTATTTACAAATTAAAAAATTATGTTTTATAATGAACAATTAGACCCATCCATTTTCGTATGCACACTGAAGTTAATTGTTTGAAAATCTGTTTGATAATAATGCTGAAATAAGGTATTTAATATTTGATAAAAATATACATTTACCTTTATCTAGTTATCTAATTTATTTGTCACCTTTAGAAGCCCGTTGTGAATTCAAAAATCAAGATTAAAAATATTCCATAAACTTGCAACCTTACATAATATTCTGAAAGAAAACACATTGTTGGCTCATTAAAAAACATTTTGATATATAAAACCGGTCTGTGGAATGGAAAAGACTAAAATAGCTAAAGAAAAATAATTTTCCTTACATGCTGGACAAACTCCTTAATCGCAAAAATAATTTAAGTTTATTATCTTCAACATGCTAGGAACCTTTCTTAAGCCATAAAATTTTTTAAGTATTGGTATAATTCATCTATATGAACAAATTCTTTTAACAAGACAAATATTTTATATTTTTATACAAACAATTTTTCTTTAATGTTAGACTCACAAAGATAATATCTAGAAAAATAACCACTTATTTTAACTTTAGGTTATTTTTAGTTTAAATATTGTCTAATGAGCCAATTGGTATAAAAATAATAACAAACGCTAAAAACATATACCTTCAGATATTAAATCTTCTCTATTAAACAAAGTCCATGCTTTGATATCATATAATGTTGTTTCTGTTATAACGACGATCGCCATAGATCTAAAAATATCAAATTTGAAACATAACGAAACAATTCTTACCATTAAGTATGAATTCATCACATTCACATCATTTCCGGATAAACTTAACCTCGGAAATAGTATAATCTGTGCTCACGGCAGTTACAATGCTATAAAAAATGTCAATATCCTCTGTAAATTCATTATATTTTAAAGAAAAAAAAATTAATTAAAAAAAAATAGCGAATTTGATAGTGCGCTCCAATGACAATTTTTGAATGCCCGCGATTAGACAAACTTCCATTTTGGTCGAATTAAAGAGACGTCCCCATTAGCAAGATTGAATTTCTTGCAATAGGCCGCTGGTCAGTTCGTAGAGTTTTTTCACAAAGATTTATTTGAACAAAAAACAATAATTATAATAATGAATTAATCAATAATGTATTTGCCGTTACTGTATAAGACTTCCTCCCACCTCTTGATCAATTTGTTGATGCCGTTCCATCAAAAATCGACCGGTATGGTGTCGAAGAAGTTGTTCGGATGGTGAAAGGTCTGGAGAGTACGGATTCTGTATGTATATATGTCGAAAATGTTGATCCTGTATAGTTCATTTCTAGGCCGGGAAAATGATGAAAATTTAAACTTTCAGAAAAAAACTAAAAACACAGTTTTGTAGAGCAGAAAATGCTTTCCCAGATAAATATAAAATCTTTACCAAACAATATGAAAATTGTCGTGAAACAAAAGATAATATTAAAACTCTACGCTACGCACTTATTCATCAACCCAATATATACTTTGAATCGTCTCTGAGACGTCAGGAAATCAGGAATCTCGCAAGATGATTCCTTATCGGATTTGTTCCACCCGGCACCGTTGCATTTCACATTTTAAATATCGAGCGGAGTTTCACGGAAATAAATTTTTTTCTAACGGAAAGTGGATAACGGTAGGCGGGAAATGGAACTTAAAAAACGACAGAAAATGGAAAACGGAATATGATGTCTATGATCAAGCTAAACGAAAGGATGGCCACTGTGCTCGATTGCCAGCCGACATGTGGTCGAAAGTTGTATTCCTCGAGGTTGTACACACCGAAGAGAAAGACCAAAAGCAAGAAGGGTCTCAAATCATGTGCACAAGAAGTCCACTTCCCGAAACTCAAGAAGACGAAACGGAATCCTTGAGAGGGTTTCCCGGCCCACTATTATAGCCGCAATGATTGGAGAGAACTGGTCCGCTTCTCTACACGAGAATGATAACGGAATCCTAAGTATCCTAAGTAAGCAAGTATCCTGCTTAATGAGCATCCTCAGGAAATATAATAATAAAATTGTTGTAGATTGTAAAGATTGTTAATCCATTGGGATTCGAATGTCTTGATCGTCAAATTTTGTAGATTTATAATTTATCTTTATTGAGAAGACAAGAATAGAAGAGAATAAAATAACTTTACAATTGAGACGGGCTATATAAGTACTAAACACGCGTCATATGGTTTGCGTAATACGTAATAAAAATTAATATAGTCGTCGCCAAATGCGATTACCACCGCAAAATGTGGCGCACTTTTTTGAATATTATTTTTTCTTTAAATTTTTATGATTATTTCCATGTTTATGCTCGTTCTATACTGTTATAGCTTAAATAAATATAAGAATATGTTATAGATGTTGTTTAAATAGTGGAATAATTGTGGAAAATAATTATAATCATAAAAATTAAATGAAAAAATAATATTTAAAAAAGTGCGCCACATTTTGCGGTGGTAATCGAATTTGGCGACGACTATAAATAAGTAAATGCATATGGCAATAATGATTTTCTTATTTTTATGCTTATTTTAAAACTTTCACGTATATTTTACCAAAACATGTTCTACTCCAGTTTGTCAGCTTTTTCTTAAACTTTCTAAAAATATACAAATATTTGCAAAATTTTAGATTTGAGCACGGTTTCTAGGCTCATTTTTTTATTTCTAGGCTCATTTTTCTAGGCTTTAGCCATCCAGTTGGCGTGTTATCTATATTCACTCCTATATTGATAGACATAATAAAGAGCTGAAAAATGAAACCTCTGACCATCCTCACCTATCACAATTAACAGCTTCAGATGCACATGTAATGAAAATTATGATTTTTCTAGATTTAAACAACGCATTTTATTAATTTCCACGTGGAAGTTTACAACTTTTCTTAAAATATATCTAATGATTCAAGAGCTTGATGCCCGGAACACAGTAGTGCAAAAGAGCTTTCACGAAAAGAGCTCCTTACGTCCAAACTGGAGCATCGACCATGTACAAAAAATTACCAAATTTTCCACGACGTATTTCTCGGCTCTATGAGCACGTAGAACGTTTTGCTCCGGGTATTTTAGACAACTAACACTGCTCAATAAGTTAGTGTAAAAGAAACTTTACGAAACGAGCTCATTTCGCTGTGCTGGAACATCGAAAATGCACAAAACATGAAAAAATTTATCATTTAGTTTCTCAGTTCTGTGAGCACCTACCAGGCTGTGCTCATGATATGTTGTAGAGCAAAAAATTCTGTATACGGTAGTCTAAAGGGAATTTTTCAAAATGATCTCACTCTCCTGGAATGGAGCATCGAAATATCACATTGAAAAAAATTTTCCCAAAAGTTTTTGCTGAGTTTCTCGGCTCTATGAGCTCGTAGAGCGTTGTGCTCAGGCGCATTTTATAGAGCTTGATGCGCTGAACACAGTAGTGCAAAAGAACTTTCACGAAAAGAGCTCCTTACGCCCAAACTGGAGTATCGACCATGTGCAAAAAAATACCAAATTTTCCACGACGTATTTCTCGGCTCTATGAGCACGTAGAACGTTTTGCTCCGGGTATTTTTCTTCGACTCTACCTTCATCAGAACATTAACATTATTAATTTTCATAAAATAAAACTCGAGAAAATATCTTTGAGTACAAATTTTACCCATTGTCACCAGCTGAAAATCAGCAATTCATTCACCTGCTTCTTGCATTCATCAATCAACAAATGTGTCAGTTTTCAGTGAGCCATAAAAAAACTATTGGATTTTGTCCAGCCATTATATATTAAAATTCAATTTTTATTTATTATTTATTATTCAAATTGAATGTCAACGAGAAAAAACATTCGTTTTCTTATCGGTTTAAGAAAACACTTTTTTGTCTTGAAAATTGTGAATTTTCTATATTATTGGATTAGGTTTATTTAGTTTATTTATTGGTAAATTGCTATTGTCGAGTAAACATTTTTATGGAGATATTAGCTATACTCGATTGTTTTGTTTTTTTTTAATTCATTTATTCATTGATTTAATCAAGGTTTTTAAAGTTGAACCATTATATTGTGTTACTTGTCATCTTTTTTGATGTTAAATTGTTTATAAGGATATTGAATCCTTGCAAAGATTCAATTTTATATAATTTCAGATATAAAAACATATAAATTAAAATTATTCAACTAGGATCTCATAGAGTCGCTATAATAAAATATATTAAAATACGCCAAACAAATTAGCGAAAGCATATAGACCAGGGTTGCACGGAATTCCATCTTCCATTTTCCGTTTTCCGTCGTTTTTTGAGTTCCATTTCCGTTTTACGTTGTCCATTTGAAAAAATCGATTTACGTGATACCCTGATATAGACTATTTCAATTTTTTGACGGCGCGTTGCAAAACCGCTGCGCAGCAAGACTATTATAGAGACACAAAATACAACTTTCACGCCAAATGGAAATGACAATTTTTCATTATTTAAACAATTTTGTGGAAACATAAGAGGCTTAAATAGTATAATTTATGCACGCCAATTTGAATAATCGAATTTACCGATTTATCGTGTATTTTTCACGCTTTCACATAGACGCATAATTCTTCTAATGACAGATTTTGTGAGTTAATAATTTAAAATAAATAAATATTATTTGGATTGTTTTTAACTTCGAATGAGCTACAGAGTGTAGTATTAAAATTGACGTGTTTATGAACGCCAAATCGAAATGAATATTTTTCAATGTTTAAACGTGTATTACTAATTTACACGTATTATTTTCATATTTTTTGACACGTAATTGCTAATAGCCAGTCTTAAACTATCTAAAAACCTGCGCTTCTTATCGAAATTTGCAAAATGAGCATCTTTTGTGAGCCCCCAAGTTGACCATTCAATTTGGGGTGCAACTTGCTATTTTTATTTCACGCAGATTTTTGCAATGCGTCGTCAAAAAAATTGAAATAGTCTCAGCTGAGGCCTCAGAAGTGTAATTTAAATCGTATAGTATGTAAAGTAAGGTTCTGCAGCTTTCTCGCCAGAACGGCAAATGAATTTGTGAAAATTGGAGCTCAGAAAAGTCAACAAAATTTAAATCTGTTGGAGGTTATTTAAGAAATGCCTAGAAAACTGACGTAAAAATTAGTTTTTAAATTTAACACAGAAATTTTGCAAAATTGCCATTTTCATTTGTCCCGTTAAAGTTATTGACACTCCACTTTCACGAAAACTGCGCTTCTTGCAAGAGAAGTCTGGACAAATGACAAAAAACCGCGCCCATTAACTTGCCAGTCGAAATTAATAAAAGTCGTATAAAGTTTTCGAAATTGAGGTTTTTATTTTCTATTCTTCAACTCACAATTCTTAACTTGTTTTAACTTGTCGTAAAATTTCTATTTTTACTGTTTTATTGATCCAACAACTCATATAATACCGATGTACTGCGCATCTTGCAAGAGAAGTGTGGACAAATTGCAAAAAAACACGCCGATTAACTTTATTTTATTTTATATTTTTTTAAGTGTAAATTCTTGGAATTTGTTCAATTTTTTATTTACAACCACACCTCAAATGAAAATAAGAACTTAAAACGCGTGATATCTATTTTACACGTGTATATTTGCAATCACTTGTCACCTAATTTTATCAAATATTCAGTGTAAACAATTCAATAACTGATATATTATTATATTTTATTATAGCGGCACGCCAAATGAAGTCTTAAAATTGTGAGCTCAGAAAACATATACAGTTATACTTTTCCGCTAAAAGAAACAGTAGTCTCTATATTTTAGAATATGGCTAAAACATTTAAGTTAATCGTATTCTGGAATTTCCATCGGAAAGCTTATAATACTCACTTGAATGTTAGAAAATGAGAATTTTCATTTGGCGTGTAGCCGCTTTATGATATCCTAGTTTTATAGTTTCATTTGGTTTGAAACCTTTTAGAATTATCAATTAACCGTGATTAATTTGTTTTAAGGTTCACATTTGTTCTAGAATGCTTTGAAAATGAAAGAAATTAAGTAAAAGTGGAAGGGCGTGCAATTTGTCCACGCTTTTTTGCACATCCATTTGAAACCATTGAAGAATTTATCAATATTTAAGGGTTGCTAGAAACTTTCATTACAACAAGCAGCCCGAGGTCTAATTGCCAACTGGTATGGTAATAAAATGAGCTCAGTAAACAATCTAACTTATTGGAAAGATATTAACATTTTTAGATAGTTTAAGACATGCCTAGTTTAATTGTAGTAAACAATAGTTCATTTATAAGACGAAAAAGTTTCAAATATGCTTAAAATCAAAAAATATTATTTTCAGTAGGCTAAAGTTGCAATATTCCGACGTTTCTAGAAATTGTTCACGTACACTTTTAGTCATCAAATTTATCGAATATTTGTCCTCATCTTACTATCTTAATAATATCCTATAATTTTAAATTACACTATCTATAATGTCCTGTAGACTCAATGAGCACTTTAATTGCTAAATTTGCAAATTTTAATCGTCGTATCTTGTCAATCAACAACTTCACGTTAATTTAGAATGTTTCTTCTCTCAGCTTTTCTAGAAATCTGACAATTTTGCTAGAATACCGTTGTATGTGCAATTATCCGCCAAATTATGTGCTTTATGCCATAAACGACGCACTATTGCACATCTCAAAGAAGAATATTTTCTTTCTTCTAGAATATTTGTCCATTAATTGTTTGCACATTTCTTGTGTGCTAAGAATGCACATGAGAATAATATGTGGAGTAATTTTAAAATCATTGAGATTATCTAAATTAAGGTAAACTTTACATTGCGTTAAAACAATTTCCTTCCGCAAAATGATAAATTTCCATGCAAAAACTGTCAAAAGTGCGATCATTCGATCATTTGACTACATAATGATCCAACGAATATAATCTCAGAGTGACGACTGATCACATGACTGACCAAATAACTACCTAATTCATCAATTCGACCTTTTGCACTTACTTTCCCTACGATCGTTTTATAGCTTCATCGAATTGTATTAAAAGTAACTTCTACAAACCCTGTAGAATATGTGGAATCCTGTCAGAGGATACAAAATAAAAAATAACTTATTAATTTGTTAATTGGTGGAAAATAATTGATTAATTTTATACATATTTTTCAATTAAATATTTTTCCATCAAGATAAAACAAAATTTTTACATTTCAAATTAATCTATACTAAAAATGTATAGTGTATAAAAATGTATAAAAATGTATAATTAATCTATACTAAAAAACGATTACCACCGCAAAGTGTGGCGCACTTTTTCTAAATATTATTTTTTCATTTAATTTTCATGATTATTTTCTTGTTTAGGTTCGTTCTATACTGTTTTTGCTTAAATAAATTGAAGAATATGTTTTAGATGTTGTTTCAATCGTGGAATAAATGTGGAAAATAATAAAAATCATAAAAATTAGATGAAAAATAATATTTAAAAAAGTGCGCCACACTTTGCGGTGGTAATCGCATTTGGCGACGACTATAGCATGAAATATTACATTTTCTGCCCATTTTTTTTGCTATTTTTTCATTCAATCTATAAACATCTGAAATCCTCTCCTCGACACTTTCGTCCAGGCGCAAAAAATAGCATAAAGATTTATGGTCGAATACACTTGATTTATTGCTATAATTACTGGCATCACTTGAAATATGACAGCTATGGATTAACTCGTCCGATCATGTTTTGGACATTTTTACTTGCAAGTAACATTCTTTCGCTTTATTTAAACATTTTGTGCTCCTATTCTAATTTAGAGCTTATTTTTTGTACCACGTTTGTAAATTATTTATGCACATAGCTTGTGTAAAAAATCGTTTAAAGAATATTAAGCAGGGCATAGAAATTGCTGAATTTGGAGCGCGTTTTCAAACTTATTTGTTTTTGTTTTTTGTCTCTACTTTCTCTCACCTAAGCCTTCGCTGTTGTTTAAATATCCTTCTCCTTCTCCTTCTCCTTGTAGTTCTTCTCCTTTTTCTTCTAGTCTTTTTCTATCTCCTTGTAGTCAGCTTAGTCCTTCTTCTCTCTCTAGTTCTTCTCCTTTAATGCTCCTTGTAGTCCTTCTATTCCTTTTACTTCTTCTCTTTTTAGTCCTTCTGCTCCTCCTTCTATTCATTTTCCTTCTTCTCTTTATAGTTCTTCTGCTTCTCCTTCTAGTCCTACTCCTTCCTTTTCTAGTCCTCTTTCCTCCTTCTAGTTCTTCTAGTCCTTCTGTTTCTTCTGCTTCTCCTTCTAGTGCTTCCCCATTAGTCATCCTTCTCCTTTTAATCCTCCTTTTCTTTCTAGTCTGTCTAGTTTTTCTCCTTCTTCTTCTTCTAGTCCGCTTAGTCTTTCTCCTATTAATCCTCCTTCTAGCTCTTCTCCTTCTTCTTCTTCTAGTTATTCTTCGTCTCCTTCTAGTCTTTCTGTTTCTCTTTCTGCTTCTCCTTCTAGTCCTTCTGATTCTCTTTCTGCTTCTTCTTCTAGTCCTACTCCTTCCTTTTCTAGTCCTCTTTCCTCCTTCTAGTTCTTCTAGTCCTTCTGTTTCTTCTGCTTCTCCTTCTAGTGCTTCCCCATTAGTCATCCTTCTCCTTTTAATCCTCCTTCTCTTTCTAGTCTGTCTAGTATTTCTCCTTCTTCTTCTTCTAGTCCGCTTAGTCTTTCTCCTATTAATCCTCCTTCTAGCTCTTCTCCTTCTTCTTCTTCTTCTAGTTATTCTTCGTCTCCTTCTAGTCTTTCTGTTTCTCTTTCTGCTTCTCCTTCTAGTCCTTCTGATTCTCTTTCTGCTTCTTCTTCTAGTCCTACTCCTTCCTTTTCTAGTCCTCTTTCCTCCTTCTAGTTCTTCTAGTCCTTCTGTTTCTTCTGCTTCTCCTTCTAGTGCTTCCCCATTAGTCATCCTTCTCCTTTTAATCCTCCTTCTCTTTCTAGTCTGTCTAGTATTTCTCCTTCTTCTTCTTCTAGTCCGCTTAGTCTTTCTCCTATTAATCCTCCTTCTAGCTCTTCTCCTTCTTCTTCTTCTTCTAGTTATTCTTCGTCTCCTTCTAGTCTTTCTGTTTCTCTTTCTGCTTCTCCTTCTAGTCCTTCTGATTCTCTTTCTGCTTCTTCTTCTAGTCCTACTCCTTCCTTTTCTAGTCCTCTTTCCTCCTTCTAGTTCTTCTAGTCCTTCTGTTTCTTCTGCTTCTCCTTCTAGTGCTTCCCCATTAGTCATCCTTCTCCTTTTAATCCTCCTTCTCTTTCTAGTCTGTCTAGTTTTTCTCCTTCTTCTTCTTCTAGTCCGCTTAGTCTTTCTCCTATTAATCCTCCTTCTAGCTCTTCTCCTCCTTCTCCTTCTAGTTCTTCTGCTTTTTCTTCTAGTCCTTCTCCTTCTAGTCCTTTAAGATAAGCCTGTAACAAATTTTTAAAATTCAATAGATTTTCTATTCGTTATGCACATATAAACGTCAAGACCCTTGAGCTCGTTTTTACTATAAATTATGATAAAAACTCTTCTCATAAAAGTTTCCCAAATTTTCAGAACATCCCTCCAATCAAGTTCGCCCATTTAAATGCGATATAGAATCAAAGCTAGATGTCATCTAACCATAATCTTTCAAATGTATTTTTAACACTTCCTTGATGTTTCTCTCACAAGACCCAATTCCTTTACCCTATTTCCGCGTCTTATCAATGTGCCGCCTTATTGTTCTGTCATCAAGCAAACTAACATTCTTGAAGGTGGGCGTGTTGATCGCTACAGTAAGAGTGTTTAAAAATAAACGGAAGGAGTGAGTCATTGGTTTGTTGAAAGGGAATGATAAATGAGGGGACATTGGCGACCAGTTGTTGTTTCTTATTTGCAGTGTATACTAAAAAAATGCGAAAATTGGTACTGTTAGGAAATAAAATTCTTCAAAATGATGTGAAACCATAGTTAGATCGTATATAATAAATTTTAGTAAGAAAGAATTCCGAAGAATTCAAAAGTTGCAAAATATAATTATAAGAAATAAAAAGAGAACTCAATTTAGTTTATATTTATTTTCAAATTCATCATTCCCGATTCAGGTTTTAGGTCAATATAGAGTTTCTTAATTTTAATTAATTTTATTAAAAAACATATTTTGAATTACTAAGAAATATTGAACATAACCTTCAATGTAATAAAGGCATAGTAGTTCCAGCAATCTATCTTTGAAGGGTTGACAAGTTGGGTTGATGGGCAATTTTCCATAGAGGAAGAGTTCCACGGCTTTTAAGGTTTTCAGGTAGTGTTTCACACCTTGTGGGGTTTTCAGGCGATTTCACGCCTTGTGGGGTTTTCAGGCGATTTCACCCCTTGTGGGGTTTTCAGGCGGTTTCACGCCTCGTGGGGTTTTCAGGCGATTTCACGCCTTGTGGGGTTTTCAGGCGGTTTCACGCCTCGTGGGGTTTTCAGGCGATTTCACGCCTTGTGGGGTTTTCAGGCGATTTCACCCCTTGTGGGGTTTTCAGGCGGTTTCACGCCTCGTGGGGTTTTCAGGCGATTTCACGCCTTGTGGGGTTTTCAGGCGATTTCACCCCTTGTGGGGTTTTCAGGCGGTTTCACGCCTCGTGGGGTTTTCAGGCGATTTCACGCCTTGTGGGGTTTTCAGGTGGAATAAACGCCTTGTGGGGTTTTCAGGCGATTTCACGCCTTGTGGAGTTTCAGGCAATTTCACGCCTTGTGGGGTTTTCAGGCAATTTCACTCCTTGTGCGGTTTTCAGGCAGAGTAACCCAAGTATTAAAATGGATCTCGACTGAAACTTTTGCAGTTGACGCGTCGTTTCAATATTTAAACTCTTGTGTGTGATCATTGTGCAGACATCTAGAATCACGAAATGTTTTTTCCTAGTAAATTTTCGAAAAATTCAAATTAGAGTATACCTTGTACTGTATTTCATGGGTGGATTCTAGGTTTTAGACACTCTTAAATAGCTATAATAGAACTCTAAAACAGAATTTTAACTAGACAATGCAATATTCCATGATTTTTTGCGGACCGGGCATTCTATTTTCCCATGAGAGACGCAAATTTTAATTTCCGGTATACGGTGTGCCCGCTTGACTTTGTGCTCAATTTTTCTCATCTTACAGAACGATTCAGTTTTGTTTCTACAATTATTATGTGTATCTCTGCATTTTATACCATACCATAAGTTAAAAATGGGAATTTCCCGTTTCGGTACAATTTAAGATTGTCTTGTCTTCCCATTTATTCAATTCTATTATTTTTACTCTCTCTATTTTTATCGTCTACACGCACTCAACTTCTGCCTAGCCAACTCCTAGCGTAACACCGAGCACGTTCAAGATTTTATCGAGTTTGCGAGAGGATATGAGCAGTCAAAATACCGTTACGGAGCTAATATACAATTGTTCTCGGTATTTGTGGGGCGAACACTAGCCGAAAACAAAGTGGGGAGTCGCTGCGGGTTCTATTCCGGTCTTCCTCTACCCTTTTTTCTTCAACAATTAATGCTAATATTATAGCATTTATTAATGAGTTCACGCCACCCGTCAAATGTCAACTTTATAGAAATTTAATCGCGTATTACCAATTTCCACGTGGACATTTCTGTATAATTTTAAGAAGAACAGAAGATAGTGCGGATGGAGTAGAATCACTGCAAAATTTCGTTCTTTCATGGGAGGGGCTTCGTTTGTGAAATTCCGGACCGGGTTGAACTAAAAAATTTCAAAAACCGTGAAATTTTTTTTAAAGAAAATACCCGGGCCGAGAAGAAAATACCCGGGCCAGGGTTACAAGGAATCCCTCCATCACTGGCCTGGTTTGCATGACAAATGAAAATGAACGTTTTTCGCACTTCTAATGAATCTTGCTAATATCTACGTGTAAATAATGTTGGAATTGTTATGTCCGTCAGTCAAAATCATCCTAAACCATCCACTTGTAAGCAGGTTGGTCCTCGTTTGTGTGGTGGTTTAGTGGATATTTGTTTATTTCGTGTAATCAGGAATTAAGTTAACGTCGGCCTCTTCTGGCTCGACACTACTCCGTGACTTTGCGCCTTCTGTTTGCGGATTGTGCGCCTGTGGTTGTATGGCTGGTTCGTCAGCAGGTGTGCGGCAGGACTTGATTTGAGCATGATAACGTGTTGATCCCAAGTGATCAAAGGGTTGATTAATGTGTACATCCGTAGCACGTCGCTTCGTGTATTTTATCGCTTATTCGTATCTGAGTCATTCCAAGGGATGGGCCAAGTTACCGTATAAGCGACTCCACTGATCTAAATTTTTTTGTCAAAAAATTAGACATAATCACAATTTCTGGTTTCATTGTATAAGTGTTCCATTTGATCTGGATTAGACTGTAGAGATTTGGTAAATATTTTTGTGGTCGGAAAATGCCTTATACATTTGAGGAACAACATTAACAATTTGTATTGTTGCGAGCCTGAATACTCAAAGATTAGTCCAATCACCTCTGACGAGGACCGACTAGGAAAGGTGTTGTGGCCTTGAGGTGGTGGAGCTGTTGGTAGTAGCGAATGATGAGAGTAGCCGAAGAAACCTCAAACTTGGGTAATTAAACCACTTTATTGAGATTTACATAATTTACTAAAACAATTAAAAACAATATAATATTAACAATAAATAAAACGAAAAGCCGGAAGTGAAATACGAAATATTATTTTAGGTCAAACACAGGGCCTTCGCGCTGTGCCTGCACATCTAAGCGCGCATTTGGCGCGAATTTAAATTTTTATGTGGCGCTGCCACAACAAAAGGGAATTGAGTTTGTGCTCACAAAATAGCTGCTTACACTCCGCTGACTCTGCTGGCTCGCGGGCGTAGTAAATACAGTAAACAACGCTGTTTCCCATCCCAGTACTTTCTCCCATTCTTTGCCCAATTTATCAAATAGGCTTTTTCACATTTTTTTACGGCTGCGCTGCAAGACCATTACAAATAGAGAGACACAAAAGGACATTCTCTATTTTTATAAATATCTCGGCGCACAGAAGTTTGCAATGCGTCGTGAAAACATTTTAAATAGTCTATAGCTATAGTAACAGCTGAAATTCTTATTTTTGTTATATCATGATATCATCATTTTGATCATTCTTATTATTTGAACTTTTACAATTTGTATTTAATATGTATATTTTTTCAGATCATCATGAATACCTTCGTTACAAAGAAGCAGACTTTCTTGTTTTATATTTACAGTCAATCAATTACAATTCTATGTCAAACATCCCGTCTCCTCCCATTCTTTTTGGCGAGAGTAGTAAGAATTTCCATGGAGACAGAAGACCTAGCGCTCTGGAACATTTATTCGAAAAGAATACAATTGATGAGTATATAGCTAGATAGAGTAGGATCTTGTCGGTACATGTCGTTTCTAGAAAAAAAGTCACTTTAGCACCCGCTTGAGAATTTGATGAGACTTGCTCGCATCATTGATAGATTCGTGTGCGCTAATTCCAAATCTGATTTCAAAATCCGCGCAATTTGTTCTCTGAGCCGAGATATGTAAAATCGCAATTAAAAGCCAAATATTAATCCTCCCATCCCATTACAGTTGTCGTGCCTTGGTAATGATCCAATTATTTCACTAATCCACATGGATATTGCAGAATATTTTTTGTGATAATTTTAATCAAACAACTCTTATAATCAAAGTCTGTATGCACACCAGTGATGGGAGGGACTCCCCGCGGTCCCCCCCCCCCCCGACCCGGGTATTTTTCTAAAAAAAAGGGATCCCGGTCCCGTGTGCCGAGTCCCGGGTAGGGAAAAATTGAAGTCCCGGTCGCTGTCCCGTCTCCCGGTCCCGGGTTGGGAGAAAGGGAAGTCTTTGTATATTGACATAGTTATGTTTTTGATACATATTGTAACATAATTTAAAAGGGAAATGTTCGCTCGTCTCTTGTTCTCACTCTTCCTCCTTTTTAATTGTCACTATTACCGTTCCCCCCGACCCGGGTATTTTTCTAAAAAAAAGGAAGTCCCGGGACCCGGGTTTTGAAATTTTCAATTTTTTAAGGTCCCGTCCGCCCGGAATTCCAAAAAACGGGGTCCCTCCCATCACATTGGACAATAATTGAGTTTAATTTAGAACACTCCTGATCTCATTTAAATTCATAAAATTTGCATTAAAAAAAGAGTTTGTATATTAATATTAATTGAAATTTTGAATTCCTATAATTACAGTTGCAAATTATTCAAGTTCGCTTAAATTTAAATGATCATTTTTCAATTTTTATTCGCATTTTATTAAAATCCACCTCTGTGCTAAAAACTAATTATTAATTGATTATTATAAGGTTCAAGTTTTAACTTTATTCTAGGTTCAAATGAATATCCTAGGGACCTATTTCGACGATTTCATTTGGCGTGATTCAAGAACGCCATTTTGAGATTTTGAGATCTTTTGAGATTAAGAACCATTTTGAACGCCAAATGGAAATTACGATTTTCGGGTTTCCATACATGTCTGAAAGTTTTTTACGTATTTTCAGTAAATCATTTTCACGGCACTCCCTCAGCAGTTAATACGCGATCGCATTGATTTGAACACATAATTTGGAGTGCCATGTAACAGTTTAAGAATAGCGTTATACTTTCTTCAGTGGTAGAAATAATAAGGAATGAATACAATAGTAGTTTAGCTGATCATATAGTAATAGACATATGGTAGAAGACTGACAGATATACAACTAGTATACTTCTTTCGTACCTGGTGCTTAAATTCCATTCGGACCAAGCAAGGGGGGATGATGAGAAAGCGGGAGCTGATGGTTTGTCCACAAGAGGACGTCAATCGCCGCAGGCTGGTCACTTAAGACTCTGCCCAACTCGTTCGCCAGAGGCCACCGTACCCTAGTTCGTTCCGTGATATGTTGGAAGACACTAGGAGGCCGAGAAGAGACAGTGTGTCATTAAGAGCCGAACTCATACTGACCCCGTCAGGTTAGACCCCAGACTTCCACAGCCCTACATTTTGCACGCCAAATGGAAATTACGATTTTCGGGTTTTCAATCATGTCTGAAAGTTTTTTACGAATTTTCAATAAAACATTTTTCCACGACAGTTTAACTAGACTTGTCTTAAACTATCTTTCTGCACGCCAAATTGAAATAACGATTTTCTACTTTGACTTCGGGGTGTCACCCTATTACAAGACTGCTCCCGAACAGAAATTGTTTCAATTTCGCATCCAGAATTCGGAATATTTCACCCATTTTTGCTGCAGACTACATACAAACAGCAATTGAATGATCGTAAACAGTCTTTTTGTTGTTTCAGCCTCAGGCATACTTCTCGCGACGGATCGGGATAAACAAGAAAATTGTCGATATAATTTATCAGGGTGGTCTAAATCAAATCAAGGTTCAATCTGTTGTTTTAGCAAGCTATTCAAGCTGTTTAGAATGACAGAATCTTATAAAAGAAAGCCACCAGAGTAGAGAAGAGCTCAACCTTAGTTGATAGAGAATAAAATATACTCGTACAATATAATTATACAATATAATTAAGATATATTAAAGAGAACACAATATATCATTTTAACAAAATATGAGAATGTTCCATGATGAGTCCTTTTTATCAGAATGCTCCTTGTATACTGACATAAAGCTTGTGCATACTGGAGCTCTCTTGAATGACCGGTGAAGGTGACGAAGGTGTCGATTTAATTTTCATTATTTGTGTATTTCACTGTGTTATGATTATGGTTTTGTTCTGGGACTGATGCGTGAGAAAATTAGGAAGAATGATATTTTGGAACTTTATTACAAAATCACAAGTGCATAACAAATTATGGATATGCAATAATATTAGGGTGTCCCTTGTTAGACCAAAATTGAAGTGATAAATTCACGTGGAGTACTGTGATATCAAATAAAAATTTCACAAATCCAGCGAAATACTAGGGCGAACCAAAATTTTGTTCTCCGATTTTCTATTGAATACTATTTTCTAGAAAGGCCATAAAAACTTTAACACACTCTTAAAAATCGGAAAATTACTATTTAAATTTGGCGTGCTACTTAAATTTATTAGGGTGAACCAAAATGTTTTTCCAATTTCCTATATCTTTTTGTCTAATTGTTTTTTTACCAAATAAAGATTTTTATATACATGTGTTATATATATTTTTAAAGCTCTTGAACAGCTCTATCATAATATATATTGAAATGTTTAATTGGTCTTTTATTTAAAAAAATTTTTCACTTGTAGATGAAACATGGTAAAATCCGAAATTCGTGTTCTTTTACGACCTTACTGGAAACAAGGCTTCAACGCAACTGCAGAAGCAAAAAAATAGGCCAAGTTGTAAACGAGAACATTGTCTCGGAGCGTATTTGCTTCAAAAGATTTACACACACGGAGTGCGACACTGATCTGTAGGACAAGACACATTCAGACCGACCTACGACAGTGGATTCTGAAGCAATCCGTGAAGCTGTGGAAAGCAATCCATCAATAAGTACTCGCAGATTGTCGGCCGAGCTCGATATCAGTTGTACGACTTCTTCACGCCCTTGAGAAAGTCAATAGACGCTGTAGAGAAGTACCTCATGCATTTACTGAAATTCAAGCTCAAAAACGTGTCGAGACTTGCCGAAAACTACTCAAGATTACCGTTTTATTCGTAGAATTGTAACTTGTGATGAAAAGTGGGTCTACTTCAGTAATCCGGATAGACAAAATCAATGGTTGGATACTTTACTTACTTTTACTTTACTTTGGAGTTTGAATCAACCGCATAAGCGGTTTCGAACTATCTCCCTCCATTTCGAACGAATGCATCTCGCCAATGTAGACCACGTCGTTTTCTTTTGGAGCATTCCCAATCTTCTTCCGGATGTGCATGTCCTTGATTCATGGTCCGTAAATTAAACACATCCTTGGTTCTTCGTCCTCTACACGCCCTTCCTCAAAGAGAGCCGTCGGTTCGGAACCCCGCGCTGAATCCATCCAGTTTACTTCTTTATTTGACTTGGATTAATAGTAGATACCCTTAATTCCGTGCGGTTGGCCTACCAGGCCTCCGAGCACCGGACCAGCTGCGAGTATGGGCCGATACCGGAGCTGGAACAGAGGGTTCCTTCGGCCTGCACTGTAGAGGGTGGCCAAATCCCGCGATGTTGTTGAAGTGCAGCCATCCTACCATCCTCACGCCACGTGGAGGCAGAACCCGAGAAGGATAAACGGCGGCCCGGTCAAACGGCGGAACTCAAACGAAGGCACTTCTGTGTGTTTGGTGCAATTTCGAAGGCGTAATTTACTTCGAGCTAGTTCCAAATAGTCGAACCATCGACGCAGACCTCTATTGCGCCCAACTTGATCGAATGTATGCGGCAGTTGGCGAGAAATATCCAGCATTGATCAATCGGCAGCGGATAGTCCTTCAACAAAACCGCACACCGCCAGGCAAACGAAGGAAAATATCGAAAATCTCGACGTCATTGAACTTCTTCCACATCCAGCTTATAGTCCGGACCATGCGCCATCTGATTATCATCTTTTCCGATCCATGACACACTTTCTTCGGGCTCGTAGCTTCAATGACCCTAGCCGATGTCGAAAACGGGTGCCGCGAGTTTTTCGTCTCTAAGAACAAGGAGTGGTACCGCAGCGGGATCGAACAACTTGCCGAGAGATGGGTTCAAGCCATAGAGTCAATTGGTCTTTAATTTGAAGCCTAATTGTTTTTTAAAATTATTCTTAAATTTTTAGTAAAAAATCGGAAAAAATTTTTGGTTCACAGTAACACACCAAATGGAAATGATGTTTTTCTAATTTTCACGCATTTCTTACATTTTTCACGTGTACTTGACGCAAATATTGTCTACGTCAGTTTGTCAGTTTTGTCTTAGACTCTCAAAAAATATTAAAATCTTCACAAAAATATTAGATTTGAGCACGTTTTCTGAGCTCGTTTTATTAGCTGGCAAGTTGGTGTGCAGTAATAATTGGAAAACCCAATATAGAACCAATAGAGAGTTATATATTTAAAGAACATCAAAACTGGGAACATCTCAGAACATAACAATTATTACAACTGGTATGAATTAGGACAAAATAAATAATGGCGGCGAGCCTGCACACTCAAAGATTAGTCCAATCACCTCTGACGATGACCGACTATCCGAGTCAGGAGAGAATGATGAGGAAAGGGAATTGAGTTTGGGCTCACAAAAGAGCTGCTTAGACCCTGCTGACAGGTCAGCCCCCGGGCGCAGTTAATGTTACGACGATTATCCCCTTTGGGTTCCTTGAACGATGGGAACCTGAACTATGGGTGTATGATAACGGTAACGCCCAAAAGCCGCCATTCCTTACAAAACTCTTACAGGGAATTTCCTCCATATGCTATGCGGCACTCATTACTATACCACTGGTTCAGATGAGCCGCACTTAGCACGTAATTCATATAGGGACAATGGGGGAAGGGAGAAAACGAAAGAAGTTATGTGATACTGATTACTCGTGCTTGTTTGATTGTGTTTTGTGTTTCACTTGGTTCAAGACTCGACTGCGAATGCTTCACAGGCCAACTGCTGTGGTAATGAAAAGAGCTCAGGAAACTTCCTCAAATCTAACTTTTTATAAAGTTATTAATATTTCTAGATAATTGAAGACGAGTCTATTTAAATTTTCGTAAACTATATCTTATTGAAAAGACGTAGAATTTTCAGACTTACTTGATTACTTTATTAGCCCGTATCAACCGTGAAAGTTGCGGACCATCTCTCTACAGACGTCGCGGCTCTTTCTCGTCATTGTTTCACCAAGCCACTTTCTTCTCAATCTTCTTCCATTCATTCGGCTGTTGGAGGTTTCGTGCACATAGTCGGATACCCATTTGCGAATCGAGTCAGCCCAACGCTCCTTCGGCCTTCCTTTGCTTCTAACGCCACATCGAGGGTTCCATTCTGTAATGATTTTACACCATCTTTGAGGTGGCATCCGTGCGATATGGCCAGCTCATTTCATCTTCTTCTTATTCACAATGACACCCACGTCAAAATCGTCGCATCCGACATAGAAACAAATCGAATCTGCACAACGTTGTAAAAATTTTCAGACACGCGTAAAAATTGGGAAATCGCTATTTCCAGTTGGTGTGCACATTGTAATAAATCCATCATTTGTTGTATGAGCCTATATAGGATTCCAGTGGCGTTTATTTTGAAAAAACAAATTTCGCGCCTCTTGTTGTCTTGCTGTTGTCTGTTGTTTTCTTTGAATTTTTGATTATTTTGTGGTAAAATTGTGTATGCTCATCTCTACTTTAATCCATTCTTGACTAGAAGGTGAAATCTGAATTAGAATTGATGCTGGTTTAACGAGAGAAATATAACGAGAAAATGTCGAAATTTAATTTTCAATTTGTCTATTATTTATTTCGCTTTAATAATGACAACAATTGCCCTATCAACATATTTATAAATCCATTATAATAGGAGAATCTGAGACTTTACATAATTTTAAGTTAAAAAATCTAATAAACAAAACAAATTCACACACGAGTGCACTCATCTTGCCACAAGAATACGCGCAAACTTTAGATAAACAAGAAATGCTCGAACTTATCATAAATGAATGCTTCTATTAATATCGATTCTATGGAAATATTTATTTGTAATATATCACAATAACCTGAAAACAATTAAGTTGTCAACTATGACATTCATTTAATATTCATCGCTCGGCTAGATTGTGACGTAGGTAAACTTGTTTTGTTTTAATCAATTATGGCCGTATTTAACTAATTTTGCACCAATGACGGTTTCATTTAACAGTGTAGGTATGTCTTATGGATTTTTTCGTTTTAAAATTATAAAAATTCTAAAAAGTCGAGGTTAAAGATTATATTTCGGAAACTCTCTGTTGTGTTACCTCTTTGAATTTTTGATTATTTTTGTGGTAAAATTGTGTATGATTTCTCTACTTCAATCCATTCTTGACTATAAAGTGAAATCTGAATTAGAATCGATGCCGACCTCGTCAGCTACACTAGCTGACAAAAGTTTTGTCACAAATGTTTTTTCCTGTTTAACTTTTTTGTGACTTGACCAAATTGGCTGATTTTTTGATATTGTATGTGAATCAGTGTTTAAAATGTTAGGTTAGCAAAATTTGGTTTAAATTACCATGGCAATTTCGGTACCACGCATTCCGTTTTCCCTCATATTGATAACAGCTTGCCGGGTGGCAATTGGAGTTTCTTTACGTGGAGTCATCTCTAAAATGTTGCCAATTACTGCTATTTTCAATAAATTATAAAAAAAATATAATTGAACTTTAAAAATTATTAAAAAATGCAGTGCAAGTAAAGTGCGTAATATCTTTGACCCGGACCTGTGTCCCGGTAATGAAAATGAAAGGTTTTAGTAGTTTTTTTTTTTAATTAAAGTTTATGAGATCGAATAAATGATTATAATTTAAGCATCCAATAACATAGAAAGACAATGTTGAACATGTAAAATACCATATTAACAAAAAACCTTTTATTTATACACATTTATAACAGTCTTTTATGAGTAAAATAAGTTTTCCAACATAATTTAAGTTCATATTAATTCTCTTTAGCATATGTATCGAGCAGGATGAGATTCGAACTCAGTCGAACTATTCTTGTTGACATGTTAGCCAGTCAGAGTGACGCCGTAGTTATTATGGGCCACCCATAAGCTCCAAAACCCAGGAACTGACAAAATCCTGTTCCCTATCAAGTCGTCAAATGAAGATCACTTCGGATTCGTCGACGTCGTCATCACTCGTACTGCTGGTTCACCAAAGGCGGACAAGTTTTTCTTTCACTTTGCCCCAACTCCAGTTGATGTCACTGATTCTGCCGTCCACTCCAGCTGGAAAATACCATTCTCGACCTATAAAGGAGATGTTTTATGCATCCCAAAGATGAATTGAATCTCATTTTCGCTTTGTTATATATCATTCTATTGTTAATTCTGTCATTGTTATTATTTTTCACGTAAAGTTGAATTGAACACAAACATTCTTACTTACTTTGGATACTTTGGAGTTCGTATCGTCATGCCCGTGCCATTGACCGCCTTCTTCCGCAAGATCCCCTTCCCGAGTTTCTTGGATTTCACCACCGCCTCCTTGGCTACTCTTGACCATCTTTCTCTCAGCCGTCCTCTTCGTCTTCTAAAGCACCTCGGCTTCCATTCTGTCACGATCCTTGTCCATCTTGTGGTAGACATGAACGGCCCATTTCAGCTTCTTCATTTTCGCAATTATGAGGATGTCGATGTGAGTTGAACAAGATGATGTTGATAATTCTTTGTAGTTTGCGAGGAGAGTCCACAACGTTCTGCATGACGAGCTTGTGTTTCCCTTCCTGATCGAGAAGAGGAACCAGATCTTTGCATTTTGTGTACGCGGCCCATCTGATTCCTCCTAAAATTTCTTCATCCAGTGTACCGTCGCGACACCATAATACTTACTTTCTTTGGATACTCTGATTCAGCCCCAGAAACATAGCGGAATGATCAAGATTGGCTGAAGAGCGTTTCTATCTGATTCAAGTTATTCAACAAAAAATACATTTTATTGCTCCATTCCACGACCACGCCACCCGAAAATGTCTTTTATAGAATTCTGCGTGTACTTTTAAGATAACTGCTAATATTATTTTGATTATTTGAAGACAAACTATCATCAAATTCAAAAGATAAATGAAGGTTTAGATTATCAAAGAACTCTTCACAAAAACCAAAGAAAGAACTCTATCAAAGAACTATCAAAGAACTTGATGGGAGGTGTCGACTTGTAGAAGAGCGGAATATTATTTATAGGTTATTCAGAATAATAGCAACATAAGTAGTGGAATAAAGGATTAGCCACTAAGCCATTAACAATAACAAACACAAAGTTTATATAGTGATGATGACCTTGAAGTCACATATGCTATATGTGCCAAATATGCTCAAATTAGCTCTTTGTTGTTCCAGTGGAGACATTTCCGCCGCAAGAAAATTTTGGAATTTCTTGGTACCGTTGATCATCTCCAATCAATTGTTGTTGGATCCTGATGTCACAATTTAACCAGATTTTATTGCTATTAAAATTTTGAACTATATACCACGGACCGGGGGGGAGTCCTTCCCATCACTGGAGTCTACCGGGCGGCGTGCACGACAAGTGAAAATGATGATTTCTTAATGTTTAAACGCAACTTATTAATTTACACGTGAAATTTAAAAACTAATTTTGTCGTAAGTTTGTCAGGCTTTGCTTAAAATATCTCTGTCACTTCAAATTATGGCGAAATGTTAGAAATAAGTGGCGTTACTGATGTTCTGTTTTAAAAAATTAATTTGGCGTGCTAGACTGGAGATTAGGATTTTCCAATTTTTAAACGTGTCTGAAAATTATTACGGCTTTTTCAATAAACCATTGATTACGACACTTTAACGAGGCTTTCCTTAAACTATCTAAAAATCGAAATATATTTCCGAAAAATTAGATTTGAAAACGTTTACTGAGCTCATTTTCTTACCATACAAATTGGTGCATACCAGGGTTGAACGCAAATCAGTTTTTTTTCAAACGGACGACGGAAAACGGAAAATGGAAGATGGAATTCCGTGCAACCCTGGTGCATACCCAATAGTAAAAAATGATTGTCTCCCTTTTACGCTTGACTTATAACTTTCACGTGAACTTTAAATAAACATTATTGACGACATTTTGTCAGCTATTCCTTAAACTCTCTAAAAATATAAATATATTTCCGAAAAATTAGATTCCAGCACGTTTACTGAGCTCATTTTGTTGCCATACAGGAATATTTTATTTTCTACTCTTTCTTTATTCTCTTCATTCTTAACAATTCTTTTATAATATTAGTTAAATTGTCCTCTAATAAAAATGTTAAGATATTTTTAATTGCCGACAAAACTAATTGAGCCCCTCATTACGTACATTTTCTCTTAATTTTCTTCTCTTCTCAAACTTTTTTAAAGGAAATTAACACGGAAACGGTTACAATACGAAATTACGTGTTTTCGAATTGTCATTTTTTTTTAAATAATTGTTTATCATTTCGTTTCCAATTTCCGTAAACATATACGACTGTGATGAACAGTACTGTTCCGGTTGATAATATCTCTGCTAGAAATTAATAAGCACACCAAATTAAACTTACTTTACTTTGACGTCCGAATCATTCTCGCAATGCACGTCAACTGAATTGTTTGATTTTTTGAAAGTTTGAGATCATTCCTGGGCAATATCACAATTTAAGAATCCCAATCGGCATGCATCATATGAGTCTTATGAAAACATGAATATCTCGAATACTTTTTTAACAACAGACAGAAGCTATACACCACTCGAATCGCCACAATTTGCTTTATGAGAAGCGGATAATATTTCCTGCATGAGAAGCGGATGATAATCTTATTTTTACGCTTATCTTAAAACATTCACAAGTAAGTTACACAAATATTATCTACGCTAGCTTATCAGCTATTCCTTAAACTCTCTAAAAAGATTAAATTCTTAACAAAATATTAGATTTGAGCGCACTTTTGAGCTCATTTTAGTAGCGTTCCACGTGGCGTGAATAAGAAACATCAGATGTATTCTATGTATCACAACTTGTTCAGACGAGTTAAACTATTTCTAATGTGAAAGTGAAACAACGATTTTGAATGCACCGCCCATCACTGTAACATAACAAAATGGCTGGATTTTGTCAGTTTTTGAAGATGTTACAGTAGTTAGACACTTTGTCTAGACTCTGGATGTATCAGGAACTATCCAGTTAATCATATATATACACGAGCTGACAAAAGTTTTGTCACAAATGTTTTTTCGGGTTTAACTTTTTTGTGACTTGACCAAATTGGCTGATTTTTTGATATTTTATGTGAATCAGTGTTTAAAATGTTATAGTAGCAAAATTTGGTTTAAATTACCATGACAATTTCGGTACCACGCATTCCGTTTTCCCTCATATTGATAACAGCTTGCCGGGTGGCAATTGGAGTTTCTTTACGTGGAGTCATCTCTAAAATGTTGCCAATTACTTCTATTTTCAATAAATTATGAAAAAATATAATTGAACTTTAAAAATTATTAAAAAATGCAGTGCAAGAAAAGTGCGTAATATCTTTGAGCTACGCGTTTTAGGATAAACGCTTGTCACTGTAAAACGAATCATCGTAATCACAAGCGGGAATTTGTAAAATAATCTACAAACATATGAATGTATCATATAAAAAAATCAGCCAATTTGGTCAAGTCACAAAAAAGTTAAACCCGAAAAAACATTTGTGACAAAAATTTTGTCAGCTAGTGTATGTTTTATTTAATGCCAATTCAAAATGACGATTTTCCTTGTTTTGAAATGTAAACTTTAAATTTCCACGTATCATTTATAAGATCTCTTTTTCATCCAGTATATTGGATTTTCTTAAAATATCTAAAAATCAAAAAGCCATTTCAAAGTATTGCATTAGAAACGGAGCAATATTTGATAGCTCAATTGAAGTGCTTTTTGAATTTGAATCTAATAAACTTCCAATTGAAACAGTTGCCTCCATTTAAACCTCCCCTATGAATAATTAAGGCGATATTTTCGGCTATATGGGGTAGTTTCGGATACACTTTTAAGTTGCACAAAACATCCAATTTGTGTATTCACGTGGAGTACTGTGTCATCACATTCACAAATGGAACATTTCAATTGGCGTGAAATAAAAAATACACTTTCATGAAAATATTTCTACTATGGTCATATCTGAATTGGTTCGTTATAAATTGATACACGATTATAAAATGAGCTCAGTAAACGTGCAAGATATTCAAATTTTTTGACAACATGCCAAAGGAAAATGAAAACTTCTAATGAATCTTTCTAATGTCTATAAGGTTTCCACGGCAATTTAATTATTATTTTCTTAATGTGTGTTGTCTCTAAATAATAGACTACACGCATTGAAGAGGAATAGATGGAAATGTGCTTTGTGGCCGTGCGGCCGTTTTTCCTCTTCCATTAGGCACATTCCACCTTTAGAAAATCATTTTTGACGTGCTGATGAAGATAATATTTTAAAGCACTTAATTGAATGATTCTGTAATAAGATTAGATCCACTTCAATGACCCTTATTATTATTAATATACTTTTCCCTCAACCAGAAGACACAAAAACCAAAAAAAGACTCATTCAGCAGATCCCCTTCACTTCCCGTTTCAACAAAACTCTTGAAGCACTTCCTAATAACAATAAGAAAGATTCTTCAATCAATAAACTCACTTCAACAAGAATCTATTTAAGGCAAATGACGTCATAAAATATTTTTAGCCCAAAATAGAATGTTTTCTGCTGTCAGACTGATGTTTCCCCGTAACATTCCACCCGCTATTTGAAAACAAAAAAAGTTTTAAAGAATATGAGCATCAAACAACATCCAAGGTAATTTAATTCATTTAAATGATATGAGGAGTCTAGACTCGTTTGGCCACATCTGGCTCGGATGTTGTTTATTATTTGAGATAATAATTGGCGTTTGTTTTTTTTAATGAAAATAATAATGGATTATGATAGGAGAAACATGTTTGATGATTGAGATTCCATTAGAACAAGGTGGTTTTAAAATTGAAGTCAATGTGTTTACTGAAAAATGTATATATATACACTAGCTGACAAAAGTTTTGTCACAAATGTTTTTTCGGGTTTAACTTTTTTGTGACTTGACCAAATTGGCTGATTTTTTGATATGATAGATTCATATGGTTGTAGATTATTTTTAAAATTTCCGCTTGTGATTACGATGATCCGTTTTACAGTGACAAGCGTTTATCGTAAAACGCGTTGCTCAAAGATATTACGCACTTTTCTTGCACTGCATTTTTTAATAATCTTTAAAGTTCAGTTATATTTTTTTCATAATTTATTGAAAATAGCAGTAATTGGCAACATTTTAGAGATGACTACACGTAAAGAAACTTTAATTGCCACCCGGCAAGCTGTTATCAATATGAGGGAAAACGGAATGCTTGGTACCGAAATTGCCATGGTAATTTAAACGAAATTTTGCTACTATAACATTTTAAATACTGATTCACATAAAATATCAAAAAATCATCCAATTTTGTCAAGTCACAAAAAAGTTAAACCCGAAAAAAACATTTGTGACAAAACTTTTGTCAGCTAATGTATATATAGTTAGGATTATTTTAACAAGGATAATTTAAGAGCTGGAATTAAAGCAGAAAACAAAACACCGTAATTATTTGCAGACGAGGCTATGCGCTACCTATCTCGGTTTTTAAGAATTTTATATACGAGTAGAAACTAACAAGCGATGGAATAAAGTATCCAAAGTAATTAACAAGAGAAGTATAAAAGATCAACATCTCAGATTTTGATGAAACTTTGCAAAAAGATTCATTTTGGGTCAAAGCTTATGCACAAAAAATTACAGCCCGCCAAGAATATTTTAACGTACTGAAGAATAGGTTTGAAATCTGAACATCCCTCCGATCATTATTTTTCTTCACCGACAATCCGTGTTGTCATACCTTTTTGGGCAGTACTGTGGCCCTTTCTTGGCAATCATGTTTTTGCACTGCTTAAAGTCTATGTAAGTATTTACTGTATTAGAAAAATTGCCAGTTTCTTACACAATTTAGAGATTATAGTATTTATACAATTTGATGGTGTGATAAAATGGATTTATAGTCCAAATTTGAACGTATAAGTCAATATAACTTTTTCCAATTTCTTTGAATACAATTTCCATGGACTCATTAACTCTTTGGATATTTGGACAAGCTCTCTTTGGCTCTTTGGAGACTCTTTGGACAAGCTTTGGATATTATTCCAGAGATTTTACCTAAAACGGCGATGTGGAACATTACTTATCGAATAACTCGAAAAGCTTATTATAGATTGGACTGAGATATACACCATTTGTGCATTATCTAGCTTTCCTCAAAAAATCTAGTCGATCGGATTGGACAATCTCGAGATTTTACCTAAAAATGGCAAATTTGAATATTACCTATCGCATAACTCGAAAAGTTTATTATAGATTTTGCTGAAATTCGCGTTATTAATGCATTGAAAAACATTCTATCCGTTCTCGAAATAACTCGCCGATCGGATAGTAAAAACTTGAGATTTTACCGAAAAATGGCACATTTGAACCTATTGCATAAAGAGAAAACTTTATTATAGATTGCGCTGAAATTTGCACTATTAATGAATTAACAATTATTCTAACTACCCTCTAAAAATCTAGCCGATCGGATTGCACAATCCCAAGATTTTACTTAAAAATGGCGAATTTGAAAATTACCTATAGCATAACTCAAAAACTTTATTATAGATTGCGCTGAAATTTTCACAATTAACACACTGAAAAACATTTTAACCGTACACAAAAAATCTAGTTTATCGGATAGCAAAATCCCAAGATTTTACCTAAAAGTGACAAATTTGAACATTACCTATCACATAACTCAAAAACTTTATTATAGATTGCGTTGAATTTAATACTATTAATGCAATAGATATTATTCTAACTTTACCACAAAAAATCTAGCCGATCGGATAGCAAAATCCCAAGAATATACTTACCTAAAATTGACACCTATCGCACGCCAAATGAAAAATTGTATTGTACAATATCTGCACTTGTAAAAAGCTCTCATATATCAATTTTAAAATTTTCTTTCGTCAATTCTTTTGACTTATTCTAAATCATCTGAGGACCATACATTTTTCTGAAATTGTAAATCAGCGGGCACACCAAATGGAAATGAAAATTTTGTCAAAATTTAACCGTGGCTTACTAATGTATACGCACGCCGAAGGGAGAAGGCCTTCACATAGACTGACAGGGATGTGCGATGGGGCGCGCTAACATTTAAACGAATAATTAAATTTATTTTTAAATTTCCAGTTTTAGCTTAACATTTCTATATTATCCGTATATTTGTATTTTATTTCCTATATCACAACAATCCTAATAAAATTGCGCACTTTCTGATATACTTGGTTTGACTATAATTGTTCATTAATGATGTGATTTTAACCGTTAAAAATTATTTTTAAAAAAATTTATAACTTTTGATATAGGGGCTTAGAGCCTTTCTACTATGGCTCATATTACTCTTTGGGTCTTCCTCTATCCATAGAGCCCATAAAACAAAAATTTTCAAAGAAAATTTTTTTGCTATAGCTCCTCTACTAGGATACACCTTATTTTATCATTTTTCTTATTGTTCGAACGTATTTATATTTGTTAACAAATGGTTTCAGTTCAGATAATGTACAAAAAGGATCAATAAAGTAATACAAACCTAAATCGGATCGTTGAGACCGTTTCACCGGCTAAATTTTGATCTATTGCAATGTCATGTCGATCAGACACGAGTGTCATGCTCCATTATACACTACTTGATGAGATAATGTTTAATAACCTGTATTTATTTATTTATAAAGTAGAAAAAAGCAATAAAGATAAAATTTGTATTGCTTTAAAGTCAAAAACAGCATAAATAGCGGAAGAAGGATTTACCAACACAGCAAGGGAGTTCTCATCGCCGAATAAAGAGAAGATAAACTTTACCAATGTCCGGTGGAGAATAAAATTTCGGTGCTTGAAATACCTATATTTGGGGACCATGAAATCGATAGAATTAGGCATCACCCCAGTGCGTATGACAGAATAAAGACTGACCGGGAAGTGTGATGTTGCCATGATGTGTCCAATTTTGCATGTTTTTTATTAATCTCCAACAAGGATGCACTCATCCCGCTCGGATGCCTGTGGGAATCACAAAAACCCTGACATGATGAGTAGTGTATTAGGACGAGTTGTATGCATGATTTGTTATATTTAATGTGTTTTCTGCTGGTAGTTGATAGTATTTTTGCTCTATAAATATGTTTTATGTTTTAATTATTACTTCTATATATGTAGAACAATATTTTATTAGATCCTTCATTATAAAAAACTGTAATTAAAATGTTTTAACACTGACTAAGTCATTGACGGAATTCGACCACAAACAGTGGAATTGACAACGGTGAAACATGCTCAACGATCCGATTTAGGTTTGCATTATTTTATTGATCCTTTTTGTACATTATCTGAACTAAAACCATTTGCTAACAAATATAAATACGTTCGCACAATAAGAAAAATGATAAAAAAAGGTGTATCCTATTAGAAGGGCTATAGCAAAAAATTTTTCTTTGAAAATTTTTGTTTTGTGGGCTCTATGGATAGAGGAAGACCCAAAGAGTAATATGAGCCATAGTAGAAAAGCTCTAAGCCCCTATATCAAAAGTTATAAATTTTTTAAAAAATAATTTTCAACGGTTAAAATCACATCATTAATGAACAATTATAACCAAACCAAGTATATCAGAAAGTGCGCAATTTTATTAGAATTGTTGTGATATAGGAAACATAATACAAATATACGGATAATATAGAAATTTTAAGCTAAAACTGAAAATTTAAAAATAAATTAAATTATTCGTTTAAATGTTAGCGCGCCCCATCGCACATCCCTGTCAGTCTATGTGAAGGGGAATTTTCAACTGAGCGCCTTCGGCGTGTATACGTATTTCATTGTTATTAGCTCGTGTTAAACTATTTTAAAATATTCGCTTCTTAACGAAATTTGCAAAATGAATATCTTTTGTGAGCCACCCAACTTAATCATTTCATTTGGGGCGCAGAGGGAGCTTAAGTTTTTTTGAGTTTTTTTGGCGCGCTGTCGCATAACTTTACTATGGATTGGTTCTGAAATTTGTACTATTAATGCGCTAGTGATTATTCTAACTACCCTCAAGAAATCGGGACAATTTGTATTAATTTAGTTAAATTTTATTTTTTTCTGAAATTCCAGGTGGAAAATTGGCTTAAAAAATAATTTTTCTCAAAAGCTCAGGATAAGATGTTTTAAAAAAATCTTAACTTTTATATTCGTAAAGGTACTCATATTAAAATACAATTTTATTGAGTTTCTTAGTAGTTTTCCCCTGGCTACTAGAAATTACGATTTTCGGATTTTTAAGCGTGTCTGAAAAATTTTTGGGCTATTTTAGCAAAAAAGTTTTAACGAAAATTTAATTAAGCTTGTTTTAAACTATTTAAAAATATTAATATGTTCACAGAAAGTTAGATTTGAGCATATTTACTGAGCTCAGTTTATTACTATACCAGTTGGCGTGCCATGGCTACTGGCGAGACAACTGCGGGATATACGTGGCCACCTTGTCCTTGCTTATGAGCTTGCGACCAAGTGAGAATGATGATTGTTTTGCGGCGGATGCTATCGATGCTCGGACTGATGCACTCTTTAAAATGCTGCCTGCTGAGCTTCCAATCGGCACGAGCCGCGGATCGTCGTCGCCTAGTCCTATCGAAATTATGAAGATTCTGCGTAGAACATATCAAAACGTGATTAAATTTTGTAACATCATCGTTTCCGGGCGGCGTGGCATGTTATTCTTTTTCCTTGTGTAACTTTTTCTTCTGCTTCTCTGAATCTCATTATTGCCGTTATCTGTTATGTCCTATTGAAAATCAAATTCTCTCAATAGTAATGATTATTTTTTGCAATTTTTTTGTTAATTGACTTTTATTCTACTAGAATATTAGATTAACAATTCCTTAGTCTCTTTATAAATTTATTTACCATTGAATATTGTTAATTTCCAACCCACACCTTTTATTCAATTGTGCATTAGATCACATATTTATATCAAATATCTTTAAATTACTCTAAAAAATAACATGTAGGTAGTAAATAATCTTCTTAATTGCTTTTGTTCATTAGCCTCACTTATAACATTTATGATATCATTCAGGGAAAGTTGGCAGGCAAATCAACGAATGAATCGTAGTATTTTGGTGCTACAATTTATTGGGCAAGATTCTATTTCTCAGTCATATTTTTTTGGTTAATCCATCTGTAATTTATACAATTGTATTCTTCTCAATGCTTTTGTCCTGGGACCATTTGGGTTGAATAAGTCGATATTATTATTATTTCCGGT
The DNA here is from genome assembly GCA_963931815.1 of Caenorhabditis plicata. NCBI lineage: Eukaryota > Metazoa > Nematoda > Chromadorea > Rhabditida > Rhabditidae > Caenorhabditis > Caenorhabditis plicata. Next base: position 17,517,900 of record OZ007492.1, on the reverse strand, counting down.
GGAAGTATTTATATTTATTGTTTGTTTTAAAGTTGTTTTGTTTTTCAGACAATTATATTTAATTTTGTTTATGAGTTGAGACTTGTTATTGTTCGAATTGTTTAATTAAATAGGTTTGAGACACCAAATGAAAATTAACTTTTTTCAATACTTAAACGTGTCTTTATAATTTACACGTATTATTTTCATATAACTTGACCTGTAATTTTTACTAGCCCAGTCTTAAACTATCTAAAAAATATTCGCTTCTTTCCGAAATTTGCAAAACAAGCATCTTTTCGGAGTACCCAACTTAACCATTTCATTTTGGGTGTTTTGGTGAATTTTAAAACTTTACACGTATTTATTACACGTATACACGTAGTTATTTACACGTATTTATTAAATAACACGCCTAGTGGAAATAAGGGTTTTGCGAGATATAAGAAGCTTACGTGTGTTTTTCAGGAAAGTTTATCGAAGAGGCGAAATACAGGTTTTAATACAGTTTAAAGGACCTTGCCAATATTACATGAAGGAGGTTGATGCCCCTGGTTGAAATTAAACGTTTAAAATTGAAAGAGGGTCAGACACTCAGTGAAAAGTGTGTTTTATACCGTCCGTGAGACCAATCCATGAGGCCCGGATAAGAAAACTGATCGAGGGCGGGCCAACTCCTCCAACTAGAATGGGTTCGTCTCACGGATTGGCCAGGAGGCTTGAAGGCTGCCTAAAACACACTTTTGACTTATTGTCGATGCAGTTTTTACTCTATTAAGTTACATTTTATAAATTATAACGAGTTGATTATATAAACTGTTTCACGTAACTTACAAGGGAAGTGTTTTAGGTCGGGCTCTCAGATTTTAATAAAACTTTGCAGGTAGAATCCTTATGATCCAAATAGAAAATTCAAACCATGAGGAATCTATCTGCAAAGTTTTATCAAAATCTGAGAGCCCAACCTAAAACACTTCCCTTGTTAGTTACGACATTCGTATAGAAGACACAGACACACGAGCATACACTATGGACCTCTTGGTTTCCCGTTTCATTCCCTTGATGCTATAATCAGTCGTCTACTCAGCAGGGTTAAGGGTCGCTGGCTACCCTCGGTGGCCACCGAGCCGAGTTTCTATTTCATCTATAGTTTCATCTACTCGTAAAAGAATTATTCAGACTTGTCGGGAACTGTCTAACAACTGTCTAAACTGATTAAGTCTGTTAATGATTTATAGACTTTTCCTAGATACTGTATTTCAAACTTCAATTGGCGTGCCACTGCTAATCGATATTGCAGCTAGCTTCATTCCTCGGTCAGTTTATTTTATTACCCATTGAATAACTCGAAAACTTTATTATAGATTGGGTTAAAACTTACAATAATAATTAAATAGCGATTTTTATAACTTTTCACAAAAAAATCTAGTCAATTGGAAACCACAATTTCGAGATTTTACCTAACAATGGCAAAATTGAAGATTACCTATGGCATAACTCGAAAAGTGTTTTATAGATTGGGCTGAAACTTGCAACAGATGTGCACTAATTATTATTCTAGTTACCTTCAAAAAATCTAGTCGATCGTATTGGACAATATCGAGATTTTACCTAAAAATGGAAAATGTGAACATTACCTAGGACATAACTCGAAAAATTAATTATAGATTTTGCTGAAATTTGCATTATTAATGAATTATAGAATATTCTAACTTTTCACAAAAAATTTTGCCAGTCGGATAGCAAAATCTTGAGATTTTACCTAAAGAGGGAAAATGTGAACATTACCTACCGCATAACTCGAAAAGTGTTTTATATATTGGGCTGAAACTTAAACAAGATGTGCATTGATTATTGTTCTAGTTACCTTCAAAAAACCTAGCCGATCGGATTGCACAATCTCTAGATTTTACCTAAAGAGGGAAAATGTGAACATTACCTACCGCATAACTCGAAAAGTGTTTTATAGATTGGGCTGAAATTTTTACTATTAATGAATTATAGATTAATCTAACTGTCTTTAGAATTTCTAGCCAATTGGAAAGCACAATCTCGACATTTTACCTAAAAAAAATGGCAAATTTGAACATGAGCCGATTAGAAATATTATCGCCGGTACAATTAATAAATGTGGTCCTAAATGAATCAAGGTTTCAACTGTTACACACAATAAATTGTATATTCTAACTTGACGTCTTCTTGCTAGAGAGAAGAAACAACTGGAAACGTGCAATCGAATCCAAAAGTGTCAGACCATTATTCGTTTCCTACTTTTCCTCTCCTTCCTTTTCCTTTCCTATTTTCTTTCCTTTTCTTTTTTCCTTTCCTCTTTTCTTTCCTATTCTCTTTCTTTTCCTCTTTCCTTTCCCCTTTCATTTCCTCTTTCCATGTTTCCATGACAAGAGGAATATTAATGTATATAGTTACTGACTCAAAGGGAATATGAAAGTGTGCTCCACTGACACGATAATTTTTGAAACGTTTGTCAAATTAGGCGGTTATGGCTTGGGGCTGTGAGTTTGCTTTATAGACAATGCAAAAACTCGTTTCTCCTCTATTTATTATTCAAATTTAGGCTACAATCAATTTTCCTTCAGACAAACAATTCCAGGATACAATTTGAATATCACATGTTCGACTTTTTTTTGTTTCTTTTATTGTTTTAATTTGAATTAAGCTTTTTGTTAATGACGGCCTGTTTAAAGGTGATTCCAGTGAAATAAGAACAAGAGAATGGAACTTTTGGTCTTCGGAACGCGGAAGATACAATAGAAATGGCGCAGTGCCAAATTTTTGTTTACCACGGATACGTGGTTTTGAAATAATCATCTCAAAATGCACACCTATATTCTATCGGTGTTTTGTTAATTTTACTCACAAATTGTTTTATGATATTGTTACGGTATACATTGATGAGAAACTTCACTCAAAGGGAGAAGTTGCGGTCTCGTTTGAGAGCAAAGAGGCAAAGGTGTTAATTTAATCTTCAATTTGTTTATTTTTTGTCATATTCGAGGAATTTTCAAATTTTTATATGACTTTTTGTGACTAGTTGGAACACTTTCGACAATAGGAAGATCTTAAAGGAAAGGGATTAGAGCATTTTTGTATCAATTGCTATTTGAGATGGCGGAATTCCGGATTCCGTATTTTCAATTGTTATTCCGAGTTTTGGATTCCGAAATTTTGTTTACGATTCCGAATTCGGAAAATTCACTTTTCATAAAAACGATAACATACCGGATACGTTCGAAATTTCAGTCCATTTTTCGATTCCAAATTCCGGTTTCCGGTTTCCAAATTTTCAAATGTTATTCCGAATTCCTGATTCCGCATTCTGAAACTTAAAAACTGCCTTTCCGCCCAACTCTGATTGTTATTTCTATCTATTGCGTGTAACACTTGAAACCTTGATTCATTTTAGACCACCTGAATTAATTATACCGGCGATAATATTTCTAATCGGTTGTTTCTCTCAGCGCAACATGGCTCACCCGCAAGGATCTTAAGGATAATTAGAATAGGCGCTTATGCACAAACGTTGGAAATCGCAGTCCAATTTATAATAAAGTTTTTGAGTTATGCGAAAGGTAATGCTCAAATTTGCCATTTTTAGGTAAAATCTCGCAGTTGGGCTTTCCAATTGACTAGATTAGCTAGAATAATCTAGGACAGCTAGAATAATCTATAATTCATTGATAACGCAAATTTCAACGCAAAATATAATAAAGTTTTCGGGTTATGCGATAGGTAATGTTCAAATTTGTTTCAAAAAAATTTTTTTTTTGTTTTGATTTCTTCTTTTTCTCCAAATAAACTTTCCATCTTCCGTTTTGCTTTTCCAAATAGAGCGAAACAAAAGATAGAAAACAAAATAGCGATATTGCTATTTTTGAACGTGTTTCAAAACTTTTACGTCCTTTCAATAAAAAAAACTTTTCATTACATTTTAATTAGGATTGTCTTAAACTATCTAAAAATATTAATATCATACCAAAAAGTTAATTTTGAGCACGTTTTCTGGGCTCATTTTCTTACCATACCAATTGGTGCACACCCAATGGAAAAAAAAGATTTTCTCATTTTTACGCTTGTATTATAACTTTCACGTGAACATTAAATAAACATTATTAACGCCAGATTGTCAGCCTTTTTATAAACTATCTAAAAATATAAATATCTTTCCAAAAAGTTAGATTTGAGCACGTTTATTGAGCTCATTTTCCTACCATACAAGTTGGTGCACACCCAATGGAAAAAATGATTTTCTCATTTTTACGCTTGTATTATAACTTTCACGTGAAATTTAAATTAACATTGTTTGTCAGATTTTTCTTAAACTCTCTAAAAAGATTAAAATCTGCACAAAAAAGTTTAGATTTGAACAGTTTTCTGAGCGACGATTTATTAGTTATTCAGTTGGCGCGCGGTTGGTGTGTTCCTTGACTGGTTCCTTGACAGAATTCTTTAATATTCTTGATAGAACTTTGCACAATCAATTATTCCCAACTTCCACACAGAGTATAATCCAATGTCAGCTGTTTCAAGAAATCTGATGAGCGCGGGAATCTCGTCTAATCCGCTGGATTGAAACATTTTCCATCCAAGTTTTCAATAACAATAAACTCTAATATGCAATTACGTCCTTTTTTGGCTTCTTTTGAATTGGTTAAAACAATTTAAATCTAATATACTCAATGAGCTCGAAATCAACAATTCATTTGAGTAATCAAATCTGCTCCAGACAGCACAGAAAAAAATTGTTGGTTAAATTGCATCTTTCAAATGAAGCTTGCTGAATTCTAGACCGATTTGTGATCACTTTAAATTAAAGATTTTAATTGAATTTGATGAAATTGGAAATAATTCGTTTGGAAGAGAGAATTGAGGAGAGCATAGCCTAGATTTAGTGCAGTTTTCGTTCAGCTGAGCATTTTGTGAATATAGATGCACATAAATTGTTTCAACAGTGGTTTGTTATGCAACATCCCTGGTGAAATAATAAGGGCGGTATGCTGGGCTTAAGGTGTATATTTAGGTGTAGTGGTGGGTTATATGATTCTAAACTTTAAAAAAAACTAAAACATATTTCAATTCTGGTCTAATAGTTTGAAACGGATACATGCCATTGTGCAAATTCTACCTCAATTAAGGTTTTACTAATTTTCACATAAGGGCATATAATTTGGAATTTAACGTTAAAAGTTCTTAATTTTTATTTAGTTGTGGAAGGTCTAGTAAGAATAGAATGTCAAATTTTATTAAATTAATACATGAAAGTTAGTTAAATACGTTTAAAAGTCGCAGGCACATGACACGCACAACCGTGACGACCAAGAGGCTCACCCAAAGCAGCCAACCGATAATTAAACTTATCTGACTAATAAATAAATTTACCACTGAACCAACGTGAATAAGACGACGCGCAAGAATGTAAAGAGGATGCTTGCGCGTCCTCTCTCGGTTCAGTGAAGTTTATATGATTTATTGAGCGACATAGGAATAATTAACCTCGGCCTCTTTTGGCTCGAAACTGCTGACTGACTCTTCGGCGGCTTGTATTCACTCGATCGACTCGTACAATTGTACGAGTCGATCGAGTGACGGCTGATCGTGTGCCTTGAGCTGACGGGATCCCTCGAGCGTGTTGTGTTTCCGTGGTCCTCGAGCCAAGCAACCGAAGCTGAGCAGTGACCAAAAAACTGTCGTTGAAGTAGAGGTAGTCGTAGTACAAAGAGCTCAGTAAGCAATCAGCTAAGTGAATCGGATCACTTAAATAGCGAAAAATGTGTCCAGTTTTTTATAACACGTCGAGGTTATTCCAAGGGATGGGCCAAGTTTCCGTAAAGACGACACTGTTCTAAAATCGAGAATATAACTTTGCTATGTCTCATATGACATTCCCGCGTCTTTCTAGAAACCCACACATTGAGCACCATGCCAAATAAAAGTGACCATTTTCACGCGTTTTATTAATTTCGACGTGAAAACAAAAGACTAATTTTCACGTCAATTTTTGCCGGCTTCCTTTTCAGTGTTCCTGGCGCTGTTTCATATAGTCGTCGCCAAATGCGATTACCACCGCAAATTGTGGCGCACTTTTTCTAAATATTATTTTTTCATTTAATTTTTATGATTATTTTGTTGTTTATGATCGTTCTATACTGTTTTTGCTTAAATAAATAGAAGAATATGTTATAGATGTTGTTTAAATAGTGGAATAATTGTGGAAAATAATTATAATCATAAAAATTAAATGAAAAAATAATATTTAAAAAAGTGCGCCACATTTTGCGGTGGTAATCGAATTTGGCGACGACTATAGCAAATATGCTCCAAGGAAATCAAACTTCTACTTTGGACATTAAAAGCATAATTAGGAGAAAGTTCGGTGAAATAAAGAACGGCAAGGTTAAAAAAAACGAGTTCAGATAACGTGTTCAAATATAATATTTTGGAGGATTTGAATATTTTTAGAGAGTTTAAGGAAAACATGACAAACTGGCCTCGACAATATTTGTGTAAAGTATAACTGAACGTTGTAAGACAAGCGTAAATGTAAGAAAACCATTGTATTTATTTGGTGTGATAAAAAAAAATAAAATTCATACAAAACTTAAAATTTCGTAAAAATATGTAGTGGCAGAGGCACGCCAACTGGAAATTACGATTTTCCCATTTTTAAGCGTGTCTGAAAATTGATACGTTTTTCCATAAAACATTTATTAAGACAATTTAACTAGGTTTTTCTAAAACTATCTAAAAATATGAATATATTCCCAAAAAGTTAGATTTGAGCACGTTTACTGAGCACATTTTCTTACCATACAAATTGGGGCAGTCCCAATGGAAAAAATGATTTCTCATTTTTACGCTTGTCTTCTAACTTTCACGTGAACTTGAAATAAACATTATTAACGCCAATTTGTCAGCTTTTTCATAAACTTTTTTTGAGATATTTTTTCAAGAAAAGCCTGTAAAATTGGCGGGGAATAAAGTATTCAACCTAAACGTGGAATTTTTAAAATTCTTTAGGTTTAAATATTACAAAAGTGCTATTTTCATGTGACGTACATAAACTAATAAACGAGATTTAAAAAAAAAGTTAAACTTTAGACTTACAAGGGAAGTGTTTTAGGTCGGGCTCTCAGATTTTTATAAAAATTTGCAGATAGATTCCCTATGGCTTGATTAGTATACTGGCAAAATATTAGGAGCCACAAAATGGTTTAAGGGTGTAAATAGATTAGAATCAATAATAGAAACATATCAGCCCCACACGCAAACTGAACAAGTTTAAATCGGGACTCATTTCAGACCACCCAGAATAATTATACCGTTGACATTTTTGTAGAATGGCATAGTTTGTGATACACATTTAAGCTTGGCAAATTCATATATTCACGGGGAGCCCTGCAATATTTCCTCAAAATTTCAAAAATCGAACATTTCAGTCGGCGTGCTCCCCGAGAAGAATCGAACCCTCGCACCTGTGGTTCCCTGTCATTTCGATTTGCCCCTGATGCTCAATTGTTTTTAAATCTTTTTTTTTATGAAAACACACAGTTTCACATTAAATTCAATAACCTCATTAAATTATTATGGATATTTTAAAGTTTCAAACCCGATTTTTTCCTACTTATTCAGTTTTGTGGTTCCTAATATTTTGTCAGTATACCATTCAAGCCATAAGGAATCTATGGCTTAATTTTTATCGAAATCTGAGATGGCGACCTAAACCACTTTCCTTGTAAGTTATGCGAGGATATTTAAAATAAAAGTTTTATAGCCTATTTCAAAATTATGCCGCATTTGCAGCGTGATTGCGTCGTCAACTATTTTGAAATAGGCTATACAGGGTGAGCAATAATTACCCGTACTGAACTTTCGCGCCATGTTACATTTGACTGACGCATTTTTGGTGCATTATTTTTTATTATTTTTTTTCTAAATTTAATTTTTATGTAATGTTTAAAATTTCAAATCAATCCGTTAAGTTTCAGGGTAATGGCGATGTCTAGTGTACATCGCACTGCAATTATCGACTTGCATAAGAAGAATTTCACAGCGAAGGAGATCATTAAGCATCTCGGAGTTCCAAAGCAAACCCTCTACGATGACATCAAAAGATATGAAGAGCTTGGTACACTTTGTGATCGTGTTGGGAGAGGAAGACGAGTATCTGTGACCACTCCGGAGAGAGTTAAGGCGGTTCGAATGATGATCAGACGAAATGCCCACCGCAGCATAAGGAAGATGTCACGGGATATGAAAATAAGCAATACGTCAATGAGAAGGATTGTAAAATTGAAGATTAGGATGACTCCGTATCGTGTAAGAAAAGCGGCCATACTCTCTGAAGCGAACAAGAAGAAACGACTGGAGAAAGCAAAACGGCTCCTTGCCGGCACGCGGAGGAAGGAGCACTTGGTGACAGTCTTTTCGGATGAGAAATTGTTCACCGTGGAGGCCGAATTTAATGCCCAAAATCATCGAGTGATTGCTCAGACGTCCCAGCAAGCTGTCGAAAATGGAAGAACAATTCACCGATCCCCTCACCCCGCCTCAGTGATGGTTTTTGGAGCCATTTGCTCAACTGGGAAGTGCCCACTGATTTTCGTGGAAAAGGGCGTGAAAATCGATAAGGAAGTGTACATTAACGACATTTTGGAAAAGAATCTGGTTCCATGGGCATCAAAACACTTCGCCGGTAAGAGCTGGATATTTCAACAGGACGGCGCGCCCGCGCACACGGCAAAAAGACGCACATGCCGCGTTTCATCAAGGCTTCGGATTGGCCGTCCTCATCGCCGGATCTCAACCCTCTCGATTACTCGGCTTGGGGAGTATTGCAAGAAAGGGTCAACGCTAAGCCCCATTCGAGTTTGGATGCATTAAAGAAAACTTTGGAGAAGGAATGGGACAATCTGTCCACAGATTACCTGCGTGCCACGGTGGAAGCCTACCCGAGACGTCTTCGTGCCGTAATTTCTGCGAAAGACATCCGTGTCGAACAAAAATAGAAAATAATTAATTGTTATGTTATTGATAAATGTTGTTGTTAATTTCGTCCCATTCTGACTTTTCGTTTTTGAGTTACATGCACTCAAAGTAGTACGGGTAATTATGGCTCACCCTGTAGACGATTGTATTTATTTTGAGACAAACAATCCATATGGCATCAAATTCTAGGAGAACTACAGCACGCCAAATGAAAATGACAATTTTGAAAACTTATCCAACGTTTTATCTCGAAAACTTTATTATAGATTGCGCTGATATTCGCGTCTTGAAAAACATTCTATCCGTTCTCACGATATCTAGCCGTTCGGATTGCACAATTTCGAGATTTGACCTAAAAATAGGAAATTTGAAGATTTCCTATCGCATAACTCGAAAAGTATTTTATAGATCGGGCTGAAACTCAAACCAGGTGAAGGTTATCAACTAATTTTTATGGAAATATTACAGGCATCTTTTAAAATACCTCATGGACTTTTACGATTTGCTATGTTTATGTGAGATTTTGTTTTTAACAATTTATTTGGCGTGCTAGAGATTTCTAGAATATTCTAGAAGTTTTGGTGCCATAATTAAGATTGTCGTTTTACTGACTGACGGTTAAAAAAAGCGGATTACTACCTAAAATGATCGATCTCTTTGTTTACCTCAAACTTGGGTAATTAAACCGTTTATTCTATACACAACAAACAATAAATAAATTTAATAAATAAATATTTATTATCAAAATCTAAGAATATGAAAGGTTTGATTTGATCATTTTTCAATTACTTTCAATGGTCTCATAGATAAAATGAAACAAATATTCAATTTACGTGAATAATTTCTCTGTTTTTCATTATATTTCTTCAAAATTTCTAGATCACGTCAGATTTATTACTTTTATTTTTTATAAAAATAAAATTAGAATTGTCCATTTCTCAGATTTTGATATTATAAAAGTAAAATACCAACATTTTCAATCCATTCCTGAAATACCAAATATTATAAAAACATTACACAATATATATTAATAATATATGTTGAGTTCCATTTCCGTTTTCCGTTGTTCATTTCAAAAAATCGGTTTCCGTGCAACCCTGATATATATTTTTTCTATATTCTGTCTTCCTATAAATCAAACTGGATACTCATGTAATTTATAACTCTCGGCTCTGGAATAGTACGGCGGCGGAATCCGGAATTTGCACTCGTAAGGAATCCTCAAATTTCTCTTCTGATTGCGATTTCAGACGGAAACGGAACCCAAGTCCATATCTTCAGGTTTATAAAAGATAAACTTTTGTATGATACTCATACGAACTCTCCATTCCCCTAAACATACGCCAACTGGCTATAAAATGAGCTCAGTAAATGTGCTCAAATCTAACAAGATATTCTACAACGCGCCCACGCCAACTGGAAACTAAGATTTTCCGATCTTCGAGCGTGTCTGGAAATTGTTGCGTCTTTTCAATAAAAAGTGGATTACGGCAACTTAACCAGACTTCCCTTAAACTATATAAAAATATTATCTTTCCAGAAAGTTAGATTTGAGCACGTTTACTGAGCTCATTTTATTATTATACCAATTGGCGTGCGCCAAATTCTTTCTTGCTAATGTCTACGTGTAAATAAGATTTAAATTGCATCATTCCACGGCAATTTAACTATTATCTTCTTAAAATGTCCAAAATCATTAATATTTTTCCAAAAAGTTGAATATGAGCACGCTTACTGAGCTCATTTTATTATCATATCTCGCCGACTTGTATGGTTATAAACTGTTCTCAGTAAATGTGCTCAAATCTAACTTTGCAGCAAGATATTCTAGTTTTCAGGCAGTTCAAGATTAACTTGACTAAATTGCCGAGAACATTGTTTTCTGGAAAGTCCGTAAAACCTTCATCACACTCTTAAAAATCGTAAAATGACTCATTTTTGCTCATCATATAAACGTTTTGTTTTTCCTATTGGCCACACATGGTTATTTTGAATTCATTTTATGTTTGCAATTGTAAAACTTGTCCGTCCGGATTGATGTAATCGAATGAACCACCATTTTTATATCTTTTTTCTCCCAATTTAATTTCGATTCGCATTTGCGTCAGCGAGCTACGCTATCGCCAGTTCTCCTATAAATGGATGGATGGGGTCGATTAAGCAGACAGTGGTTTTTTTTAGAATTTGTGTGCTATATTTCTGATTTTTGTTAAGTTTCTTTTACAGTATATTATTTATTTGAATTGTGAGCTTATTTCCATGTTAATGAGAGTTATTTTATATACAATAGCTGACATAAGTTTTGTCACAAATGTTTTTTCGGGTTTAACTTTTTTGTGACTTGACCAAATTGGCTGATTTTTTGATATGATAGATTCATATGGTTGTAGATTATTTTACAAATTTCCGCTTGGGATTACGATGATCCGTTTTACAGTGACAAGCGTTTATCGTAAAACGCGTAGCTCAAAGATATTACGTACTTTTCTTGCACTGCATTTTTTAATAATTTTTAAAGTTCAATTATATTTTTTTCATAATTTATTGAAAATAGCAGTAATTGGCAACATTTTAGAGATGACTCCACGTAAAGAAACTCCAATTGCCACCCTGCAAGCTGTTATCAATATGAGGGAAAACGGAATGCGTGGTACCGAAATTGTCATGGTAATTTAAACCAAATTTTGCTACTAGAACATTTTAAACACTGATTCACATAAAATATCAAAAAATCAACCGATTTGGTCAAGTCACAAAAAAGTTAAACCCGAAAAAACATTTGTGACAAAACTTTTGTCAGCTAGTGTATATTAATGGATATATTATCTTATGAAAAACTCTCAAGCACACGCGCAACTGAGAAGCCGTACAGAAGATGTTGGAAAGCTATGAGCAAGCTACCAAGCTCATGCAAGAACGCATGATGAGAGAAGCGGAGGAAAATCGAAACTTCATGAAGGAGATGATGAACAGGATGATGGAATTGGCCTTAGCGCAACAGGAGGCTAAAACAGGTACGAATAATGGATCCGACCCGCTGCTAATTAAATCTATTTCGTCTCGAATTCCGACATTCTCGTACGATACAGAGAACGGATGCACCGCAGACATATGGCTAAGCCGCTACGCCGATGTCATGAAAAGAGATGGTCAACAATTGGGAGCAGAGACCAAGGCGAGATTGCTGACCGAGAAGCTGGAACAGGCGGAGTATGCTCATTTCACGAACTTGATACTACCAAAGAAGCCGAGCGAGTTGCAGTATGAAGAGCTGGTCGAGCGATTAAAATAAGTGTTCGGACCAACCACAAGCATTTTTCGCCGTCGATTCGAACAAGGAAGGCACAGACGTGAGCACGCCACATCGATATAACAGCAAAATATGCAGTGTATGGAGAAGTAACAAAAATGATTCGCAAAGTTTAAAAATGGCGACTTTAATCCTGAAGGCACGCCTCGAAGCGGACGACCTGCAGAATTAACATCAGAAGGCACTATTGAAGGAAGATGGTCGCTAAACAAGACTTGAATTGGCTCCTTAATCATCTTCACTCAATGGGATTTGGCGAAAAACTCGGGGCCTGGATACCTCATGAGCTCTACAAACAAAACAAATAAAATCGCCTTCAAATTGCAGTTTAACATCTCGCTCGCCATCGAAAAACACGAAACAGCGAATTTATTCCTCAACCCAATAGAAACCGTAAACTTAAAACTGCTCGAAAAAAGTTCCCGCGGAAATCAGTAAAACAAATATCTCGCTCATGTAAACGCTCCGCTTTCCGGATTCGATATTCCTGCTATTTTTTCTATTCCAACTTCCACTTTCAGAAATTCAAAAACTGACATTCCGCCTCACTCTGGTGGTGGTCACCGAACCGACTCGACAGCAACCAAATGTCCCAATAAATATATTTTCCGTCTGGAAAGGCTAGTTAGAGGGTTTCTAATAAAATTTTCTATAGTCGTCGCCAAATGCGATTACCACCGCAAAATGTGGCGCACTTTTTAAATATTAATTTTAAATGCGAAGACGTTCTGAATTATAGTCCCCTCGTTCTATGTGTTTTCCATTACTTAACGATACTAATCCGGGCAAAAATTTTTTACCGTCAGCACGTCTAGTAAAACGACTGTTTAATATAATGTACCAGATCTTCCAGAATCTACTAGAAACCTCTAGCCCGCCAAATGAATTGGTAACAACCGAAGCTCAGAAAAGTCACTTAAACCAAACATATCGTAAATGAAATATTTTTAAAAGTCCATGAGATATTTTAAGAGAGACCTGTAAAATTTTCATAAAAATTAGCTGGTTTCCAAGACTTTAAATTTTTTATTTTTTTTAACTTTCAAGAAAAAAATTGTTTTCCAAGACTTTATGATTAAGACAGAATTTTAATTAAATCTAGTCATTTTTCAGCAAGGAACATTGGAATTATTCACGTGAAGATTTATCATATGCACTCCAGGACAAAAAATAGAAAATTATGTCCCAGATGGAACCAAGAAGGCATGCGTTTCGGCAAAAAAGAGTTGTATGAAAGAAAAAGAGTTGTTAATTGTATCCTTCTAGTATCCTACTTGGCACCGCCTCCAAATGGGTTTTTGGACACGTTTTGTCCTGGGGTGCATATCAGTGATGAGATCGACTCCACCGGCCTCCCCAAAATTAGTGTAGTAGATTTGTATTTTTTGTGCAAGCCGCTAGGTGTATTAAAATGGTAGACTCCAGTGATGGGAGGGACTAAAAGAAAAGCTCGCTCGCCCGGAATTCCAAAAAACGAGGTCCTCTCCCATCACTGGTGCACATGCGTTGTTCAAATCTTCATAAATCATCATTTTCATTTGGCGTGCCAGGATTTTCAGAAGAACCAACCGCTTTATTTGTATAATATGATCTGAAAATATTACAAACTGAGCATTTCCGTTGACGGGCGAGATCTAGAATCATAGAGTACTCTGCTCAAGCCATTTGTCAACTACATTTGTTATTTTCCACGTAGGACGTTTATAAGTATTTACGTACGTGTAATAAACTTGTCTTAAAAACCTTAAAAAAACGAATTCCAAAATGTTGTTAAAAACTATAAAACGAGCTGTTGTCGTGTGGATGGATGGTGGCCTCGCCGTACACCCACCAGTCGGTCGGGTTCACCGTCCACCATCTACCATCCATCTACTTGCATAAATGATAGAAATTCTATCATTTGCGCGCCCACCGAGTAGATTCCAAAGGAGCTCAGATTCACCCAAGTCTCTGTACAAAATAGAGTAACTATCAAATTGATTTATTTCCTTTTAACCCAATATCATTATACATTTATGGATTGTACTCAATTGGAAGATTCTTCCTTCTAACCATTCCATCCCCTTGGAACCATTCCCTTCTGAACTGCTTGGCAGCTCCATCTGGAGTGTTGGTCCATTCAATCGTGATACGATCGTTGTTGGTGTCTTCCTGTCCGAAGGCAAATGCGTCACACGAGACGGCCATCAAGAGAGCTTCCTTTGGGTCGAGCACACCACATGGTGGGTCGACACCGAGTCTCTTCATGTTCGTCGTCTTGATGCCGAAGCCAATACGACGGGCGGATGAGTTGATCACCTAAGGGACATTCAAAGCATTTATTATTTTTATAGTTGGATAACCTTGATGTGATAAGTGTGCTTGTCATCATAAGGAGCATTGAAGACAATCTTGGTTCCTGGTTGGGTGGCAATATCACCTGGTGGGACGGATTGAGCCATTACTTGTTGGATTCAGTTGAACTGATGAATTTTTGATATTTGAGGAATTGTTTTATACTAACCTTTATCATTAAATCAACTTTTATCATGATTAAATAATGCCAAAAAGGTTGTAACGTTTTTTTTTTACTTTTTTAAATGGTACAATTTTAATTTGATTTCAAAATTATATTTCAGCATACTGTACTTATGTAAATCCCATTATATTTTAATGATATAATAATGAGAATTAATGCGTACCACAAATTAAGTTTCTCATAATGTCTATAACATTTTTAATCATCATTTCAGTGATAAATTGTTTCAGTAAAACAAAATTCCTAATGAAAATGAACGTTTTCTGATACTCAATGAGTATCACGTTTAATTAGCCTAACATATATGGAAAATCACTTACCAGATAACAAAACATTTATGAAGTTCTACGGGTCTAGCTTTTTGGGTAACGACTATATATATATATATCCACTTCTCTTTCTTCTCTTTCTTTCCTTTCTTATTTGTTTTTCCTTTTCTCTTTCTTCTGTCTCTTCTCCTTCTCTTCGCCTTCTTGACATTCTTATATTTTTTGTTTCTCTGCTTCCTCGTCATTTGTCTTCTATTTTACATCTTTCCTTTTCTCTTTCTTCTCTCTCTCTCTCTTCTCTCTTTTTTCTTGCCTTTCTGCTTCTTCATCTATTTTTTCTATTTTTCCACCCTATTCAGTCTCTTCACTTTCTTCTCTTCGTCTCTCTTTCTTCTATTCTCTTCCTTCTTATCCTTAATCTCTCTTGCTTCCTGTCTCTCCTATTTTGTCTCTCTCTCTCATTATTGTCCTCTTTCTTCTATTTCTCATCCCTCTTCTCTCTCTCTTCTTCTTCTTCTACTTATGTCTCTTCTTTGTTCTATTTGTTCTTCCTCTTCGCATTCTTCTCTTTCGCATTTTTCTTCTATTTCTTCTCTTTCTTTTGTTGCTTCTTTCCCTTCTATTCCTCATATTTTCTACCTATTCTCATTATTCTCTTTCTTCTCTTTCTTCTCTCTTTTTTCTCCTTCTTCTGATTCTTACCTCTCTGCTTCCTCATCTCTTTCTGCTATTTTTCCACCCTATTCAGCCTCTTCACTTTCTTCTTTTCGTCTCTCTTTCTCCTCTTTCTTCTATATTTCCTCCCTCTTCTGTCTCTTCTCTTTCTTCTCTCTTTTTTCTCCTTCTTCTGATTCTTACCTCTCTGCTTCTCCCTCTTCTCTTTCTTCCCTCTTTCTTCTCTTTCTTTTCTTCTATTTTCCTCCTTCTTATCCTTAATCTCTCTTTCTTCTCTCTCTTCTCTCTCTTCTCTCTTCCATTTTTTCTCCCTCTTCTCTTTCTTCTCTTTCATCTATTTCTTCTCTCTCTTCTCTCTCTCGTATTTCTTCTGATTGTTGTCTTTCTTATTTTCTTGTCTTTCTGCTTCCTAATTTCTTTCTTTTATTTTTCCACTCTCTTCTTTCATTTCTCTTTCTTTAATATCTTCTGTATTTACTCTTTCTCCCTCTTCTTCCTCTTTTCTCTTTCTTCTTTCTTCTCTCTCTTCTCTTCTCTCCTTTTTGTTCTTCATCCTCCTTCTTATACAAATGTCAAACAGCCCGATCGATCCCTATCATCTCTCATCCGTTTCGCAACTTCAACCACATCCATTTTAATTAAGCTTAAACGAGTCGCGCATCAGCCGCCTATTAGAGCCAATAACGAAAAACTTAATTAAGGTCATTCAAACAAACGTTTCAGCTTCGCAACACAACCATCGATTCAATAATACAAAAAGCCTTTAAAATAGTGGGCGCGAAACGTGCAATTAAGTGATTAATTAGTAGATGAAGGCAGATAGAGAGAGTTGGTTGCCAATTGACATTTTGCAACTCAACTTTAATTAAACTTGCACATATCAAGAGCACTCGATAGTTCAATTCGGTCGTCAAGTTTGACATGAAGCTGACAGCCATATAGAAAAGGAGACATTCCAATCCGAGTGTTTAATTTTGCGACGCCTCGCCTTCTTGTATGTTTCGTCAGTCTGATTTAAGTGATAATTGATAATCATTTGCCTCCTTCGAGGCGGATGCGTCATCAATCGGCTGTTCGCCATCAAAACCCCGCCCATTAGAGAAGGGGTGTGGTCTCGGGAGGGGGAGGAGAGATTAATAAAATAAACAATTCGGAGAGAAGAGGAAGAAGAAGAAGATGACAGAACACAAATTTGAATTATTTATTGCCAAAAATGAATAGTTAATCTTTCCCAATATTTCTGCTTGTATCTGTTTTTGATGGTTAATTGTGTCCAATTTAATGCATTTCTTTGGGTTCCTTCCGCTTCCAATTATTCTCGCGTTCATCCCTTGTTTCAAGCTTGATTGACACTCCATTTATTGCCTAGAATAGAGAGACTAGTCAAGTGTGACCGCAAAACTTTATTTTTGCTTAATAATTTTCACTGCGGATTTCAATGATCACTTTTCTATTTTTTTAATATTCTCAATTCACGTTAGGGATTCGATTTTACTATATATTGTCCATGTTTTTTGCTTTCCGAATGAATAATAGAACCCCAACTTGTATGGTAACAAAATGAGCCCAGCAAACATGTTCAAATCTAATTTTCTAGTAAGATATTAATAATTTCAGATAGTTTAAGAAAAGCCTAGTTAAATTATCGTAAAAATTAATTTCCTATAAAGACATAAAAATTTTCAGACGCGCTTAAATCTCGGTGCAAATTGTTATTTTATGCACACCAAAGTGAATGGTTAAGTTGGGGGCTCAGAAATGATGCTCATTTTGCAAATTTAGGTAATAATCGCATATTTTAAGATTGTTTAAGACGAGCTAATAACAATCACGTGTCAAGGTATATGAAAATAATACGTGTAAATTATTAATACACTTTGGCGCCAAATAGAGATAACGATTTTCCCAACTTTAAGCGCGTCTGAAAAAGTGTATGTCTTTTTTTAACGAAATATTTTTACTACAATTTAATTAGGCATGTCGTAAACTATCTAAAATTATTTATATCTTCTCAAAAAATTAGATTTGCGCACGTTTACTGAGCTCATTTTATTACAATACAAGCTGGAGTGCAAATATTGACAAAATGCTCATTTCAATTTGGCGTGGATCTGTAATAGTTTTAAGTGGATTTATTTTAAAGTTTGCTACGAATATACTAAGTGTTTCTTGATTTAATGATATTTATATCTTTCTAAATTAGCTGCAGAACACTCACAACTAACAAGAATTCCTTAAATATACGGTTTAACTTCTCTATGGGAAAAACCTTGGTGCATTAACCTCTTGAGCGGTTTTGCTATAATTGAGCACGTTTTGTCATTTACAGACATTGTTTTTAATATTAAAAACAAAACAGCTTTATTTTAAGCTACAATCTCTATTCACGGTAATCTCTTATAGCTATTGCACTTCAAATGGAATAGAACGCCAAATCAAAACAACGATTTTGCGATGTTTAAACGTTTGTGGAAATTTTTACGTCTTTATAACAAAAAAGTTTTTACTACAATTTAATTAAGAATGTCTTAAACTATCTAAAAATCTTAATATCTTTCTAAAAAGTTAGATTTGAGCAGGCTTACTGAGCCCATTTTGTAACCATACCAATCGGGGTGGGAATAGTAATAGAATAAGCTCAGTAAATATGCTCAAATCTACCTTTTCAGAAAGATTTTAATATTTTTAGATAGTTTAAGACAAGCCCAGTTAAATATTGTTAAAAATGGTTTTTTGAATAAACGTAAAAATATTCAGACACGCTTAAATTCAAATCCTTGGCTGTAATAATACGAGGGTGAATGGAAATGCATTTTTTCTTAGTATTTAAACGTGTATTACTAATTTACACGTATTATTTTTGTATAACTTGACACGTAATAGTTAATAGCCAGTCTTGAACTATCTAAAAACAAGCCTTTCTTACCGAACTTCGCAAAATGAGCATCTTTTCTGAGCACCCAACTTAACCATTCAATTTGGGGAGGTTTTTCGGTATCTCACAAATTATAGAGTCTATAGAGTTTCGAGTCCACTTATTCACGCCAAATAAATACGTAAAAACAGAACTTCAGAAATGTCACGCATTTTGTCAAAATTTAAAGAAAAACAGATATTATAAGAGAAGCTTAATCACGCCAACTGGTATGGTAATAAAATGAGCTCAGAAAAAGGGCTCAATTCTAATTTTTCAGAAAGTTATTAATGGTTTTAGATAGTTTATAAAAAAGCTGACAAATTGGCGTCAATAATGATTACTTCAATTTTACGTGAAAGTTATAAGACAAGCGTAAATATGAGACAGTCATTTTTTCCATTGGGTGTGCACCAATTGATATGGTAAGAAAATGAGCTCAGTAAGCGTGCTCAAATCTAACTTTACAGAAAGAGATTATGATTTTTAGATAGTTTAAGACATTTTTAATTAAATGGTAGTAAAAATTTTTTGTTATAAAGACGTAAAAATTCCCACACACGTTTAAAAATAGCAAATTCGCTATTTCGATTTGGCGCACTCCAACTTGTATGGTAGTAAAATGAGCTCAGTAAATGTGCTCAAATCTAACGTTACGGCAAGATATTCATATTTTTGGAAAGTTTAGGAATAACTTATCAAAATTGTCAAAAACAGTGTTTCCTATTTAATTTTACGACGGGAGCAATTTCTAGATTCAATAACATCCATTATTGCGGACTGGTATTCATTATTTAAATTAAATTTTGTGATTAACAGTTATTGAAATAGTTTATTGATGCTTTCACATTAAAATTAAATTAATTTTAGTTAGCACGCCACCCTCTATAGTAACCTTACGGTTTAATTAAATGTCTTCCATCTTCACTTATTAATTAATTTTGATATTCTCTGAATTTTTTGACTGAAAATACCAAAAAATCACATAACACTTTTCTGAAAAGTAGAATGGGGTACGCCAAACTATTCGTTTAAGTCAAGAGCTCAGAAAACATGCTCATTTATATTATTCATTTCAGAGATCGATGCCTAATGGAAGAGCAAAAAATTAGGGGCGGAGAAAAGGTCTTGTTTAGACAGCCACACGGCCATTAAGGCCATCGAATCTCTTCCTCTTTTGTTTGTCATCAATATTTTTATTTCATCCATTCTCTTATTTAAATTAAACTTTTCATTTCTTTTCATCAAATAATAAACAACAAATAGATAACAAATATTGATGAGAAACAAAAGAGGAAGAGATTTGATGGCCACAGTGGCCGTGTGGCTGTCTAAACAAGACCTTTTCTCCGCCTCTAATTTTTTGCTCTTCCATTAGGCATCGATCTTTGAAATGAATAATAGCTATGTGGTAAATTAAGCAATGGTTTCTATAGCTTAGAATTTGCTTGACAAATTTAGGCAAAAATTATTCTGAAATTAATACGTGTATTTTTATTATACTCATTTAAATATTAGAAAATGTTCATTTTCCTTTGGCGTGATGAGTGAGTTTTAAAAACGCGATTTAAATGCGGGAAATCGACGTTTGATGGTAGCGTGCACACCAAATTATTTTATTTCATTTCGCATGCAGTTAAATTGCACAACTGCATGCGGCAGTTTGCCAACCCATTTTCGTATTTAGCAAAACTTTAAGAATGAAATTTTTTTTAATTTTTACATCATAACTATAAAGAACAGATGCTTAATCATAAACTTGTTTAAAAATAAACCACTTACAATTGCTCCCAAACGGGACAAAGTTCAACAAAATCAATCCATCTTCATCAAGAAATAACTTTATTCAATAACATGCGATTTTTTTCTAACCTATATCATTAGAATCCTTGGATCATTCTGATTCTAATGATACCTGAAATCTTAAACATTTACCATTTCATTATCGAGTAATATTCAATTTTCCTCGACACCCTATACTCTTGTCGATCTTGTTATAACATATAGCTAGACCATTCATCCAAGTAATGTCTATGCATCAAGTACAGACATGATCTGGGAGCCACACACAAGTGACACCTCTACATGATTCGGATATTGATATGAATATGATATTTTCTTGGGCAAAAAATCAAACCAGTATATTCACGCGGAGCACTGTAACTTTCAAAAAATCCAACATAGGGTTCATTGGGAGTGCACGTAACTCGCACGCAAAAATCAGAATTACCTAACAAAACAAAATATGAAAATTATTTTCTACTGTTTTTCTCAGAAATTGGATAGGCACGACAGCGGCACGCCAAATAGAAATAAAAATTTTCTGATTTTTACGCGTGTCACACAATATTTACGTGCACTTTAGATAAACAAATTTCCCGTCAGTTTCTCATTTATTCCTTAAGCTATCGAAAAATATTAATATCTTCACAAAATATTAGATTTTATAACGTTTTCTAAGCTCGTTTCGTTACCTTCAAGTTGGCGTGCAGCCGGTAATAAAATCAGCACAGGAAACGTGCTCAAATCTTACTTTTTGAAAATATATTAATGATTTCAGATAGTTTAAGAAATCCTTTTTTTGTTAAAATGACGTTAAAGTTGTCAGGCATGCTCAAAATTGTAAAATCGTTATTTCCATTTGATGCTCTTAAGTGATAAATTGCAGGCTAATTAAAAGCCTTCATAAATCTTGCGTTTCGTACCAATGTTTCGTCCTTTTTCGGTGCACGCCAATTGAAATTATGAGAATGGATGCTCGGTTATAATGCAAGAAGCTTTAATTTCAGAGACTTTTTATAATTTATACATAATTGTAGTCCAATGTAGTCACTTAGCTTCCACGGAAATTTAACAAAAATTAAAAAACACGTGAAGCTTTATTATATACGTTTAAATATTTAAAAATCAGCATTGGCGTTTCGGTTTGTTGCGTTATCTTGCTGAAACGCCCAATCTCATCCTGCAAGGTGCGTGTTACCAAAATGGCCTCGAATGTACACTGTCTTGTCAATCTTCAGCATCAATCAGTGGACCTTACCGTATTCCGGCCATTATTCCATTTGAATTCCGGTTTCCGTCTTTCCAAATGTAATTCCGTATTTCGAATTACGATATTTTATATTTTAATTGCGCATCCCGGAAATTCACTTTTTGGTGGACACTATCCAGTTGAAGCACCGAAAATCCATTGCGCATACAGGCTGAGTCGTATTGTGTAGGCTAGTTCCAGAGTTTAGTCCCAATTTTCGGAACTCTACTGGAGGTCTTCAATTCAGATCTCACAATACGTTCCATGTCTATTCATCTCACAAGGAAAGTAACTTTAGGGACCTTTTAATAATTCGGTGATAGAGTCAGATGCGCTGATTCCAAAAGATGGTTGTGTTGAGATATGAGTCTCTAAAGATTTGTTTAATCAGTTTATTAGTGTGCATAAATACACAAAATTGTCATTTGAGATCGTTCTCATGTAGATTTCGGTTGAACCCCATTCGGAATCCCATCGTTGGTAGTTTCCGGAGTGATAAAAGAAACCGATTTTGAATAAAATTTTAATAAACTATCACTTTCAATGTAACACAATTTATTTATTTATTTACACTACGTGTGCTAGACACGTTAATATAATCCACAATTGACCCATAAATTTAAAAAAAAACAAATAAAATAATTTATGAATAGCACGCCAAATGAAAATGACTATTTAGCAATCTTTAAAAATATTTTTCTAAATTCCACGTGTAAATTTTAACACTAAATTTTTTTTCCTCCCGAGATCACTGTGAAGACAAATGAAAAAGGTTGGATGAATCAGGAATTGATGAAACCATGGATCGTCGAAGTATGGAACAAAAGAGAAAATT
Source organism: Caenorhabditis plicata (assembly GCA_963931815.1). Taxonomy (NCBI): domain Eukaryota; kingdom Metazoa; phylum Nematoda; class Chromadorea; order Rhabditida; family Rhabditidae; genus Caenorhabditis; species Caenorhabditis plicata. Next base: position 17,495,366 of record OZ007492.1, on the reverse strand, counting down.
ACAATTCTGACCCTGATAGCTCTTTGTTGATATTTGATTCTGCTTGTTGCCACATAACTGATGAAGTGAAACAATTTTGTCAACAGAATAGCAAAATTGCCATAATACCAGGAGGATTGACTAAAATATTGCAACCCTTAGACGTCGGGATCAACAAACCTTTTAAAGACAACTTGGAACATGGCTGGGAAAAATGGACGAGAAATGAAGCCAAAGCAACTTACACAAAAATAGAATAAGGAGAAGAATGAGCTACGAAGAAGCTACATTTTTGGTTAGCGAAAGTTTCCGAACCATTTCATATTATGTTATTCAACATGGGTTTGAAAAAGCATTGTGCGATGTTAAAAATCTCAAAAACGATTTTGCTATGATGAATATAAACGATGATGACGAAGTAGAAATGGAAAAAGTCTAATGTTATGTTTATGTTGGAACCCTTGTTATTGTTTAATAAAAATAAAAATCAAAACAAAAATCAAAACAAAAAATTTGTTGTTTACTTTTATCGGTGAAATTAAACCGCTCTTATCTATGGAATTTTAGGGTACGTCGAAATCCAAAAATCAAGTTTAGAAATGCGAAAATTTTAGTTTTCATTTGGAGTGTGCTAGGTTAATTATTCTAGAATGCAAGTCAAGCTGCGTCTTAAACTCATAGTCAAAACTAATTATAAAATATTATGCCACTGCCCATATCGAACAATGCACAATTTTAAAAATTATCATTTAAATTGCTTGGCTATATGATCTCGTACTACGTTGTTCTCATGCCATGGTATGCAACTTAATTTTCTCTATACAGTACTGTAAAAGAGATTTTGCAAAATGTGCTCATTGCGCTAAAAAGGAGCATCGAAAATTAACAAACAATTAAAAACTTTTCAATTCAATTTTTGGAGAGTTTCTCGGCTCTAAGATCACGCACTACTTTGTGCTTTAGATATGTTTTACAGTTTAATTTGCTCTATAGAGTACTGTAAAAGAAATTTTACCAAATGAGCTCATTGCGCTAAAAATGAGCATCGAATATGCACAAACAATTAAAAAAAACTTTTCAATTCAATTTTTGATGAGTTTCACGTACTACGTGGTGCTCATGATATGTTAAACAGCTTATTTTGCTTAATACAGTAGTGTAAAATAGATTTTAAAAATGATCTCATTGCGTTAAAAATGAGCATCGAAAAATGCACAATTTTTTAAGGTTATCAATTATGTTTTTGGAGTTTCTCGGCTCTAAGAGCACGTACCAGATTGTGCTCTTGGTAAATCGACATTTTCATTCAGCATGCACACAATTAAACATGGTGATATTTCTAATTTCTATTGACGTGTAATCTTGTTCCATGATTCTTTATTGTCCAATTATTTATCCTTGTTTACATGCTTAAATGTAATTCATGTTCAAAACCGTTTTGTTTCCCAACAATGCTCGTCGTTTCTTCATTTTTCCTCTTCAAGGACATTTTCTCCTCTTACATCAAATGCAAATTTCCAGGTAAACACACATAGACAACATGTTGCATCAAAAGTTGACAAAGCTTTTACCAATTTTCGCCCTCCTGCAGGTATTCGCCGTCATTCCTAATCAAGCATTCTCACAATTTCAGCTCGCCCTACTCGCTGCTGTAGCCGATGCCCTTCCGTATATGATCGTTGCGCCGACGTAAGTGTTTGTTTATCTATTACGATGACAAGAAAAGCAAAATGTATTAATCATAATGTTGTAAAAATGAATCGAACGATAATGGCATCATTTCCGACACGTGCTCGTGCACAATTACAAAAACAAATGTGTTGAATCGCGTGATTGATTGCAGGTTCAGCAATGCGGAAACACGACGGAATATTGTGAAGCGGGCGTTCGATCGATTCGACAACTCGGGTGTGTTCTCGTTTGGCGCCAAACGATTCGATCGACTCGAGAATATGGGTTATGGTATTGATGATGTGCCGAGGTGGAAGAGGGCATTTGATCGGTTAGTTGGATAGGTTATTTGAAAGAATTTTAAACGCCTATCCTACAGATTTCACGTATACTTTTCATAAATGTTGTCTACGCCAGTTTGTCAACTATTCCTTAAATTCACTAAAAATATAAATATACCCCCAAAAAGATAGATTTGAGCACGTTTTCTGAGCTCATCTTATTACCATACCAGTTGGCGTGCGGTTGCACACCTAAAGGAAAAATTATTTTCTCATTTTTACGCCTCTTCTACAGATTTTACGTGTGCTTCACACCAATATTCTCTACGCCTGTTTGTCAGTTTTTATTAAACGCTCTAAAATATTAAAATCCTCACAATAATATTAGATTTTTTTTTATCTGAACTCGTTTTTTTTAACCTTGCGTCATATATGAGCCTCGATTTATTAGCTGTGGAAATAAAAGGTCCCGATGTTCATGGCCCGGACTCTAGACGGACGCTAGCCGTTCTCTAGCAGGGCGCAAGCCGGACTCGAGCAGGACGCGAGCCGGACTCTAGCAGGATGCTAGCCGGACTCTAGCAGGACGCTAGCCGTACTCTAGCAGGACGCAAGCCGGACTCTAGCAGGACGCTAGCCGGACTCTAGCAGGACGCTAGCCGGACTCTAGCAGGACGGTAGTCGGACTCTAGCAGGACGCAAGCCGGACTCTAGCAGGACGGTAATCGGACTCTAGAAGAACGGTAGCAAGATGCTAGACGGATTCTAGGACGCTACACGTACTCTGTTCCTTGACGGGATCCTTGAGAGCTCCTTGATATTCTAGATAGAATTATATATAAACACCAAAGCACGCCAAGTGAAAACCACGATTTTGCAATTTTTAAAAAATTTTTCTAAATTCTACGTGAGATTTAAAAACTAATTTTTACGTCAACTTTACAGACTTTCCTTAAAATACAATTGGAACTTTCAATTTTTAGATTTAAGGCACCCTTATTGGGGGTCGGTTTCAGTTACTTAATTCGGCGTGCCAAAACTCTAAAGTCACGTGAAAAATTTGAAAATAGCAAAATCATCCTTTTCATTAGACGTGAAGTGGTAGAACAAATTCGAATAATTATTTTCTTATTCTACGCTTTCATGTGTACTCCACACAAATATCATCAACGCCAATTTGTCAGCTTTTCCATAAACTCTCTAAAAATATTAAAATCTTCACAAAAATATTAGATTTCAGCACGTTTTCTGAACTCGTTTTATTTTTCTTTCAATTGGCGTGCCAGATAGACCTCCCAGGACTTTTAAAAACCTTGTCACTCTCCTTACTGGTGCCGGGATAGTAAAATGTAGGTCTCATTGAACAATGTAAATTCACATTTATAATTTGAGTAATTTGAGTATATAGAGATTGTTTAAGGAAAAGCTGACATTATGTTTGTAAAATACACGTGAAAGTTTAAAGAGAAGCGTAACATTGGAATTTCGTATCATCTTGAATTCAATTAAGACAAAATAATGTTAGAGGGCGGCTAAACAATAAAAACCCACAAATCTGCACATTACAGTACTCCATGTGAGTATACCGATTGGGTTATTTGTCATACTGAAGGGTCTATCTGAAACTACTCTATTAAGCCGAAATATCGCCGATATAATTTGTTGGGTGGTCTATAATGAATATCGATTCATGCTCTTAAATTTGCTGTGAATCTGGATTAGCTGGGGGCACTGAAACCTTAGAGATTTATTATTTATCTTAACGGATAAATAGAGTGTGCATTAGAGATGGGCGGAATGACAGTTTTGGAATTTTGGAATCCGGGATCACTTTTGAAAATTCGGAAAGGTTTTGAACCGATCTTACTTGAGAAAATCCCGATCCAACCCCGATTTCCAGGTTCGAGTATATATTTTTCAAAACCTAGGGGACCTCGTCCTTCCATGGTCTCATTATTTACCCGTTAATATTAACAATTATAATTGCAATTATAAATTTTTAAGGTAATGTGTGTTTTCCCCCTATTTTTTCTTTTAATTGAATTCAAGATATTTCCAATTTTATTAATTAGCCAATTGCTTTAATTAATTTGATTATGATGTGATGGATAATTTTTTATTGATAATTGCTTAACAAACTCAATTAGAAACATTGGCACATACATGACCACCACCCGTATTAGTAACACAAGGGGGCCAATATGCAATTTTCATAAAAAAAAATATTCTTTTCACACGCCAAATGGCTAAGTAGGGAACTCAGAGTAGATACTCATTTGCTCTATTTCGCAAATAATCATGACTTTATTGATTTTTTTAAGACGAGCTAGTAAAAATGACCTGTCAAGTTTTATGAAATTAATACGTTTAAATATTGACACCATTTTCCTTTGCATTTGGCGTGCTTTTCAGTTTAAAGTTCACTAAAAAAAATTGAATTTTCATTTTTTTTGGAATTTTGTATTTAAATTACTTTTCTGAAGGTTTGTTTTTACAAATTCATTTGGTGGGTGTATTGTAAAAACTGGCGTGTCAAATATATGACCACAATGAGAATTACAATCGTATAAGAATGAACGCAAAACGTGAAAAAACGTGAAACGTGAAAATTGGAATCTGAGAACGGGAAAGAACCTGAAACGTGAAAATTTGAATTTGAATTTGAGAACGTGAAAGAACGTGAAACGTGAAAATTAGAGTTTGAGAACGTGATAGAACGTGAAACGTGAAAATTTGAATTTGAATTTGAGAACGTGTAAGAACGTGAAACGTGAAAATTAGAGTTTGAGAACGTGATAGAACGTGAAACGTGAAAATTTGAATTTGAATTTGAGAACGTGAAAGAACGTGAAACGTGAAAATTAGAATTTGAATTTGAGAACGTGAAAGAACGTGAAACGTGAAAATTAGAATTCGAGAACTTGAAACGTGAAAATTAGACTTTTAGAACGTGAAACGTAAAAAGTAGAATTTTAGAACGTGAAACGTGAAAATTTGAATTTGAATTTGAGAACGTGTAAGAACGTGAAACGTGAAAATTAGAGTTTGAGAACGTGATAGAACGTGAAACGTGAAAATTTGAATTTGTACTTGAGAACGTGTAAGAACGTGAAAATTAGAATTTTAGAACGTGAAAGAACGTGAAACGTGAAAATTAGAGTTTGAGAACGTGTAAGAACGTGAAAGGTGAAAATTAGAGTTTGAGAACGTGATAGAACGTGAAACGTGAAGATTTGAATTTGAATTTGAGAACGTGTAAGAACGTGAAAGAACGTGAAAATTAGAATTTGAGAACGTGAAACGTGAAACGTGAAAATTAGAATTTGAATTTGAGAACGTGAAAGAACGTGAAACGTGAAAATTAGAATTTGAATTTGAGAACGTGAAAGAACGTGAAACGTGAAAATTAGAATTCGAGAACTTGAAACGTGAAAATTAGACTTTTAGAACGTGAAACGTAAAAAGTAGAATTTTAGAACGTGAAACGTGAAAATTAGAACGAGAGAACGTAATCATTAAAAAAACGTGAAACGTGAATGTGGTGGGAACGTGAAAAGATTCTATATTTTCAATATTCGATTTAGATATCCGAATTTTTTTTCGTGAATGGACCATATTAAAAAAAAATATCTTAAAATGGTCAGAATATGGGGTAAAGGGGCAAAACGCATGTTCACTCTCGTCGTCGGTTGCACTCAGGTTTCTAGTGAAATGTATTCCAAACCGGCGCAAAACCGGCCATACGCCGGTTAACGGGCAGTCCCCGTTTCCCTGTGCCGATATAACCGGAAACAAGCCAAAACTTTAAAACGAGTTGGTCATAAGCTACCTAAATAAATGAATATTTTATGACATAAGAATATTCACTTTCAAAAGTTTAAAAATCTAACATTTCCTTTGGCGTGCTTAAGATGAGCAAAGAAAATGCACGTGGTGTGAAATAGAAATTATTAAAAAAACAACTTTCTTCCTGACTAATTTAAATTAATTAAAAACCTTAAATAAATATTAAAATTGCAGACTCGATCAAGCCGACTTCGGCCTTCGACGCAAACGTTCATTCGACCGAATGGGCGGCACCGAGTTCGGACTCATGAAGCGATCAGTTGATGATGGACGCGGTACAACAAAACCATCAAAATAAAATTAAATCGATCCCTGTTCTTCAGAAGATCTCATCAATAACCTCGCCGAGTCAATAATAGCGCTTGGTAAGATGCACGCCATCGAGCAACAACCAGCCATCCTCATCGAAAACGAATCCAAAAGATAATTGCTGTGTAATTGTTATGATGCCTCCTTTAGATCCGAATCAATGCATAACCATCATTCCCCCCGAATTATTGTCATCCTCTGCCTTCTCATCAACATGATCTCGAATCAAATTCAATCGATCTCTTCTTCTTCTTCTAGACGACATCATTTATTTGATTACAAACCAATTAGTTATTATTAGTGAGATTACCAAATCGTTGAATTGGTGCCAATCCTTCCTCAATCATCATCATCATCATCATCATATGTTATTAATTTTTATGTAAAATGTTACTAATTATATATAAATATTGATGCACTTTTATAAAATATACAAAAATAAAATAGTAACAATAATGATACACAGTAAAAACCAACAAATAAATAAATTGACAAGTAAAAGTTGATTGGTTTTTAAATATTCTTCTTCTTTTTCTCGGCCGGTCGCTCAAATACAGATCGTGCTCCAGCTAAAATTTGATATAATTAATAATCATTAATTTTCAAAAAAAATATTATCAAGAAATGGGCTTTCCGAAAGAGGGGGTGAAATACCTTGGAAGCTGTATCAGAATGGATGGGAGTACAGAGGACGAGACGATTAGAAGGATCAAGGCAGCCTGGTCAGCCTTTGGTAAATGCAAACCGAGAAGAAACGAAGCAAACCACTGCAAAGTTGTACCTGCATTGCTCTACGCTTCCGAAACGTGGACGGCTACAGAGGGCGATGGATGCAATAGGTTTCCACGCCAACTGAGACACAATCGACGTGGAACGAGTCATGAAGAAGAAGTTGATGAAATGGGCAGGACATGTTGCCCGGATGCCGGCAGAAAGGTGGTGCCGAAGACTAACGGAATGGGATCCGAGAGGGTGGTCAAGAGCGAAGGGAAGACCGAAAGCGCGCTGGTCAGATCAAGTCAAAGACATGGTTGCACGTTTCACTCGCCATTGCTCAACTACGCGGACCCTAAGAAGAAGAATTGGAATCCTTGAAGGAAAAACGGCTTGGTCTACGTTGGCAAGGAAGAGCCGTTCGGAATGGAAGGAGTTAGTCCGCTTCTCCGCTGGAGAATGAGTCGGGCTCCAAAGTATCCAAAGTAAGTATGAGAAAAATATTATTTTGGCAAGGCTGTTGGCTCATCTCTTTTTCCCCCCGAAAGTCTCAGAGATACGCGGAATGGCAGTTGTTGAATTTTGGAAGAAACAAGAATATAAACAGCTTGACTAATTTAACTATACATATAGTTTCTAAATTGAAAATAAACGGCTACGAGACGGCTACAGAGGGCGATGGATGCAATAGGTTTCCACGCCAACTGCGACACAATCGACGTGGAACGAGTCATGAAGAAGAAGTTGATGAAATGAGCTGGGCATGTTGCCCGGATGCCGGCAGAAAGGTGGTGCCGAAGACTAACGGAATGGGATCCGAGGGGGTGGTCAAGAGCGAAGGGAAGACCGAAAGCTCGCTGGTCAGATCAAGTCAAAGACATGGTCGCAAGTTTTTTTTTGGCAAGGCTGTTGGCTCATCTCTTTTTTCCCCCAAAAGTCTCAGAGATAGGCGTAATGACGGTTTTTGAATTTTGGAAGAAACAAGAATATAAACAGCTTGACTAATTTAACTATACATATAGTTTCTAAATTTAAAAAAATCAACACGCTTACCTGCCCTTTTATTATAAAACTGTTGATTCAGTGATGTCTGCGAGGCCCATGCTCCACCGTGATCCGTAGTATCCTCCGCCGTCAAGTGAGTATACTTTGTTCTGGATGCTTTACCAAAGTTTTTCACCTCAAATCACATGTTCCGTTTTAGACGTCAAGTTTTTACACATACCTGCATAACTTGCGGCAGAACGGTCTTATCAAATACGTCATCATTCGTTGCTTCGGCAAAGTTTCTCTTATAAATGTCATCCTCTTCATCCAAGAAGAATGCTCCTCTGTGGAAGTACTTTTGCAAGAACTTATATTTCCCTTTATTTTGTTTGTTCGTAACAATTTTTGGATTCGCTTTGAGATATTTAATGCGCTCCTCCTCGGACATGGCGTGGATCTTTTCGATTTCAGCCTGTTCCTTAGCCATCTGCTCCCGTTCGTCACGATTGCGCTTGATTCTTTTCATTTCTCTCAACTTCCAAGCTTCATATGCAATATTTTCGCTTTCATCGTCTGTTACTACAGACGTCAAATCAATATTGTCCTCTTCTTTTCGCTTTTCAGCTTCTTCCTCTTCTTTCAAAACTTGCTCGACAAGCTGAATTATTTAAATCACTAAAAACAGATATTTTCAACTACCTTGGCACTTTCCCGTTTCCTCTCTTCTTTTCTTTTTTCTTCTTCAATTTTCCTTTGTAATTCTCTCTCTCGTTCCTTTTCCATTTCTATTAGAGTTATACGGTCCCGCTTTCTTGTAAACACTGGTTTTAACCTTGGTAACGGATCTTCTTCTTCTGATTCATCGTCTGTTGTTTCTTCCTCTTCTTCTTCGTCTTCCACTTCCTCTTCATTTTCCTCACATTCCTCCTTAATTTCTCTCTGAAACAGAAGCAAATTAAAAATTTTCAAAATTCTGAATAACCTTCATCTCTTCCTCCATTTTCACCTTGGCCGCTCTTTCTCTCAGCATTTGCCTTCTTCGGTTAATCGCTTCTTCATCACTGTCTTCTTCTTCTTCCTCTTCTCCTTCTTCTTCCTGCTTATTTTCTTCATTCAATTCTAAACGACGTAGTCGAGCTCTTTGACGCTGTTGCTCCCGTTTCTCCTCGTCATCATCTGATTCCTCTTGCTTCCCGAGAATTTCGGGTTCTTCGACTTGCCTGCTGGAAGTCCCCTCGTCTCGTCTATCCCGATACCTCTCCCTTCTGTAATATTGGTCATCGTCGTCGCTAGAATAGCGTCGTTCACGGCGATCGCGACGTACTTCCTCCTCTTCCTCTTCTTGCTCAGATTCGGAATCTTCCTGCCCGCGAGCGAATTCCGGTACTTTTCCGGCTATGTAACGGGATACTTTCACTTTTTTCATTACAACTTGTCCTTTCTCATTTTTTACAGGAATTGCACCAAGTGTCGGAAGTCGAGAATGTCCGAGACTGCGAGCATCACTTTCCCTTTTTTCGAAATTGGGAACATAGTCGCCCATCTGAAAAAAAATAATGAGTAAAATGACGATTAAAGATAATAAAAATTGTATAGACGTTTAACTCGGAACAATAGTCTTCTCATTTTTGTACAACGATGATCAGAAATGAAACGGAATTCAGAATAAAACTCCCAAAACTGATTTGTTTTTTTTGTAAATTAACTCGCACAAATTAATTCAATAGAAAGATTAAATCATATTCTATAACATCAGTCCCTCTTATATATAAGTTGAAGTTGATGGAGTCTGAAGAAAGAGAACGTGTACAATGTGCAAACCAAATTGTTTTATTCTTATTGCGACGAATTTGATGTAGGAATCATTGAGGAAAAGAGCGTGAAGCTAAAATAGACTAGTCACAATGCAAAAAAAGGAACATTGGGATAACATTGTTTTAAATGGGATCTCTAATGTACCATAATTAAAAGAAGGAAAGAAACGAAGAGCGGACTCCATCTGCAAGTAGAAGGCCAACAACGCGCAAAAGACATTCATAAACCGAAGAACCTGGAGAAGAAGAAAACTTTTTCATCAATAGACTCTACAAACTAAACATGTAATCAAGTAAGTGCGATTAATGCATTTAGCGGTAATACAAAGAATAAGTTGAAAACATGTACGAAATATAAGAAAAACACTTATCCACTGTTAACAATCGTATTAATTTCTCATCATAAATAAGCACACCAAATCGAAATATGGATTTTGCGATTTTTAAACGTGCGTGGAAATTTTTACGTCTTTATAACAAAAGTTAAATACTACAATTAAATTAAGCTTGTCTTAAACTATCTAAAAATGTTAATATCTTTCTAAAATTTTATATTTGAGCATGCTTACTATGCTCATTCTCTTAACATACAAGTTGGTGTGAATAAGTATAGAACAAACTAACTTAAAAACAAGAATGGTAAATGGCGGTAGATTCCTGAAGTAGGCTGGATATTGCATGTTTGTCAGGCGAGGCGAGGTGAACGAAACAATTAACGAGATGGGTTCCTTGGGATTGGACAAGACAAAAAGAAAGACCGGAGAAACGATGGCAAACCCATTAAACCTTCGAAGGAAAGCATAACTCGATTGCAGGAAAACTTTTAACTCGATAAAACAAGATATAGTCGTCGCCAAATGCGATTACCATCGCAAAATGTGGCGCACTTTTTCAAATATTATTTTGTCACTTAATTTTTATGTTTATTTTCATGTTTATGCTCATTCTACACCGTGTTTGCTTAAATAAATTGAAGAATATGTTTTAGATGTTGTTTCAATCGTGGAATAAATATGGAAAATAATAATAATCATAAAAATTAAATGAAAAAATAATATCTACAAAAGTGCGCCACATTTTGCGGTGGTAATCGCATTTGGCGACGACTATAAATAAAATAGAGAATTATACCTAATAAAACATTTCCCCATTACCATTCTCCGATAAATTTTCTTGCAATCGGCCACGGGTGTCAAACTATTTTCATGCATGAACGAAAAGCCCTCCTCCAGACACTCAGGAATGAAAATCGGAATCCTGGACAACAAGATAAGTGATGAGATCTGACCCCACTATAGAATATCTCTATAGAACAATTTTAGGATGTTATTAAATCTAGGAAAATCGGAAATTGCTCCCGTCGGAAAATAAAATCCATTTCCGCAAAAGAAATCACGGATTATTACACCATATACATTATCATACTTCTTCAAACTTCAAGGGATTAATTAATTAAAACAAAAGAGGATGCGTAGCATACCTGGTAGAGGAATTGATTTACGAAAAATATATGTTGGTTCGATTCCTTTGAGATCTTTGATTTTTTAGTTTTTTTTTTATTAAAATGGAAAAAAATCGAAATTTAAAATGAAATGGTGTAATAATCCGTGATTTTTGCAGAAATGCATTTTATTTTCCGACGGGAGCAATTTCCGCTTTTCCTAGATTTAATAACATCCCAATTTTACGGACGCATATAGCTAAATATCCGTATATATTAAAAATAAGTACTTCACTAGTTTTAAAGTTAACGAAAGAGGCCTACCGCTGCAGAAATTAATCCAACCGGTATTAGAAAACGTGTCTAAAAATTAAAATACAGAACATAATGTGATATATAGCAATATAACAACAGGAAAAATAAGGAAAATAAAAATAAAAAATAAATAAAAAATAAAATTCAGAAGTCAGGTTGTGCTTCTTCGTGGAGATTATTGCGTATTCTGACAACCGTATAAAATTATTTTAATTCGAATTTATTTTTATTTTTCTTTGTTTATTAGATGGCTGTCAAAGAGTTTATCATTAAAATTGATTTCTAACTATAAATTTGAATTTGTAATGAACTAGAAATCATCGTCGATTTCATTATTGATTATTAGACATTGTCCTTAGCTCTGTATATGTTTTATTTATTTTAGATGTTCCGTAAGCCAAAAAACAAAGGAGCAATACGCTCTAGGAAAACTAGCAGCTGGGATGAAAAAGATGACGAAGATATGAAGAAAATAGAAACTCCAGATGATGAAGAGGTAATGGTTATGGAGCCAAAAATAGTAAAAGAAGAACCAAAATCTACCGGAACGTCTTCGAAATTTAGCTTCGATATGGATGAGGGGGCAGATGCAGCTTTTGAAGTAAAGAAAAACAAGAAAACTGTAGAAGAATTGAAAAGAATGCAAAAACTTGAATTGGAAGCTGAAAAATTAGAAGCCGAACGGAAAAAGATGGAAGAATCTCGTAAAAGAGACCTCGAGGAGGTTGTTAAGAAGGAGAAGAAAGCAAAAGAAAAGAATACACGCAACGAACGTCAAAAATATTTGGACAAATATCGAGACGCATCTGCGAAACATGTCGGTGGTTATGATGAAGACTTGGATATTGATGAATCCGCAATTGATATGGATTCTACCGATTCTTCAACAAAGTTCGCATCTTCATTGGCTGGTATTCCTGACTCGCGAGCCGTTTATGAAGCGAAAAAAAGACGGGAGAGAATGCGTAAAGAAGGAAACGATGGATACATTCCATTGGATGATGATCAAAAGATTCGACCAAAAGGAGTAAGAAATCGATTGATCAGAGAAGACGAGAACGATGAATCAGATGAAGAACAAGAAGGCAATTTCTATTCGGCAAAGGATTTATTCAAATCAGAAGAGCAACGGCGAAGAGAAGAGCAAAACGAATTTCTAAACCGCGAGAACGATGACGATGATGTAGAAAACATGAACAACGACTATAAAATGGAAGAATGGGAACGACAACAAATTAGAAAAGCTGTTAGCGGAAGAGCGGTAATAATTTTAACTTTTAAATACAACAAAAATCATATTTCAAGATAGGAAGGCTAGCCGAAGAAAAGCGTCACGCATCGCAAATGTTTGGAGGAAAGCAGCAGGAAGTTGATGAATCCGTTGACATGGATATTGATATGGACGTGGAACTGGATAAACCATCGTTCACAGGACCAGCGAACACGGGAGGAGAAATTAAAATAGAAGACATTTTGGCAAAATTGAAATTGCGAATCACTGAAAGAGAGGAAGCATTGAATTTTAGAAGATCTGAAGCGAATAAAATGAAAGAACATTTGGATGAGAATCGAAATATGATGGAAAAGGTATGTTTAAACGAAATTTATTCTTAAAAATTTACATAATTTTGGGTTTTTGAGATTATTTAAATTATTTATCACTTAAGTAATATTTAGTTTAATACGTTAATTGAGAAGTTCGATTATTTTGTTGAATCTAAATACATTTGAAAGCCCCTTCAATGGTGATTCTTCTTTTTTCAGTCCAGTGTTTCAGCATGAGTCTTAAATTCCTACGTGTTTCATACCATCTATTAAAAATGTCATCTTTTGCATCAATAACGGAAGAATACGCCTGCGCATAAGCTCTAAAATTTACCGAATTGGACGACTTATTTCATTTTAATAGTTTTTGACGAATATGGTCTTGAACTATTTCTTTCCTGTGTTTTTGCAAGAATTTATTGCGAAGAGTTTTAACATCTCGTTTAATCGTCAATTGAATTGTTTTATTTCCTGATTTCTAGTACATCGTCGAATAAGCCCAGTAAATCAATTATATTTTAAATTATACGTTTTGATTTACCTTTTTTATAATTTATAAATGATACTTTGGGGTCCGAATCGTTCTCACAATGAAGAGCGGACCAAATCTCTTCAATTTGATCGAATCTGAGGTCCCGCTCTCATCGCGAGGATTCCGTCCTTTCATCTAGTTTATCTCCTTGTGGACCGTTCGTGCTGGAATCTTTAGAAAAGACCTACGCAAATTCTTTCCTATTTTTCTTTAACGTCTTTTAATTCAAATTCTGACTGATGAAATTAATTACGAGAAATAGAACAATTCTTTATTGCTTATTCACCTAAACTCGTCTAATCGGACAATAGTGTTTAAAAGAACGATTATTAAGAATATATATTATCAGTGATGAAAAATTTAAAAAATATATTATTCCGGACTTAGTTCTTGTAATTTAATTCCTAATTCCCATACATTCCATTCCAGACTCCATTTTTGAAAGTTTGCTATTCCGGCAGTCACTGGTTATGTATGATAAATAATAAATATCTATAAAAACACGCAATTTCCATCACTCCCATTCAATAAATTTTCAGATAGAAATGGAATTACCATCAATGAGTCAAAAGTTCACTATGTATCAGGAAATGAGAGTGTATTCACGGAGCCTTCTCGAGTGTCTCAACGAAAAAGTACCGGAAATCAACGAAATCGGTGATAAAAAAAGACAGTGCGCGAAATCCAGAGCTCTGCGTTTGAAAAAACGACGGCGTCAAGATGTTTCTGATCAATACGCAGAATGCTCGGCAGCCGCATCTGGAAAAGGAGCAGCGAGCGTGAAAGTCGGTGATGCGGCGACGAGAGCCGCTGATCGTGAGGGAAGGCGCCGGCGGAGGAGAAGAGAGCGGGAAGAGCGTATGGTCTTGGAGCATGAGGATGGAATGAGCACCGACGAGGAAGAGGCGACGAGCCGAACGGCTGCGGACAAAGAAATCTGGGATGAAACGGAGGCTGCCGGTTCGGTGGTGTTTGCGGACGCATTGGATGAATATGCAAATATGCGGAAAGTTCTGGACAGGATGGCTGATTGGTTGGCAGTGGACACGCAATCGTTCCAAGATGCCTATGTGCATTTATGCATTCCGAAGCTCTGCTCGCCGTTTATTCGGTTACAGCTGATAATGGCTGATTTGTTACAGGTTTGTGACGTTGAATTAAATAATATATTTAAAATAGGGAATTTTTCACAGAAGGATGTTGACATGAGCTCTATGCAATGGTTCAATGATTCCATGTCCGTAACAGCGGATGGGATTGATAATGAACATGAGATAATTGTGGGGTTGGTACCGGCTATGGTGGATAAAGTGGTTATTCCATTTCTCATAGGTATTATATTTTTTATTTAGTCTATTGGTATTGTAATCTATCGTTTTCAGATATGGTCAAAGATGTTTGGGATCCATTATCTCTTTCACAAACAAAGAGACTAGCGGAATTTTGTCGTCTGTTTGAAATTATGGCAGCATTAGACGAAAAGAGCAAAAGCTATGTTAGTTTTCTAGAAGCTATACGTGGAAAGATAATGGAGGTTATCGAAGAGGACTTATTTATTCCGATGTTCGCGCCAGCGGCGTTGGAGAAATTGGAGACGGGATGTCGTGCATTTCAAGATAGGCAATTCTGGACGGGTCTCAAATTGGTCCGCGGAATTAATGCACTAAAGGGTCTTATCTCTGTGGCAGCAAGATTCGAATTTGTTGTTGAAAAGATTGTGAATGGATCATTAGTGGTGGCGATAAGAGCCGGCCTAAAGAATGAAGCTTCGGCTGAGAGGAAGGTGAGAGCGTTGTTGAAGGAGCTTGACGACGATTTGCTGAGAATGGGAGGAATGTCGACGCTGAAACAATTATCTTCGGCTCTTTCAATGGTTAGAGATGCACAAGTGAATTCAGGAAGGGAATATGCGAAGGACTTGTCGTTGTTTATTCAGAAATTGGAACGTTGATTCATTTAACTATGTGATTTTTTGTTTTTAATTGTTAAATATAATATATTTATTTGTTTTTATTTATAATTTTGTTTGTTTATTGTTGAATGGTAGATACCATGCGGATATATTGGATTAATTGAAATGGCTGTAAAATTGTTACTATTGAGAATGACGACGTCATGGGATCGAATGGCACTCGTTATTGATCGATATGAAAGGATGGCGACTCAGAAAATATCTGAACTGAAAAGATTGCAGAGGATTGCAATGAATGGTGGTGACAGAGATAATGAACATCATCGGCATATGGTAACTCTTATGGTTTTTTCTCGGGTTTCTGAATATGATCTGTAGTGTCATTAGTTCGCTTTGAAACTTGTTTAGAATTTTAAGTTTAAGTTAGTTTAGAATTAAGAATTTTAGTCACATGCACACCAAAATATTCTGAATTATATCGTGATCTTGTAAATTGTAGGCCACGTTTTTATTGTGTTCATCGGGTATCGTTCCATGGCTTAATGTTATTGATCAGGTCATAAATTAACTACTAAATAACTCAGAAACATAGATTAGAAAGAGCTTTAAAGAAACGCGCGGATTTCAATTTAGAGACTAATATCTCAACGGTAATTTGGTGTGTACATGTGAAATCGTGCTAAAAGAAATTACTTATTATTTTCAAATTTATTTATGGCCAATAATTTGTTCGAATACTTAACAATATTCACGTGAAATTATTTCCTTCAATACCTTCAAGATGCATCTGATTTATATTCATATTGAATATTTTGAGAACAGCCCTCCAGTTGAAGATGAAAAACAGGACCTCAGAAAAGCCACTTAAATCTAACATTTTTTATAAATTTAAAGCGCCAGGGACGTTTCATTTTCAGCTTGTAAGATTGACGTGAAAATATTTTATCTTGTAGTGGGAACTTATTACAATGAGTTTGAATATTGTAAAATCGTCATTTTCATTTGGCGTGGAACATCTATATCACTCCAAAATAGAAATTTCTTTGTAGTTCAACGCGTAAACCAAAAATGTATTTTACACAGTTATTGTCTAACCCAAGTTGTCAGCTTTTTCTTGAACTCTCTAAAAATATTACAAACTTCACAAAATATTATATTTGAGCACGTTTTTTGAGCTCGTTTTATTAGCCTTCAAGTTGGTGTGTTGTAGTTTTCAAAGATAGAAGCCGCACGGAAGAGGAAAAATAATGGTCTCGTATGGACCGTTGCAATCTATTTCATCTCATATATCTTTCTTTTCGTCGCGAAAATTTATGCTATCTATCTCAATTGTGGCAATAACGAGGATAATATTTTGGAATAATTTTTCTTCTATTCGACAAATTATATGGAAAAGGGAAATAAAATGAGTGAATTATTTATGGAACGTTCTTGCACAGGGCGCTTTCCGAGGATGATGAATTACAGTACGCCCTCAGAGTAGTGAAATTAAATTTTATCAGAACAACTCTAGTAATCCAAAATACAAATTTATCTGTATCTCAACGAATTTCCGCGTAAATAAATTTAATTTACTAAATCTTCCCAATCAGTTTGTATAGTTCGATATTTCGATAGTTCGTTTGAAAAATTGCATTTCGCGCCGCTCGTGGTCTCGTTCTTTTCTGTTTAAATTTTGGAAGATCGACATTTGCGGGTCGCATTCGGTTAAATTACAATAAGAGATGTGAGTTTCTTTTTCCGCTCTCCAATTATTTGAAGAAGGTGGCGGAGTCGATTCTTCCGCGAAAAAAAAACAAAAACTATTTTAAATCCATTATAGAAGAAGGATAATAATTAGAGCTAAAAACCGTATATAGGCTTTTTCCAGTTTTTTGACGGCGCGTTGCGAAACGCTGCGCAATAAGACCTTTATAAATAGAGAGACACAAAAGATAACTCTTTATAATTGTCGCAGCGCGCAGATTTTTGCAAAGCGTCGCCAAAAAAATTGAAATAGGCTATATTTAAAAATGTATGCACCAAACTGTCTGTAAATATTTACAGCCGGCTAAAATCTAGTGGTGGAAATGAAATCAAAAATTTAATTGCTGAAATAAATGAGACTCATATTCGTTATTTTAACACGTAATTTTAAATTCTGACATGAATTATTATGAATAATTACGCGTAATATTACGGGAAACAATTTGTTTCCTTTTAGATTGCACAATGCGAGGATCAATTAAAGCACGGACTTGAAGCGGTGATCAAACTTCGAAATGACATAGACGCTAAACACTTTGATGCATTTGACGCTAAAATTGAACCTATACGGTATTTATTTGTGAATACTTGTTAAAATATTGGTTGATTCTATATAGAAAGCAAATAAAAACGTGCTTGGAAGTGACACAAGCATTGCCACCGGTTAAATCGACGAATCCCTTTGAGGAAGACATTGAAGAGGAGAACCCATATGAGGTTGAATCCCAACGGTAAGTAGCTTAAGTTGACTAAAATATTATTGGTGTTAAGGTATATGGCGTCAGTGACCCAAAGGGATGCTGAAATGGCCCGACGCGTGGAAGAAGCGAGAGAAAAGGCGGAAGGAACGAAGAAAATTCAGCAAGAAATGGAAGATTTGGAGCAAATATTTGCCGAATTAGCCAAGATTGTGCATGAACAGCATGATATGGTTGACTCTATCGAGGTGAGCGAAAAATGGAATAGATTGAAATGGCGAACGAATCTGTAGGAACAAGTGGAGAGAGCTAGTGAAGATGTGAAGAGAGGGAATGAGCAATTGAAGCAAGCGGTGAAGTCAAAGGCGACGAAGGCGCCACTAATTGCTGGAATTGTTGGAGGTCTAGCAGCTGGTGGTCCTGTTGGGATTGCTGCCGGATCAGCGATAGCGGGGATAACAGCCGGTGTTGGAGGCCTTGTGGCAGGAGTATATACGGGACGATTTTTTAAGAGGTCGGCGACAAATAATTAGGGATTATTTTAGGGGAGATGTATATATAAATGTATATAGTTAGATCTCTTATTGATTGGGTTTTAAATTGTGATAATTTTTTAATAAAAAGCTATTAATTATTGTTATAACGCTGTTACTGTTTATATTTGTATTACAATCTATTTGGATAATATCTGAGAATGGAATAAGAAGGATTATGCTCTGGTTCAGATGGCAGTTCTCCTCGAGACCACACTAGGAGACCTTGTTATCGACTTATTTATAAAGGAACGCCCGAAATGCTCGTTAAACTTTTTGAAATTATGCAAAATGAAGTATTACAATTTATGTCAGTTCCATCGAATAGAGCAGAACTATGTGGCACAAACGGGTGACCCGACGGGAACTGGTAGGGGAGGCGAATCGATTTTCAGGTAATTTGAGTATTGTTTAAATCTATTATAGAAACGAGTGCTTTTAGCTCGATGTATGGTGAACAGGGAAGATTTTTTGAGAAAGAAGACCTGCCGAAGATGAAGCACACTCGAATGGGAATTGTATCGTTTGTAAATAATGGGGATAATATGCTGGGAAGTCAATTTTATATCACTTTGGGGGAGAAGTAAGTTATGCACTTAAAATTAACCAGTCGTAAGACATGGGATGGCCTAGTTTTGATTTATGGGAGATTTTGAGCGTTGTTTTCTAGTAACAACATTATAAATAAGAATATTATAACCTTAAACGTATTTTTTAAACAATGTATAGAACGGAAAATATCAAGAGAGTAGACAAAAACTATTGTACCCAATAAATAAAAAGAATTTAATCATAAAAGACTAAAATTCACCACCGGAGAACTCTTCCACAACAAACTAGGCCATATCTTTTTTTCCTCCTATTCGCACCAGCTGCAACTCCAGATAGCCTATAGGTGACAATTTTAGATTTGGCTATAACGAGAAAATTAATATTTATACTATCAGTTTCTCTTAATAAGGTTGACTGTATTGTTTCTTCAGATTTTTACTAGAAATAATAATTAACTTAAAATTTCATCAGCTGTAAATTGTAATAATAGATTCCGATAATCGTTTATTTACTTCCAGCCTTGATTATCTCGATGAACAGCACACAATATTTGGACAAGTTACCGAGGGACTGGAGACGCTCGAAAAACTGAACGAGCAATTGACAAACTCGGATCATAAACCGTTTCGAGACATTCGAATATCGCACACAATTGTACTTGATGATCCATTTGAAGATGACGCGAGACTTGAATATCCGTCGAGATCACCGTCTCCGACTTATGAAGGCTTGGTGAAGACGGACCAGATCGCGCTGGATGAAAATGAAAACGAGAACGAAGGGAAATCGGCGGAGGAGATAATTGAAGAGCAACGATTGCGAGAAATGGCTGAGCAGGCGCAGATTCTTGAGATGGTTGGAGATTTGAAGGATGCCGATGATGTGCCGCCAGAGAATGTGCTGTTTGTGTGCAAACTAAATCCGGTCACAACTGATGAGGACTTGGAGATTATATTCTCGAGATTTGGAAAGATCAATAATTGTGAAATAATACGAGACAGACGAACTGGTGATTCGTTGCAATATGCGTTCATCGAATTTGACAATGTTTGTTTTCTAACCGTTATAGGGAGATTTAATGATTTTTCAGCCGAAAAGCTGCGAGCAGGCGTTCTTCAAAATGGATAACGTGTTGATTGATGATCGTAGAATTCATGTTGACTTTTCGCAATCTGTATCGCAGAATTATAAATATAAGCCAAGTTTAATGATGCTTGAAAGTTTTTCAATTAATTTTTTCCAATTTTAGAACCAAAGGGTATTAAGAAGGAAGTAAAGAAGGAGGAGCCAAGAAGAGATGACCGAAGAAGAGACGACCGTAGAAGGCATGAGGACAGGAGAAGAGATGACAGAGGGGATTCAAGAAGATCTCGGCACGATGACCGCAGAAGAGACGAAAGGAGAAGAGATGAGCGAGAACGGGATCGTAGAAGGGATGAGGAGCGACGGGATCGAAAAAGGTATTAGAATCGAATAACTTGGTACTGGGTATATTCAACAGTTTAGATCACACAGTAGAGAGAGACGTCGAAGAAGTCCCGGACGGAAGCACAGAAGAGATTGATTTAATTGTTTATTATTGTTTACCTGTTATTTATTATGAATATTATGTAACCGTAATTTAAAGATAGCTGATCAATGCTGAACTCGGGCGCAAAAGACAATCACAACAAGTTCGGATCTGAATGCTCGAGACAGTCCATTTGGCACATTCTCTTGTCCCAATGTTCTTAAGAACCTAAATTGTGAGGTGTTGTGTGGGATCGAGGAGTAGGGCTCTGACCTTCATGGGCATGACCCTCTGAATGCATTTCCCTTCACCGCGCAGGCATTGAGCTTGCGAGCAGATTACCTCGTTAATGACACGTGGATAGTAATTGGATGGTAGATGGCGGACGGCTCGACAAGTTGTGCATAGTGGATAACTGCAATGGCTGTATTGTGAGACGGGATAAGCGAGGTTACCCTGAGAGAGGCAGTTCTTGGTCGTCGTCCTCGTCACACTCAACGGCAACCGTCATCCCGAGAATATGTCGAGATGTGCCGGTGTTGCGTAACAGTGCCGACTGATCGTGGCGCTTCGCGCGCACCTCCTCGTCACTTCTGTAATAGAATGTTTATGGAAGGCGGGAAGCCACAAAATTCTTTCCATTCGTCCTCGTCCCACCAGGCTCGACTGTTGCCTTTCATCACGTTGCGGATGAGGCGACTCGAGCGTTGGCACCGACGGCCACAATGATAGTCGACAGGCGGTCGGTGAACGAACGTGCGCAGATCGGCGAAGTTGTCCCGCGCAGTGCTGAAATCGCTGGCCATGTAGATGTCGTCATAGCCGGAGGCGTCGTGCAGGCGGCGAGATAGGTCCAATGGTTGCGAAGATTCGCAAGAACTGTAAATTATTGTAAAGAATCTAGTCGTTTGGTCTTGCTTCTATGGGTGCTTCCACAATTTTGTGAAGCACACCAAATTATTGGCTTTTAATGTCACTTCGCAGTGAAGCCTCTCTAAACTTAAATTTCAGATATTTTAATAAGATTTTAAAATGGATTAATGAAAGATGAAGCAGAACAAGTGAAATTCACGGCCAAAGACAATGTACAGCAACGTTGTGACACGAACGGCGTCAGCGTTGCGGTTGTATAATTTTGGGTAAACCTCGCCTAGTTTTCTGTGTTTCTACATACACTGAAGTGAGGACAAAAAGCTAGGCCGTATTTTTTTAAAAAAAGGTTATTTTATTTTGAAATATTCCGATATTTTATGGAGATGGGAATGAGGTTATCTTACAAAATAAATCTGCAAATTTTTATTAAAATCTGAGAAACACTTCCCTTGTTAGACTGTTTCTAATAATATGCAGAGAAAGGTTGAAACATTTATAGAATAATTAAATAACAAGGATATTGTAGTATAAAGCTGAAAAAACAGCTACCACAGCAAACAAGGCTTAGGTACCTATGCCTAAGCCTTTCATCTGAAAATGAACTTCCATCCAAATACTATAATCATATTTATTATTTATTTTATTGTCGTGATGTAGGTTAATGAAAAAGCAGGTTTAAAGGAACATTCCGAATAACAAAAAGGTCTCGTCTGGGGTCATGTCGATATAATTTCCATTTTGTTTATTATTTCGCTTTTTTCATAGTATTATAATAATTATATTAATGTAACAACTAATTTATTAAGATAAAACAAAAAATGTCATGAAAAAAAAGAAAAGCGAAATAATTTTTTAAATTGGAAATTAAATCGACATGACCCCAGGCGAGACCATTTTATTATTCGGAATGCTCATTTAAACCTGGTTTTTCAATAACCTACACCAAGACAATATTTATAATTATCTCAATAAATAGTTTCCAACAATAATGGCCTAATATTCAAATTATTCGTCCACTCTCTTGTTTTCGTGTACCCGAAATTATACAACCGCAACGCGAACCGCAACACTGACACTGTTCGTGTCATAACGTTGCTGTACTTTGTCTTTGGCCAAATTCAAAAATTGTTATATTTTTCACGTGAGAAATTACTATAAACGATTAAATATTGTATATTCTCTATTTTAAACAAATATTGCCTATGCCAGTGTGTCAGATTTTTGTTAAACTCTTTAAAAGAATTATTGTCCTTTTCAGAGATCGGTGCCTAATGGAAGAGCAAAAAAAGAAGAGAAAATGATGGGCGGCCACACGGCCACAAACAACTTTTTCGTCAATGTGCGCTGTCCATTATTTCGTAAAAAAGAGTGGCCGTCCAAAAGAGAACCTCATTCCATCCTAATTTTTTCCTCTTCCATTAGGCACCGATCTCTGAAAGGGGCAATACAAACATAACAAAATATTAGAGTTTATCACGTTTTCTGAGCTCGCCTCCAAGTTGGCGTGTACCGGCATACAATGACTGAATTCAACTAACACCAGTTGACGTAGGAGAAATATAAATGACAAGACAAAATTTACAGATTTTCACACTTTAATCATGTTAGGCACTATGTTTGTCGGTTTAATATCACTCATAACGTTATTTCCTTCAACTACACACCTTCTAGTTGTAGTTGTGGCTTGTGTTGTTTCCATCGAAGTGGTAATGCTCATTGTCGTCGTGTCGATTGTTGTCGGCACCACCTCAACCAGCTCCCAGAAGCGAACCGGTTTCGAAGCATTCTGCCAGTCATCCGTCGGTTCACGATAAACAACCTGCAACACCGAAAAAAACTAAACAAATTGAACAAATTGTGGTATAATCCTTCGCGGCTAATCCCTTAATTATTCCCTATTTCGACCAAAAAAAAAAAGAATTTCAGTATATTTGCTCGGTTCCAATTTATTCCATGTCTCTTTTATTTAATAGTCTTTCAATATTCGTATGCTCGAACATACACAACTGTCATTACTCATTATCAATACGATGAGAATTGATATAAATAAAAATAAACAAGAGAATTGAGTTCGACTAGAGATGAAGTGAAGAGTGGGGGGGGATTTCATTAAGAAAAGAAGAGAGTTGGCGAAACAAGCCTGGTTCGACGCATTCCGGATGCTGACACACTCGATGGATATATTCTCTTTTATTTATTTGTTTGTTTGTTTATTCTTTTACATGTTTTTGATACATTTTTGCGCCTTTTCTCCCGATATTATAATTATATTTACGGTTCTTCGCTACCACACAAGTTCTTCGGCTTTCCTCAATTATCTTCGCATTTTTTAACGATAAGAGTTTTAACGACTTTTAAGGAATTTTTCCGAATAATGTCATTCAAAATTTGTTTTGTTCATTGGCGTCAATAAGCTTGCAAGATACTCTCTGCATTACGGTTAATATTAGACATGTAGGCACTAACACGCCAAATCGGAATAGCAATTTTGCGATTTTTAAACGTTCGTGGAAATTTTCACGTCTTTATAACGAACAAGTTTTTACTACAATTTAATTGAGCATGTCTTAAACTATCTAAAAACCTGAATATCTTATTAAAATGTTAAATTTGAGCATTCTTTCTGAGCTCTTTATTTTAACATACAAATCGGGGTGCACTAAAACTAAATTTTTCGCATTTCTAAGCATGATTTTTGATATTCCACATAGTAATAACAAATAAGCGTTTCCGCAAGTTTAATAAATGTCTCTTAAAATATCTAAAAACCTTGAAACAGAACTAGAAAATTTTCTTAGAAGCATACTTGGGAAATTTAGGGCCGGGCCAGGCCGGGGCCAGAGATGTTCGATTTTTTCGGCCCGGAAAATTTGGCAACATAATTTATTCAAACGAAATGTAATTTTCATAAATATTTTTTAGCATAAAATATCAGGAAATAAATCAAGAAATTGAGAGCACAGCTGATGGTGCTTTATCAGTATTTTCAGCTCATTACGACAATTATGTAAGCTTGAACATCGTATCTGACAGGGTTGTCAATCCGCTAAATTGTCACCCGCTGATTTTATGGAATCAGATATTAGTTTACTTGAAAAATTGCAAAAAAATATTTCTGATGTAGCGTTAGTTATTAATTCGGATTTTGAGGTTAACATTTAAGTGTCGGTTCTTACAAAAGTGTAAGGATCTATTAAAATTTTTAATGATATTTTATGTTAAAATTAATATTTTAAAAATTGAATTTTTGTTTGAAATAATTTACTTGACAAATTTTACATTGAAGATCGGCCCTAAACTTCTCAAATATCTACTAATTCAATTGAGGAACAAACGTACACACGATATTTTAAGAAACATATAAATAATTAAGAAATAATGAAAAAAACTAAAATTTTGTTTTATTTTACGGCCGGCCCCGGGTCGGCCCGTTTTAACCCTGCCCGGCCTTTCCCAAGTATGCTTAGAAGCCCTCAAACGAGCTTGTATTTCTAATAGTGCAGTTGGCGTCTGTAGGTAACCTTAATAAGCGTGTATTTGGCGTCTGATACTGTTTAAAACTAGATTTCTTTGAAGAAAGTTGAGAAAAACACCCAAAATAAAGTACTGAACTCCAAACTACGCCGCGTTGCAAAATACTTCGCATCAATTGCAAACATAACTCTTTAATTTATTATTTTCAATATTTACAAGTCACTTATATTGACGATGAAGACTCTTCTGGTCCATTAATTGAGGCAATTATCATTTCTATTCATTAATTCATCAAGAGTGAAACGTTAACTGATAAATAAATATTGAAAATAATAATAAATTAAAGGGCAGTTTTTGCAATATGTGCGAAGTCTTCTGCAATGCGGTGCGGTATCTTGACAGTGGAGTGAAATATTTATACGTTTCACTCTACAAAAATTTTAAAAAAATTAAATTCTTTCTTTAAAGGGAAGAAATGTTTATCAGTTTTAAGCGGCTCGCTTAGCCACAATTTTCACGTTGTGCTCTAACCGCGAAACGCCACCCTTCGAGACGTATTATAAGCTGAGCGCACGCTATCGATTTTCCGATTTTTTTAAGAGAGTCTGAACATTTTAACGTTTATTTATAGTCGCACTCCACTGCCACGAAGTATGCCGCATATTGTACGCCCTTCACTTTTTATTATTCTTTATTTAAACTTTTTTATTAATGCGTATCTACATTGAATTTGAACTTTAACTAAACAATTGAATTAAATAACAAAGTAAATCAAATTCGATGAAGATACGCTTTAATAAAAAAAGTTTAAAAAAGAATTCAATTAAAAAGTGGTGTTTGGTGCGCGGTCTTTTGCAATATGCGGCAATATACTTCGTGGCAGTGGAGTGTAGTCGTCGCCAAATGCGATTAGCACCGCAAAATGTGGCGCACTTTTTTTTTAATATTATTGTTTCATTTAATTTTTATGATTATTATTATTTTCCACATTTAGTCCACAACATCTAAAACATATTCTTCAATTTATTTTAGCAAAAACAGTATAGAACGAGCATAAACAAGAAAATAATCTGCAAAATTAAATGAAAAAATAATATTTTTAAAAAAGTGC
This sequence comes from Caenorhabditis plicata, assembly GCA_963931815.1. Taxonomy (NCBI): domain Eukaryota; kingdom Metazoa; phylum Nematoda; class Chromadorea; order Rhabditida; family Rhabditidae; genus Caenorhabditis; species Caenorhabditis plicata. Next base: position 17,469,523 of record OZ007492.1, on the reverse strand, counting down.
GCCTCGACTATAACAAACCATTTTTAACACTATTTAGCCAATTTATTCTTAAACTATGTAAAAATATGAATATCTTCCCAAAAGGTTAGATTTGTGACACGTTTACTGATCTCATTTTACTACCATACCACGCCAACTTGAGCGTTTAAATGAAGAGCTCAGTTTTTGAAGAGTTTCTCAGCTCTGTGAGCTCCCACTAAGTTGTGCTCATGATATGTTGTAGAGCTGAATGTTTTGAATACAGTAGTCTAAAGGAATTTTCCAAAATGAGCTCATTCCTCTAAAATGGAGCATCGAAATGTCACATTGAAAATAATTTTCCATAAAGTTTTTGTTGAGTTTCTCGGCTCTAAGAGCACGTACTACAGGCAATGTTATACATCACATTTTGCTGAATACAGTAGTGCAAAAGAGCTTTCACGGAATGAGCTCATTACGCCCAAACTGAAGCATCGACCACGTACAAAAAATTAACAAATTTTCCATGACATGTTTCTCGGCTCTATGAGGACATAGAACGTTGTGCTCAGGGTATTTTATACAGCTAATTTTGCTTAATACAGTAGTGCAAAAGAATTTTGACAAAATGAAACAAATATTTCGAAATTAAAACACGTATGCTTATAATACTAATTGAGCTATTTAAAAATGATCATATCGAATTGGCGTGCCATACCAGTTGGCGGATTATTTTGCTCTTCCCTTTTCTTTGATGTCAGAGATAACGTCAATCATGAGAAACAGAGAAACAAAACTGATAGAAGCGCTAAAACGAACTATCAAAAAATCAAATTAGTGCATCCTTGGTGATTTAATAAGAGAAGCTTGATGAATGGTCTTCGTCTATTTTTCAACGCATTCTATTATCATCCCAGTTGGTGTGCGAGCCACCAGCTACGTCAGTCAACGATTTTTAACCACATTTTGCTAATTTCTTCGTGAACCTTCGGAAAGTGTTGTGATGTGGCGATAGTCCTGATCGCCCGTGTTATGAAGGTGACGACAGTGGATGCACAATAGTTTTATTATATGACAGGCACTCCAATGCAACGAAACCGCGCCTTATTGCAAAAATACTTCGCACCAATTGCACGAACACTACCTTTAAATTTATTATATTTTGTTAAATATTTATTGTCCTTTTCGCTGCTAAATGGAAGAGCAAAAAAATAAGAAAAATGATATTCTCGGATCACACGGACTTTTTCGTCTTATTGTAGTATAATTGCAACAAATAATAGAACGTCACACGTGTCCATGATATTGTAAATAGTTTTGTATTTCTGAGCTCTTCATTTAAACGCTCAAGTTGGCGTGGTTTGATAATAAAATGAGCTCAGTAGACGTGTGACAAATCTAACTTTGTGGCAAGATATTAATATTTTTAGATAGTTTAAGACAAGCATAATCAAATTGCAGTAAATTCTTTTTGTTATAAAGACGTAAAATTTTTGAGATACGCTGGAAAATCCGTTATTTCCTGTTGGCGTGGGTGCATCCGGAATAGTAAAATGGTTGTCTTGTTTAACCATTAAAGTGTCATTTTTTCTATATATATACACTAGCTGACAAAAGTTTTGTCACAAATGTTTTTTCGGGTTTAACTTTTTTGTGACTTGACCAAATTGGCTGATTTTTTGATATTTTATGTGAATCAGTGTTTAAAATGTTATAGTAGCAAAATTTGGTTTAAATTACCATGGCAATTTCGGTACCACGCATTTCGTTTTCCCTCATACTGATAACAGCTTGCCGGGTGGCAATTGGAGTTTCTTTAGGTGGAGTCATCTCTAAAATGTTGCCAATTACTGCTATTTTCAATAAATTATGAAAAAATATAATTTAACTTTAAAAAATTATTAAAAAATGCAGTACAAGAAAAGTGCGTAATATCTTTGAGCTACGCGTTTTACGATAAACGCTTGTCACTGTAAAACGGATCATCGTAATCACAAGCGGGAATTTGTAAAATAATCTACAACCATATGAATCTATCATATCAAAAAATCAGCCAATTTGGTCAAGTCACAAAAAAGTTAAACCCGAAAAAACATTTGTGACAAAACTTTTGTCAACTAGTGTATGTCAGTTAAGCCAGACATTGACGAATTTGGAGCGCGTTTTCAAACATTTTCACTCCACTCTCACACGCCAAATGAAAATGACGACTATCCAATATTTAAGCACATTTTCCTAAATTTTAGGTTTAAATTTAACACTTATATATATAGAGAGATTTGTTCATCTAACAAAGTATATGGTAAAATAGTAGAAAGCAACAACAGGTAAAATAGCTAAAGAGCTAATCCAATCAAAAATATTCTCTAAATTACACGCACGAATTAGACAATTTTTGTTACATTTCGAACAAATCGTCATTTACGGTTGCACTTCATTGCCACGAAGTACGCGCAATTTGCAAAAAACCAAGCACAAGTTTGTTAGAAAGGATTAGAAGTTATCAGACACGCTCAGAAAATCGTTATTTTTGTGCATATTTATTTTTCGCTCTTTCTAATGTAATATTCGTATTTTTGTAGTTGAAAGTATTCTGACGTTATTTTAGACGTTATTTTAACGTTATTTTAACGTATTTTTTTAAAATCGAAAAATCACAATTTCAATTTGGCGTGTTATATGTATGATTATCATAGCACGCCAAATGAAAATATCAATTTTGTTAAACTTTACTAGGGATGTCATTTTTGGATCCAAAAGGTTTCGGGCTGAAACTTCGCAAGGTGATAGCTGAGGAAATTTTATTAGTGCACACAAAAAATTGTCCTGCACTGGGGGGTTTAAGTGGGTTAAAAAAAGGTTCAAAGTTACCAACCTCAAAATTCCTGTAGAAAACAGTAAAAAATCATCAAATTTTGCTGTCGACAATTTATTCGTATTTTTTGTGTGGACTAATAAAATTTCCTCAGCTATCACCATGCAAAGTTTTAGTTCGAAACCTTTTGGATCCAAAAATGACCTCCCTAGTTAGATGTGTTTTTCTATTTTTAACGTCTAAACTACAAAGATTACAGCACTATACGTGAATGCATCAATTTTCAATATTGTCAAGTTTAATTTTATTTCAAAAACTATTCAAATCAACAAACAATGTCGACGGTATAATTAAACTGGGTGGTCTAAAATAAGTCCCGGTTTAAACTTCTTCAGTTGGCGTGGCAGTGAATCATGATCCATTATATGCACACACCAAATTGTATGGTTATAAAATGAGCTCACTAAGCGCGTTCAAATCTAACTTTGCGGGAAGATATTCATATTTTTAGATAGTTTAAGACAAGCCTAGGTATATTGTCATGAAAAATGATTTGTTAGAAAGAGTTAAACGTTGTCAGAAACGCTCAGAAAACCTTATGGTGTGCGGATTGGAGGGGATCCGAGTATTTTCCCAAAAAAGGAAAGTTCCGGGCTTTGAAATTTTCAATTTTTTAAGTTCCCGCTCGCCCTGAATTCTAAAAAAAAAAGTGTCTGTCCAATCAATGGGATGCTTCTAAATCAAAGATGGGCGGAATTCCGAATTCCGGATTACAGAATTCAAAAAGTGCGCCCATCTCTGTTCTACACTAGATTCTACAATCCTTCCCACAATTAATTTGAGTTAGCACCGCACCATGGAGGTCTCGATCATAAGCACTAATTAATCAAATATGGATGTTTTCATGCGCTCAACATTATCCACCTAATAAATTAATAATCCATCAAATGTGGGAAAAGCTGCAGCATCATCGTCGTCATCAGCAGCAGCATCCACAGCTCATGATGAAAACATGACAAAAAAAATTCAATTAGACCAATTGGCGCAAAAAATGCTCCGCTCGCCATCGAAGGAATACTCACCTGCAGTTGTTGTGCTTCTACACCATATGGGCGGCGCTTAAATTGTTGTTGTTGTTGTTGTTGTTGTAGCTGAAGCAGCATCAGCAGCAATAATAGGCATTTCATCGAAGGCAGAGACGACAAGGAGGACGGCAAAAAACGGCTGCTCCTCTGGGGATGAGCAGAGTTGGAATAGGGAAAAGACGACGAGAGATTATGATGATGAACAACAATCGATATGAAAACGGCAGCGGCCGGAGGAGGAGGAGAGGAAAAAACCGATTGTGTAACGACAGACACGACAATCATCAATTGATAACAATATTGATAGAGAGATGAGAAGAGAGGCAACACGATCCGACAAGGGCGGGCGGGCTTGGCGAGCCACGAGCCAACAATGTGTGCAGGAAAAAGTGGGAAAGGGGGGAGGCACGCCAGAAGAATTTGTGTGTGTTGCCGCCAGTGGCGCTCCGCTCGCCAATAGACATCTTTTTTGCCATCACTACTTGTTGTTGTTGTTGTTGTTCTTGCCGCTGCTGCTGCTGCTGGACTCCGTTTTTAGAAGCCGTGTTTTGTTTGCAGAGAGCACCGCAAGCCAGCCAGCCACCCAGCTTGCAACGGTTGTGTCGAGGAGCGCGTCGACGCGCACGCAAGAACGATGCGATGGTGTTGCGGCGGATCGTACGCGGCTGCCGCCGCCAATGACTCGTCGTCGCCGACCACGTCGACGACGACGCCGAGACGGCAGCCGCGCGCCGCGCTGCTCAACGACACGACGACTCGCAACAATATTAGCGCGCCGTTCTCGTATGACCAGTTTGGTCCAATGCAGATAAAGGTCCATAAAACGGTACGTTCAAGCGATTTTTTTTCCCACCTATTTACTCGTTTGTTTGTATATTTGTTTGTTTGTTGATTCATTTGGCTCATTTCATCCCGAAAAAATAACTTATCAATCATCTCTTTTTTCTCCACCGAGCTTTTCAGCTTGAATAATTTTGTTTTAATTGAATTGCCTCGCAAGTTTATTGATTAATGAATTTTTATTATAATGGGGTTATTCGTTTTTGCGTTTCATTTCAAATGCTCAAAGATTACGATGCGGTTTAATCGATAATTATAATCACTGAATGAGGAAGAGAGAAAGGGAGAGAGAGCGCTTCAATTAATGATGCTTATTGAGCAATAATTTAAGATATTTTTAATGATCAATGTTGCAAACGATGTCTTGCGAATAATGAGGCCGATTTTTAGAAAGGAATATTCACTTCAATTGGCCAGATAATAAAATGAGCTCAGATAACGCGCTCTAATTTAATATTTAAGGAAAGTCTGATAAACTAGAGTCGATAAATTATTTGTAAACTACACGTGAAAGCTATAGGAAAAGCGTAAAAATAAGAAAATCATCATTTCCATTTACACAATGAATTAAACGCAAAATTGAGAATCATAGGTTACAAGCCAACCCGCCAAATTATATGGTAATAAAATGAGCTCAGTAAGCGTGCTCAAATCTAACTTTGCCGCAAGATATGAATGCTTTTAGGTAGTTTAAGAATAACTTGTCTAAATTGTCGAGAAAATTGCTTTCTAGAAAGTCGGTAAAACTTTTAACACACTCTTAGAATTCGGAAAATCACTATTTCAACTTGGTGCTCCAAATGAGCTCACTAAACGTGCTCCAATTTCACTTTTTGTTAAGTTATAAATATTTTCTAGATAGTTTAAGACATGCCTAGTTAAATTGTAAAGAAATTGTTGTTGTTGAAAAGACGCAAAAATTTCCAGCCACGCTTGAAAATCGAAAAATCGCACGCCAAATGGAAATGTGCATTTTCTAATATTTAGATGTACACTAGCTGACAAAAGTTTTGTCACAAATGTTTTTTCGGGTTTAACTTTTTTGTGACTTGACCAAATTGGCTGATTTTTTGATATTTTATGTGAATCAGTGTTTAACATGTTATAGTAGCAAAATTTGGTTTAAATTACCATGGCAATTTCGGTACCACGCATTCGGTTTTCCTTCATATTGATAACAGCTTGCCGGGTGGCAATTGGAGTTTCTTTACGTGGAGTCATCTCTAAAATGTTGCCAATTACTGCTATTTTCAATAAATTATGAAAAAATATAATTTAACTTTAAAAAATTATAAAAAAATGCAGTACAAGAAAAGTGCGTAATATCTTTGAGCGTTTTACGATAAACGCTTGTCATTGTAAAACCAATCATCGTAATCACAAGCGGGAATTTGTAAAATAATCTACAACCATATGAATCTATCATATCAAAAAATCAGCCAATTTGGTCAAGTCACAAAAAAGTTAAACCCGAAAAAACATTTGTGACAAAACTTTTGTCAGCTAGTGTATATGGCGCTCAAAATTAGCTCACTAAACGTGCTCCAATCTCACTTTTTGTTAAGTTATAAATATTTGTAGATAGTTTAAGATATGCCTAGTTAAATGGTAAAGAAATTGTTGTTGTTGAAAAGATGAAACAATTTTTAGCCACGCTTGAAAATCGAAAAATCGCACGCCAAATGGAAATGTGCATTTTCTAATATTTAGATATTATAAGAGTATATTATAAGCTTTCAAGTATTAACTTTAAAATAGTTTTCACGTGTACTTGTTACATAGATTCTCATAAAAATTTTTCTCTCAAAACTTGTGTTAGGGGCTCAGAAAGGATGCTCATTTTGCAAATTTCGGCAAGAAGCGCATGTTTTTACATAGTTTAAGACGGGCTAATAAAAATGACGTTTTAAATTATATGAAAATAATACGTGCAAATTAGTAATACACGGTTTAAATATTGACAAAAATAGTCATTTCGATTTGGCGTGCACTTTTCTGGATAACACGCCAGCTGTAATAGCTTGAGCGTAGGCGTAGCTCTGCGCAATATTTATTATTATTTATTATTTATATTATTATTATTTATTACTATTATATTTTAAATTTTTCTATCCGGGCCCCCAGATGGCCTCGAAATGTGTCCATTTTTTGAGAGTTCATATCTCCGGTCTCATCGGGCTAAATCAAGAAATATTTACACCATGTTGATCACCAATTTTTGTTCTCTCTGTCGGGCCACTTGTTGTTCGGATTTTTCGAGAAATCTTTAAGTTTGCACTAGAATTGTATCGAAGATATTTTGCTGAATGTGGTAGTTTCTAATACGACCTCAAACTGGAGCAAAAACTAAATTGGTGCACGCCAAATTGAAATGATGATTTTCTAATTTTTACGCATTTCTTACAACATACACGCGTATTTTACGCAAATATCGTCTACGCCAGTTTGCCATATTTTTCTCGACATCTCTAGAAATATTAAAATCTTCACAAAATATTAGATTGGAGCACGGTTTCTGAGCTTGTTTTATTAGCCTTCAAATTGGTGTGTTGGTGTGTTCTCGAAATACCCATGTTTTGATTTTTACACGTGTCTTAAAATTTTTACGTGTCTTTGACAAAAAATTGCGTGCGCCAGTTTAGCCAGTTGCTTCTTAAACTACATGAAGGGCACGCCAAATCGAAATTGTTATTTTGCGATTTTTAAACGTGTGTGTGGAAAATTTTACGTCATTATATCAAAAAGTTTTTACTACAATTTAATTAAGCTTGTCTTAAACTATCTAAAAATGTTAATATCTTTCCAAGAAGCTACAATTGAGCACGTTTACTGAGCTCATTTTCTAACCATACCACATTGGCGTGCAATCATTAACGATTTCTTCAAACATTCGATTAACTTTGTATTTTTGTGATCTTATTTCTACTGATAAGAAAACATATAGTAAAAATGAGCTCACATTCTTGCCATTTTAATTTTTATTGCGACAAAATTTCCGACAACAGAGTAGGATTATGACATGGAAACAATGAATGTAAATTAATCTTTGCTCCATATAATATACATTCAATTGAAAGTACATGGAATTGACTTTCACTTATTTCATTTTTTAATTTTGTATTGTTTCTATTTATTGAGTGTAATTGAATTAAGAGCAGGGCTAATGTAGACATATAGTGAGCTGAAAATTCTCAAGTAGAAATTCACCAAATTAAAGTTGTTTTTAGCGCCTAAATTTATTATCGGCTCTTTTTAATGTAATATTCGTAGATTTGTAGTGGAAAGTATTCTGACGTTATTTTAACGTAAACTTAGTAAAATCGGAAAATCACAGTTTCAATTTGGCGTGTTATATGTATGATTATCATGCCAAATGAAAATATCAGTTAAACTTTAGATGTGCTTTTCTATTTTTAACGTCTAAACTACAAAGATTACAGCACTATACATGAATGCATCAATTTTCTATATTGTCAAGCTTAATTTTATTTCAAAAACTATTCAAATCAACAAACAATGTCGACGGTATATTTAACCAGGGTGGTCTAAAATGAGTCCCGGTTTAAATTTCTTCAGTTGGCGTGCCGCGCTGCTTCGTGGCATTGAATCATGATCCATTATATGCACACACCAAATTGTATGGTTATAAAATGAGCTCAGTAAGCGTGCTCAAATCTAACTTTGCGGGAAGATATTCATATTTTTAGATAGTTTAAGACAAGCCTAGGTATATTTTCATGAAAAATGATTTGTTAGAAAGACTTAAACGTTGTCAGAAACGATCAGAAAATCTTATGGTGTGCGTATTGAAGGGAATCCGAATATTTTCCTAAAAAAGGAATGTCTCGGGTTTTGAAATTTTAAATTTTTTAAGTTCCCGCTCGCCCTGAATTCTAAAAAACAGTTTCTGTCCAATCAATGGGATGCTTCTAAATAAGAGAAGGGCGGAATTCCGAATTCTGCGTTCCGGATTCCGTATTTTCCGTGTTTTGTGTTGTCCCTCTCCCGGGCCTAAAAAAACGGGTCCCAGGTAGGGAAAAGGAAAGTCCCAGGGTTTGAACTATTCAATTTTTAAGGACCCGCTTGCCCTGAATTCTAAAAAAAGTGTCTGTCCAATCAATGGGATGCACCTAAATCAGAGAAGGGCGGAATACCGAATTCCGGATTTCAAAATTCAAAAACTGACATTCCGCTTCTTGAAAGACGCCACCCTTAATAATTCTCCCTCAATTCTTGAAACACGCCAACCGCAATAACAAAATTACGAGCTCATTGAAAGCTTTAAATCGTCATTTAGCAATAGAAATTGAAAGTTATATGTATCGTATGCATCCATGATATCATTAATACGTGGTTAAAATTTACAAAGTTGACATTTTTGGTGGCGTGCTTGAAAAGGCTTAAAACTTGTAGCACACTCTTGAAAATCGGGAAATCACTATTTCAATTTGGCGGCTTATATGTATCACATCATCATTATTCTTTAATAGCACGCCAAATGAATATAGTGGTTTTTTAAACTTTAGAAGTGCACACCAAAATGAATGGTTAAGTTGGGAGGCTCAGAAATTATGCTAATTTTGCAAATTTCGGTAAGAAGCGCGTGTTTTTAGATAATTTAAGATGAGCTAGTAACTATGACGTGTCAAATTATATACAAACAACACTTGCAAATTAGTAATACACGTTTAAAAATTGACTGAATTTTATCACGTTTTACTTAAAATATCTAAAAATCGCTTTATATTCTCTTAAATGATAGTTCAAAGAGATTTTAATAATATTTTATTGTTATAGATGCATTTGGCATGCACACCAAATCGAAATAGCGGTTTTTACGATTTTCAAACGTGTATAAAAATTTTTACGTGTTTATAATAAAAAAGTTTTTACTACAATTGGTTTGAGCATGTCTTAAACTATCTAAAAAATAGCAATATCTTTCTAAAAATTTCTATTTGAGCACGTTTACTGAGCTCATTTTCTAACCATACCACAATGGCGTGCAATCATTATCGATTTCTTCAAACATTCGATTAAGTTTGTATGATTACCATACAAGTTGAGGTATATATGTATCACAGGATCATCATTCTTTAATAGTTACCTTACGTAAATTTATTTATTCATTCATTCGTCTAAATAATACACGTCGATTACCGTAACCACGTAATGTTGCAATTCAAAAAATTCAGAATTTTACGATTCAGAACACTCGTTCTCCTATAAGAGTCGAAATAAAGAATAAACTTATTGAACGTGTGATCAAATTTGTTGATATTTCTTCCTATGTAAAGGCGATTTTTCAATTGGCTGCCTTCGGCGTGTGCATAAATACAATACAATTTTTACAAATCTCAAATGATTAATCAATTAGTGCACAGCATTTTTATAATTCGATTAGTTTAATATATCCTCTAGAGTAAACATATTAATAATGTTTATTTGGAAATATTTTTCTCCAAAATGTATGCTAATTTGAATTGTTCGAAAAGTTCAAGCCATTCTTTTTCTTTTTTATTAAATTTTTATAAATTCAAAATCCTTCATTATCTCTCATTCAAAAAATCAATTAACACTATTTCTCAATATTAATTGGAGCATTCAGCTTATTTATGAGCTTTTTTTAAATTTTAGATGACTCATTATGTGGGAGATAGAGAGTTTAGTCGAATTTGCACTTTAATAAAGGGAAGGGAATTAGTTAATTTAATTGATTGTGAGTTTAAAAAGGAAGATATGACTCGAGGCTGTAGGCAAGACTCTCGTAGAATTGTATTTTGTTTATTTTCAAATAATTTTGCGCCTAGGTCCCGACGACGGACTTCCCCATGATAATAAAGAAATTGAAAATGCACTCCAAATGAATTCGTAAATACTGGAGTTCAGTAAAGTCACTTAAAAAAATGTCTAGTGTCGTAAGAAGTCGTGAAATAATGCGCGTGACACTGTGCACACCAAATTGAATGGTTAAGTTGGGGGCTTAGAAAAGATGCTCATTTTGCAAATTTAGTTAACAAGCACATATTTTAAGATATTTTAAGAAGGACTTGTAACAATGACGCGTCAAATTATATGAAAATAATACGTGTAAATTAGTAATACACGTTTAAACATTGAAAAAATTCTCATTTTGATTTAGCGTGCACTGTGTTCGGTGAGTGAGTGTATTTGTAAAATTCACTTTAAACAACCTTTAAATCTAACATTCCGAGAAACCTAAAATCACCATAAACATAATAATCGACATAAAATGTGTTTAAATATTACAAAATCGTCAATTTCAGTTGGTCAAAGGATCGGTCTCCCAAAGTGAGAGAGATTATTTCGGAAAATAATTTTTAAAATATTGAAAATTATATTGATACCTCTATCTCTTTTCCACCAGCGAGACCACAAGTACTCCTTTAACCAATTATTCTAATAACCTTATTTGAATCTTGATAAAAAGACGCCAACTGTAACAATATGTACCAGAGATGGAGGGAATGGCAAGAATCCGGAATTTGGAAGCGAAAAATGACCATAATCAGGAATTCCGCCTGGTATAAATTATGATTCATTCTAGACCACCCATATTATTTACAGCGGTTTTATTTGCTATATGGACTAGTTTCACGGTGATGGAAAATCATTGATAATCTGCGTTTCTAGGAATATGTAAATAAATTTATGTAAGAATTAGTATGGAAATCACAAAATTTATATAATTTACTGGAAAAGTTAATTTATCAATGATTTACCATCACCGTTTCACCCCAAATTGGATGATTAAGTGGGGGGTCCGAAAAAACGCTCATGTTGCAAATTTCGGCAAGCAGCGCATTTTTTTAGATGGTTTAAGACGGGATAATAATAATGACATACCAAGTTATATGGAAAAACGGTGCTTAAATTAGTAAGATACATTTAAATATTGACAAAATTTTAATTTCCACTTGGCGTGCCGTTTTACTGCTAAATACGTTATTGCATACGGCCTCTGATATAGTACCTAAACCCCGTTTCTAGATCAATTCTTTGAAATTGTTTTTTTTTTTGGTTTTAAGCGTATTTTATTAAAATCCACGTGGAAGTCAACAATTAAAATTTTCCGGTAACATTACAGGCTTCTTTTAAAATATTTCCTAGACCTTCATTTTTCATGATATTTTAAGTTTAAATTACTTTTCTTACTAGCTAGTTAGCTAGACATTACGTCCTGACCTAGGCGGAAACACTAAATAGTTTTCGTATAAATGGAAAAGTTTTTCGTATAAATGCAAAAGTGAGGGCCACGACAATACACCGGTCATTATTCATGGAAGAGCAAAAAAATAAGAAAAAACGATAGTCTCTTTTGGACGGCCACAAATGACTTTTTCGTCTATTCCTCTTTAAGGTGTGTTGTTTATTTTTTTGATATAATACACATTGACGAGATACATTAAGTGTGGCCGTCAAAATTTTTCTTAGACATATTTTTTTCGTATTTTTCCTCTTCCATTACGCCAGTGCCTCTGAAGTACAATATAATCGAATGCTAAAGTTCAACATATGTTAACAGATAAAATATTAATATTGTTAAAGATTTTCTCAAAAATTAAATTATATTGTTAAAATTAAATCTTGGCACATTTCTCTATCGTTCATAATTATTCTAACAGTAAATCTAAACAAGATTAGAAGAAAACATACAATAATCCACAACAATGTTGAGATCGGTGACGAATTGAAGAGCAAAAAAATCGTTTGGACGGCCACGCTTTTGTATCTCATCAATGTGTGTTGTCTCAAAAAATGGATAACACATATTGAAGAGGAATAGATGGAAAAGTCGTTTGTGACCGTCCATCCGAGGCTATAATGAGTGTCAGTAAATAACAATTAATGCGCTGAGTCGAACTGTGGCGGTGTTTACGTACTGTCGTAAAATAAAATGTTCGCTTGTTTATATTAATAATAAACAAGCGAACATTTTATTTTACGACAGTACATAAACACCGCCACTGTTCGACTCAGCGCATTAGTTGTTATTTACTGACACTCGGCTATAATTTTTTCTATTTGTTTGCTCTTCCATTAGGATCCGATCTCTGAAAAGGACAATATATACAAGTTAGTGGAAAATAAATACTTGTACAATACATTTTTTAAAAAAATTCTTAAAGGATATTTAACGTTATCACGCTAAGTCCAGTGCCGTAAAAAGTCGTGAAATAATGCGCGTTGCGTGAAAAAAATGGGTGAAATAATGCGCTATAACGAATGCATTAATTATATTAAAAATATGAAAACGACAAAATAAGTGCATAAAATAACGTACCGATCTCTGATATTTACAATATTTAACCACAATATGATAATCTCTTCGTGGATTTTCAGAATATTTGTAATTGTATTTAGCTATTTGAAATCAAATAATCCACGTAACCTAAAATTATAAGTAGTCGATGCCAAATGCGATTACCTCCCGCAAAATGTGGCGCACTTTTTTAAATATTATTTTTTCATTTAATTTTTATGATTTTTATTATTTTCGATCTCTTGCGCGTTTCGCGGCATTGGAGTGATCCGATAAAGTTTTAGTGGGTGGTCTAGAACGAACCATTTCTCAAAAAATCGGAAAATTACAAATTCTGAAACTCTAGAGTGAGACAAATATAGTTTTGTAGAACAGAAAGTGGTGATCAGAATGGTGCAAATATTTTTCATTTGGGGATTTGCACTCTCAAAAAATTGTCATTTTTTAACGAGAGCTTTTGAATGACCGTACGCACTCCACTGCCACGAAACCGCGCCGCGTTGCAAAAGACTTTGCACCAATTGCAAACACTACCTTTAGAAATTCTTAGTACCTCAATTAATGGACTAGAAGAGCCTTCATCGTCAATATAAGTGACATGTAAATATTGAAAATATTGGAAATGAAAATAATAAATTAAAAATGAATAATAATAAAGTTGAGTTTGAAATTGGTGCGAAGTCTTTTGCAATGCGGCGCGGTTTCGTGGCAGTGGAGTGCGTACGCTTAAAGACTTAAATGCTACGCTACGCTTAAAGACTTAAATGCTACGCTACGCTTAAAGACTTAAATGCTACGCTACGCTTAAAGACTTAAATGCTACGCTACGCTTAAAGACTTAAATGCTACGCTACGCTTAAAGACTTAAATGCTACGCTACGCTTAAAGACTTAAATGCTACGCTACGCTTAAAGACTTAAATGCTACGCTACGCTTAAAGACTTAAATGAGAAATGTTCCCCCCGCGACCATAATAAGACCATGTTCAAGTTTTTTTATTTTCTTCAAGTTTATCACTATATAAACCTTGCATTTGTTATAGTTAATGGGTTAGCTAAGCGCACGCCAAATGCAAGTAAGCATTTCTCCAAATTTGAATGAGTATCACAAAGTTACCCTAGTTAGTACTAGAATAAATACTATTTTCAATATAGTACATATACTATTTTCCACGAAATCTTAACACCGATATTTTAAACTGTATTAAATACCAAATCTCTAAACGAATAACACTATTTGGGCAGCTTTTCTGAGTTTCACTAATCATCTGACGTGCTAAGCGCTTTGTCATTTCTCCTGCTACTATTATTCAGTAATATTCATTTATTATCACATATATTATATAATAAATATATAAATAAATCCCACCCAAATTGTTTTTGCGATTTCTTCAGTTTTTTTCGGTGTTTGCCAGACGATGGGATTCTTAGGGAATAAAAACGGCCATGGTGGAAGAATGATTAAGGCTGTTAACAATGATGCTCCCAAGAATGTGTAAATAGCATGAGACAATTGTTGGGTATGATAGCCAACAAAGAAGCCAGTTATTCAAGAAATCGTTAATATAACCTGATAGACGAGTTCGGCAAATTTTTGTCCGTGAAAGTGGTGATGTGTTGAGATAGCCCGGAGAGGCGCCTCATGGCTCAAACTTGGGTAATTAAACCATTATTGTTATTATCCGGAATAAAGTATATACGCACACGCTACACGCGACTATATGAGATCCAATTACGTTTTATAGAATGATTAGTGGATAAATTTTAAGTTGATTATCGTTATTTGAAGACAAACACTAAAAGTGAAGGTCTAGATAATCAAATGAGCTTTACATTTTACTAGATTTTTCCAGTGGATTTATTGCCTTGTTTCATTCCAGATTTCTCTATATTCTCCTCGCCTTAATTGAATACCACCTTGCCAATAATTCATTTATGAAACATTATCAATTGATGACATTTTCATAAACAATCGTCGCCACTTTCCCATCAATATTCATTCATTCATTTATTTATTTTTAAAATATTTATTACAACCCAAAAAAAAAACATTTGCGTCGCAAAATAATACCGCCTCAAATAATAACAACAAAAGATGAATGAATGAATAAATGAATGCACACATACATATATTTATATATATATATATATAAATTCGTCTTCTCCGTCTGAATCGCCATTCTGAGCATTATTGTTATATAATGTGCGTGTGTATATGTACGAGAAAATAAATAAATAAATAAACAAACAAACAAACAATAAGCACACACACACACACACATGAATATATATTTTTTGTGTTTGTTTGAATCGAAATTGAATTGAAATTCAATTCAGACGGCATCGACCTGTTGGGAATGCCAAATAATATACAACTGACAAAGAGTGCTGTTTTTTTTCAGCATCTTCTGGAGTTGTTGCTACTTGGTGGGGTATCTTTGTAGGAGATTGTTTAAAAAAGAGGGATTTTTAAGAAATATAATCTTTGGAAAAAGTTGAAGGCCGTTGATATGCGCGTAACGCTCTTCCACGGCCACTTTTTTGTTTTATTTAAATCGCGTGGAAGCAATTAAAAATCAAACTTTGCGTTTTTTGGTTATTGCGTAAAATAAAATGCGAATGTTCAAAATCTTGTCCTAATATCACGACCAATGATTTAATTTGAATATTAGTTGTTCTCATCTAATCATCAATCTAATTTACATATTTAAATGTGGTGTGATGGCCGAGTGGTTGTGATTTGGAATCGGAATTGAATCTATGGAAGTTCTACCCCCGACAGCGTTCAATAGTTGTTCCCATTTTTTATTTTTTTTTTCTAATTATTTTCCTGATTAAAAAATATTAGCTTAAAATTAAGCTCTTAAAATCTATAACCACTACTTATGTTGTAGAGTTATCTTATTTGATAAATAAAGTCCTTTTTACCATTTCATCATATTCCATTTAAAAGTAATACAATTAATAATCCGCATATATGCACAAAGTACGCAGATAACAACTTTCGCATTTTATTTTACGCAATAACCAAACAACGCAAAGTTTGATTTTTAATTGCTTCCAATCGCGTCAAATAGCTGGCTCAGAAGATTCGCTTAAATCTAATAGTTGAAGATTAGACAATTAAAGAAAAACTGGCGTAGATAATATTTGTGTAAACGGTACACGTGAAAGCAGTGAGATACACGTAAAATAAAGAAAATATATTGTTATGGCAAAATTGTTTCCACGAGTTATCTCTTAACTTTTTAATAATAGTTACGTATGCCACGTCACGCATGACCCAGATATTTTACTATAAATATGTAGCCCAACCAGTCAATATCAAGTCATTCCTTACTACCTGTACCTGTATAATAAATCTATTATTCATCCACTGTCATCAACTCCGTAATATATATAATATCCATTCGGTTCTCGATTTTATAATGATTATTTTTTCCATTTTTCACATTTGAAAATAATTGTGTTTCGTACCTTAAATGTTATCGCAATAAGCGCAAAACTTCACATACACTAGCTGACAAAAGTTTTGTCACAAATGTTTTTTCGGGTTTAACTTTTTTTTGACTTGACCAAATTGTCTGATTTTTTGATATGATAGATTCATATGGTTGTAGATTATTTTACAAATTCCCGCTTGTGATTACGATGATCCGTTTGACAGTGACAAGCGTTTATCGAAAAACGCGTAGCTCAAAGATATTACGCACTTTTCTTGCACTGCATTTTTTAATAATTTTTAAAGTTCAATTATATTTTTTTCATAATTTATTGAAAATAGCAGTAATTGGCAACATTTTAGAGATGACTCCACGTTAAGAAACTCCAATTGCCACCCGGCAAGCTGTTATCAATATGAGGGAAAACGGAATGCTTGGTACCGAAATTGCCATGGTAATTTAAACCAAATTTTGCTACTATAACATTTTAAACATTGATTCGCATAAAATATCAAAAAATCAGCCAATTTGGTCAAGTCACAAAAAAGTTAAACCCGAAAAAACATTTGTGACAAAACTTTTGTCAGCTAGTGTAATAATGGTTGTGGCCGAGAAAGAGCTCGTCCACGGTCACCTCAAGAGAATATTTTTAACAGTTTTTTGAAGAAATCACACTCCTCACAAACAATTGCATTCAAATAACCTTGTATTTGATTTTAAGACAAGATTAGTACACACTCTCATTTACGCAATAAACCTCTTGGCTACAAATACAAATGCACAATATTCTATCTCATGTCGAATTCCCCCTACCATCTAATTCAATTATTGTGCTCTCTGATTCGACCGGAAAACACAAAATCCCATATAATTGTCGGTCGGACGGCCGAATGTGAGCCACAACAAACAATTGCAAATTTATTCTGTGAGATCTGACAACTGGCTTCCGGTCAATTCTGGGGTTTTGCCGTCTCGTCGTGCACGTCACAACAACAACAACAACAATAAGCATTTCAGAAGCATACTCACTTATCATCACTTGTCTTGGAATAATGCTCTTTCTCTCTTTCTCTTTCTTTCGGGTAAAACATGCTGACAAGCTGAAACAGATGAGAAAAGAAATTGTTGGTGTGCATGGAATTCATTCTTGCTCGCATAGCGTTTTTGTTTGGAACATGGGGGTGGAATGATTTGCGACTTTGCACATCCTATTTGAAATGCGATAAAATGCACTTTTAGATTAGATTGATTTAATTTTAATATACACGTAGCGGAAATGGGATAATGATTGTTTATGATTGTAGAAATTGATTGGATTAAATTAACAAAGATGCGAACAAATGTAGGGCTTGAGATCAAGGGGGAGAGGAAGGAACATATGTCCCGGTCTCGGGTTTTAAAATTTTCATATTTTTAAAGCCCGGAATTCCAAAAAATGGGGTCCCTCCCATCACTGATTTTTGCCGTACGGCTTCAGAATCAAAAAATTGGTAAAAAACATTTTCTGAAACTAAAAAATGAGATACAAATCTTCCTGAGCTCCAATTTTGGAAGCAATTAAAAATCAAACTGCGTTTTTTACGTAAAATAAAATCCATTAGATGTTATCTGCGTACTTTGTGCAAATATGCGGATTATTAATTGTATCATTTTTAAATTGAATATGATAAAATGGTAAAAATAACTATTTAAACAATTATTAAAAAATTAAAATCTCTTTACAAAATAAGTAATGGCTATAGATTTTAAGAGCTTAATTAAAAGTTAAAATCTGGAAAATACTTTTTAAAAAACGAAAGGTGAATAACAAAAAGACAGCCGTGGCTAGATCTTTCATAAATTCTATTCATACTTCCCGTCACTGCCACTATGCTATGGAACCACATTAAAATATGCAAATCAGATTGTTGATTATATGAGATCAGTTAATATTATTCAAATCTTATCGATAAAACCAGTTGGTCGTGATATTAGGACAAGATTTTGAACTTTAGCATCTTATTTTACGCAATAATTAAAAAACGCAAAGTTTAATTTATAATTGCTTCCCCAATAGAGAAGGTTTTTTAGAGAAGGTTTTGTGTTAATTCGCACGAACGTAAAATTGCGGATAAATATATCAATCGTAACAAATTCTAATATATTCTTTCAATTTTTGCGATGATAAAAAGACGATTTTGTAATATTTAAACACATTTTATGTCGATTTTTGTGTTTATCGTGATTTTAGGTTTCACGGAATGTTAGATTTAAAGGTTGTTTAAAGTGAATTTTACAAATACACTCACTCAGTGAACACAGTGTCACGCGCATTATTTCACGACTTTTTACGACACTATTGTCGTGGTGTAGGTTAATGAAAAATCAGGGTTAAAGGAGCATTCCGAATAATAAAATGGTCTCGCTTGGAGAGGTGTAGATTTAATTTGCAATTTGTTTATTATTTCGATCCTAAATATAATAAATTATACACAAATTTTATAATAATAATTATTATGTTGATTTAACAACCAATTCAGTAAGAGAAAACAAAATGAAACAAAATTGTGATGAAAAAAAGCGAAATAATAAACAAATTGAAAATTAAATCTACACCTGTCCAAGCGAGACCATTTTATTATTCGGAATGCTCCTTTAACCCTGATTTTTCATTAACCTACACCACGACAATATATGTAAACAGTGACTTATATTATTTTTTAAAATATTATATTATTTAATTGATCGAAACCAAAGCGTTAGAACAATAATAAAACTACGTTCATCATTTTTTTGTTCGCATACATCGCCACGCAAAAATTAACATACTCTAAAACGCATTTAATTGATTAAGCCATTAAAGTTTGAGGAAGAATTTTAAATTATATGTCGTGATAATGCGTGATGTTTTGCGGCCATGGAATTTTATTTTACGACTGGATCAAATTTCGCGCCCAGAGTTCAAATGTCCTTTAAAATAAGGATGTTATGAAATCTAGGAAAAGCGGGAATTGTCGGAAAATAAAACACATTTCCGTAAAAAATCACGGATCTCATTTTATAATTTCTTTTCTTTTCATTTTTATATTGTCCTTTTCAGAAATCGGTGCCTAATGGAAGAGGAAAAAAAAAGAAAAAATGATAGTTTCGGATGGACGGCCACAGACGACTTTTTCGTCTATTCCTCTTCAATGTGAGCTGCCCATTATTTTGAGACAACGCACATTGATGAGAGACAAGAGTGGCCGTCCAAACGAGAACCTCATTACATCCTGATTTTTTCCTCTTCCAGTAGGCACCAATCTCTGAAAAAATAATTGTATCTATTCAATATAACATTATGTATCCGTACTACTATTTACAAATCTCATTTTTTTGAAGAATTAAAGAATAATTCTGCACGAATTTGGCTAATTCATTGTGTAACCCTATTTTATTTGAATCATTTTTATTGCCTCTCATTTAAATGTTCTTGGGCTCAACATTCACAAATAAACAAACAAACGCTTCATGGAATTTGCACTAAAATTGCAACTAATTAGCATACATCATTTCAGGCTCTCGTTGTAACCGAAAAAAGCGGCGACAGTGCTCTGCTCGACACACTACAATCATCCGGTTGGAATTGCACAATTGTGCCGCCTTCGCAGGTTCATACCCAATTTGGAAACATTCGGGGGGGAAACAAAGATTACAAACAACCAATTTCTGACCAATGCCAATATTAATAAGAATAATAAGAATAGCAATAATGCACATTTGTTGATAATTTATCAAACATTGCCGATAGTGTCCGGTTTGAGAGTGAATTGGGAATATATGCGAGCAAGCAAATGATATGAATAAGAGGGGATCGCGGGGGAAATTCCGAATAATAAGTTATAATCATTATTTAATGGTTGTTTCAGGCGGCAACCGATGTCGAGTCAATATGTCCTCTCATTGTATTTATTGATATTCATGTGCCTCATCCGTCTCAAATTGCAAAGTTTGTTTTAATTAATTAAGCTCATACTGAGAAACTGTTTCATATTTTTTAAATATTCCATCAAGACAAAAATTTATTTGCGAAAAAGCGCGGGCAACTGCCGCATGCAATTATGCAAATTAACTGCAGTATCATACTGGTATTGTCCTTTTCAGAGATCGGTGCCTAATGGAAGAGCAATAAAAGAAGAGAAAATGAGGGGCGGCCACACGGCCACAAACAACTTTTTCGTCAATTCCTCTTAAATGTGTGGTGCCCATAATTTCGTAAAAAAGAATGGCCGTCCAAACGAGAACCTCATTCGATCCTATTTTTTCCTCTTCCATTAGGCACCGATCTCTGAAAAGACAATACTATAAAATAATTTGTTATGACAAGATTTATTTCTAAAACTAAAATACTTGGGTACTTTGGAGTCCGACTCATTCGAATGATATTAAACTCTCACAAATGACGAGGATCGAAGTGTGTCGTAGACGTGACTGTGTTTACGTACTGTCGTAAAATAAAATGCTCAATTATTTTATATTTTTTCGCAATATTTTTTCTTAATTTTCTTTATATTGTTAGAGTTTTTGAATGAAATATCTCGTAATATCGATAAAATTAATTTATAGTCGTCGCCAAATGCGATTACCACCGCAAATGTGGCGCACTTTTAAATATTATTTTAAAATTTAATTTTTATGATTATTTTCTTGTTTAGGCACGTTCTATACTGTTTTTGATTAAATAAATTGAAGAATTTGTTTTAGCTGGTGTTTCAATCGTGGAATAAATGTGGAAAATAATAAAAATCATAAAAATTAAATGAAAAAATAATATTTAAAAAATTGCGCCACAATTTGCGGCGGTAATCGCATTTGGCGACGACTATATTTGATGATCAACTGGACAATTAATCGCTAAAAATTTGAAATATGAAAAATAAGAAATATTTTATTTTACGACAATACGTAAACACAGTCACGTCGAGAAATGTCGTTTTCGTTTTTCCTTTTCGTTTAAACGAAGATTTCGTTCGTTTCCCATCTCTGGTCACTTAATCAAGTAATCAAGTAATCAAGTAAGTCCTCGCTACAGTTCGATCCTCGTCATTCGTGTGAGCTTATATATTACTCGACTCATTCTCCAGCGGCACGCCAACTGGGAGCTACGATTTTCCGATTTTAAAGCGTATCTGAAAATTGTTGCGTCTTTTCAATAAAAATATGATTACGACAATTTAACCAGGCTTCCCTTAAACTAAAATATTAATATAATTTCCAATAGTTAGATTTGAGCACGTTTACTGAGCTCATTTTATTACAATACCAGTTGGCGGACTCCTCTCATTCCGAACGGCCAACGTAGACCAAGCCGTCATTATTCTTTAAATAAGAATTTCAACTCTGTTTTGCTCTTCAACTTATTATTTCATTAACTATATGTCAATTTTTAGAGATGTATCCGCGGTTGGTACGGAAGAAATCCTCATAGTTTCCATTGCAGATAAGTAAGAAAGCCTCATACCCTCTGTACTCTTTAAAAATGAAACCTATTTAGACACATTAGTGAGAAACGACGTCGATTATTATCACAATCCGGATTTGTTCACGTATGAATTCAGTCAAAACCCAGCCATATTGTATCAAGTTATTTCCAGCACGTCACCTGGAATACTCGCGATGTGACTCTATTTGACTATATGGCTCGCATGGCGAACCGGATAAGAGTTCTACCGGCGCTATTCACGGCTCTTGATGAGGTTGGCTTTTAGTGATTTTGCATCAATTGAGACGGCTGGTTGCAGGCTGATCAGGCGATAGAGGTGTGCGATGAGCAGCGGGTGGTGCAGTACGTGAACCGCGCTTATGAGACGCTGACTGGTTGTATTCGGGCGGAGGTGATAGGGAAACCGGAATCGGAGATGCGTCGCAAGTCTTTACCACGCGCACGTGGCAATGATGAGCCGCCGCTGGATCGACGACGAAGCAGCGCGGATTGGAAATTCATACGGGTGCCGTTTGCTAACAAGTTTGTTTTATTTTTTTGTTAATAGGCACATGTGCAGCTATAAATCATTTGTTTGATTAATGTAATTTATTAAGAAACAATCGTTGTTTGTTTTGATATATTCCCAGGAAAATCATCATTTTAGTCAAATATATTTATTTTTGATTTAAAGTAAAAATAAGCACACGTTCACTTTTTTATTCTTCTCGATCAAATTGAGGAATTATAGAAAGATAGAAAGTAATCTCTACAAATCTCTTTCAGTAGTCAATTCGTCTATATGAAACGCTCAACAACTGCCAATGAGCCGGCAATGTTCCGCGACGTGTCACTAAAAAGCCTTAAAAGTCAGACGGGTGTCGTCGAGGCTCCGATCTCTGAAGTGCTCACCGCTCTGCGCGACGTCGCGTCGAAGATCGACGGCGAGCCGGCGCAGATGGTGCGCGACGCTGTCAAAACGCTGTCATCACACGAGCTGTACTCGCCGTCGATCACGCGGTTCCGCGACTCGGACCGCATCGCCACACAATACTACGATGGGCTCATCCGGCTGCATCATCCCGCCAGGCAGCGCAAGAAGAGTGTGGTGGACGCGCATCGCGAGAAGCGCGGATCGCACAGCGAGCGGCGTCGCGTGTCGGCGGACGTCAAGAACGCGCTCGAGAACGATAACAGCTGGAAGTTTGACGTGCTCAATTTGGAAAAGGTTTCCGACCATCATGCGCTAAGCCAAATCGGCATGAAGGTAACTGAATCGCAAAGACGACAGTATTTTATAATTGCAGGTGTTCGAACGATGGAAGGTGAGCGAAGTGCTCGGCTGCTCAGACGAATTGCTCAATCGCTGGATACTCTCAATCGAAGCTCATTATCACGCTGGAAACACATATCATAACGCGACGCATGCCGCCGACGTCCTTCAAGCCACTTCGTACTTCCTCGACTCGAAATCGGTCGCCACGCATGTAACGGAGAATCACGCGGTGGCGGCAATGCTCGCCGCCGCCGTTCACGACTTGGATCATCCGGGTAATGTTTGCTTTGATAGCTTCCCAAAACATTCGTGAATTGAAGGTCGTGGTAACGCCTACCTCATTAATACAAGACAATCATTGGCAGTGCTTTACAATGACAACTCGATACTCGAGAATCATCACATTGCCTTGGCATTCCAGCTGACATTGCAACATAATGCGAATGTAAGTATGCGGGATTCTTATGGGGAGAAATTAGCGCACCGAAATGTTAGTGCCTAAATTTAAGGTCAAGTATATTAATGAGAAAAATAGCTCAAAATTACATTAAGTGAAACAGTTTTCGTCTAGTCTGGTGTCGATTTAATTTTATATTTATTATTCTCTCGATTTTCTTTTTAAAATCAATTATTGAATCGAACGCTTCGGTCGCGTTCGTCGGCTTCCGAGCGTCGTTTAATTAAAGCATTTATTACTCAACCGAAGCGTTTGGATTCACTAGTGAAATGAGTATGTCAATAATTTGTCAATATATACTAAAAAATACCTGCGTATTTTTGACGGTTTCGTCCTAATCTATAAAAATGTAAAAATTTTATGCTTTCAACAACAAGCTTTTCTTTTCGCCTCTTTTCGCGAAAAAGTTATATCAAAAACTTACATTTCAACAGTCATGTGCTTAAAATTAAAATTATATTCTTAATTACTTTAAAAATAAACGTTGAAGGTTAACATATTCTCACAATTGAACCGCGAAGAGTTCATGTCGATGCGGCACGCGATGGTCGAAATGGTACTCGCCACCGACATCTCTCGTCACTTCGAGTACTTGGCCAAGTTCAACAAGATGACGCTCACCGACGTGCCTGACGAGCAACGCGACAAAAACTCCATCACTATATGCGATATGCTCATCAAATGCGCTGATATTTCGAATCCAGCGCGCGAATGGACACTGTGCCAACGATGGGCTCATCGAATAGTTGAAGAGTATTTTGAGCAGGTTTTTAGCAATATATAATCATAGTCTTAAAAATAACATTTCAGACGCGCGAGGAAAAAGAAAAAGGTCTTCCGGTAACTATGGAAGTATTCGATCGAAACACGTGTAATGTGCCGATAACCCAATGCGGATTCATTGGTAAATCTAATTCCACATCATATATATTTAAAAATTGTATTGCAGACATGTTCGCACGAGAAGCGTTCGCCACTTTCACAGAGTTCGCCGAACTGCAGCAGCTCTCAGATCAACTCGAGTCCAACTATGACACGTGGAAGCGAATGACGACCCAGTGGACGCCATCACACAATTCCAATCTGGCACTGTAGCCAATTCCGTCCCATCACCTAGGTCCCAATTGATCAGCTTTATTATACAAAAAACACTCAACATTGCACAACACCACTTCCCATTCCTAGTCAGATGTGTTGTGTGTCAGATAGATTACCCATCAAGACGCCTTCAAATCCCCTCCCATTCAACGATATACGGTGCGGCGTCGGATCCGCAACGAAAATCACTTGTGAAGTCTATATATAATTCAGAACCCGCGACAACCATCATTTCATACTTTTTTCCCGATATTCATTTTATTATTATTATTATCTTTTAAATGATATCTAATTGCATTTCTTGCCATCCATTCTGATTTATCCGTTTTTCGTTTCAATTCCGATTTAATTTCTTGCCTAATCATCTAATCCATATTTATTTTAGTAGATGTTTCATGTTTTCCACAGTTTCGTGATCGATTCGGGGATATTAAATATTGTTTTTTTCTTACAAATTCGTTTATTATAATTATTAAATTTACAATAAATTAAAACTCAAAAAACAAAGAAACAATTTTCGGTCGACTTTGTTTTTACAAACGACCATACAGGTTTTAAATGTTAAAAATTAAGATAATTGGGTTTAAAATTGTGGGAATTATTGAATATCAACGTGTACACTTTACGACTTTTCCATCAGACAAGATTTTCATTCAGCAGCCTGTCCCTCTTCAATCTTTTCCTTCTTAACTCCGTTCTCCGCCTCGGCTGAATCATTTCCCCTCTTTCGATCAGCCGCAAAAGGCTTAAAATCGGTTATTTTCTCAACCCCAAGCACCTAAAACAAATTTAATGTCGATATCTTATTATGATCAGCTACTTGGTGAAGTTGATTAAAGCCGATTAAACGGACAGCCAATTGTGCATTCGAGGTCACATCATGCTTAGACTTGGTGGACAACGATTCAAATACATTTATATTCTCTTTCTCGCATGGATCATTAATAACACCTAAAAATTTTAAAGACATTAAGCATAAACATTCATAAAAACATACCATTCAACAAAAATCCAGACGCTATGGCTTCCAATACTCTTCTGAACGCATCACTCAGCTTCAACTGTGATGGGCAATTTGACAATACCTTTTCAACTAATAGTTCCAAAATCTAAATACAAAACCTAGATACAAGAAAATATTCGTAAAAATTACGTATTCATCAATTTCCTTCCAGCTCTCATCTCTTCTTTTCAAGTCTCTGAAGAGGTGAAGAACTTTTTGGCAAGAGCTCAAATAAATGCATCTCGCGCTAAACCATTTCGATCTTCTCAATTCGGCCAGTGCCTCTAGGCATGTAACTCTGTCAGCACATTCCATTTCATCTCCAGATTCTCTTAGAACTGGAGAAGTCAGCATAACTCTGCATTTAACATCGGTCCATGCTTTCAAAGATACGAGGAAACAAGTCTTGGATGTTGGATCTTCTTCTACGTTCAAGATAGTCTAAACAATAGAATATTACCCATGATATACATTATACTATTACGGCTGATTCAGTGAAAATATCCTTCACTTGTTTCACAAGCGCTTCATTTGGGGAAGGTGTACACAAGACGACGATCTCCACTTGTTTATCTCCACGAATTACCAAACTCTTAGACAATATTCCCACTCTCATTACGCCTTGTAGAGTTCTTGGCTTTTTTTCTTCCTTGTTATCACCGTTCTCAACAGCTTTGCCGTCGTTCTTCCTACAAAAACATTAACAATTATATATAGCATCACTTTATGAAAAACAATACTTTCTTTCAATCTCCTCGGATACCTTCTTCAATGTCACTTCAGTATTATGAACAAGACTCTCCAAATTCACCATAAATTCTTGACCAGGGAACAAACTTTGATGTTTTTCCTATATTTGATAATATAACAATAATATGTCACATTAGCACTTACCTCACTGTAACGATCATCAAGCATTTCATATTTTCTCATATCAGGAGTACATGGACCAAACAATGGTCCGTGATACAATCCAAAGCTTAAATGTCTTCATTATCCCACTTCATATAAATGTTAACAAAATTCCTGTACGCTCTTATTCTCCCCCAAAAGAAATTTTCAAAAAAGTAACACAAGAGATTTTTGAATTTTTCGAACTACGGAATGAAGAAGAACATACGATTTGGCAGATTGATCATTATTTCGACGTCCTTTGAGTGCTTCACGAGATCGTTTTGCAGAAGGCTTCTGATCAACCACCAACGTGGGATCAACCTATAAATTGCGAATTATAACTTTTATCCGAAAAATAAGAAAGATGATTTCAACAAATTATAATTCACAATATTTGATAACTATTTACACCACATCTCCTTCATAAAGAAGTATACTATGATATACTCAAAGAACATCACTAATGAATTCATTCATTAACACCTTGACGACAATGTAGTCGTACACATTAGAATATCACAGTGCGATGTTTCCATTATAAAAAACTGCGAGACTAAAAATCTCGAATCAGACAGATTGCGATAATTATCCGAGCAGGTACTGATAATTTACGCTTAATTTTCTGTCTGACACTGTTGTCAATGTGTTCATTTTTATTAATTCACCTCCCTCCCCCACAATTTGATACCTTTTGTTTGTATGTAAGCCGATGTCTTCTTCCTTTTATGTGCACTTCTTTCGCATTTGGATCAGAAAATTTACAATCACACAGCTAAAAATAAAATATTACTAATAATAATGTTTTAACTATGCTTACAGTGCATACATAGTTTACTAATTTTCCTGTGGGATCTCTTTCCGCAATAACTTTATCTTCTCCAACCAACTTAATATTTTCCATATCCATCATTGCCTTAAAACAAGTCGTTATAATTTATTTTCCCCAATATATTAACCTTAATCTTTGGATCTTCAACTTCAATTTGTTTCGCCACTGTTGTAGCAGGTTTTTCTGTCGTTGACAATTTACCACCTTGTACAAAATTAACTGCATTAACTCCTTTATGAGCAGTTCCGATTCCTGATGATGGATTGGTGGTTGGCTGAATCTTAGGCGCCACAGTTACTACAGAACCATCTAATCCGGGAGCAATGATAGTAGGGGCATCACTTGGTACTGGTTTCCCTAATTTTTTGCAAAGAGCAGCAGCCTTCATGTGTTTCGATCCACGTACATGAGAATTATATGAATCTTGGCTACCGCAGGTAACATTGCATAAATCGCATTTATAGCTCAATTTATTCTTAGGCAATGTAACAGTGGCTGCACCCTTTTCGAGTGCTTCTTTCTTCTTGTGCCGTTGTCCTTCGACATGTTCCTTGTAAGTCAGAGCCCCAGCGCATGAGATTTTACAAATTTCACAATAAAATTGTTTTGACTCAGTTGGTTGCGCACCAATACCGAATCTCTTTTTTGTTTTGGGAAAAGCGACACCCTTCGCAGGCACCCAAGATGTCTTATTAACCACAGGTTGATTTGTAGACAAATAGTTCTGAGCAGCAGCATACACAGCAGCATCATAACTTGAATAACTTGGAGGATTCGAAACGGTTGCAGCTTTCTTGCTAGCAGTAAAATAATTTTGCTGTTGGTTTTCTGCAAATTCATAAATATTTTTGAAAATTTGCAACAATATTACGTGGAGGAGGAGGAGGATAGTAGTTGTTAGTGTTGTAGGGAAACGTATTTGGGTAGCTGGTTTGAGATTGATAGCCTCTGAAATTGTAAATAAAATTGAAATTATTTTTTAAATATAGTCGTCGCCAAATGCGATTACCTCCGCAAAATGTGGCGCACTTTTCAAATATTATTTTTTCTTTAAATTTTTAAGATTATTTCCTTGTTTATGCTCGTTCTATACTGTAATAGCTTAAATAAATAGAAGAATATGTTATAGATGTTGTTTAAATAGTGGAATAATTGTGGAAAATAATTATAATCATAAAAATTAAATGAAAAAATAATATTTAAAAAAGTGCGCCACATTTTGCGGTGGTAATCGAATTTGGCGACGACTATAAATTGTTTAACTTACCCGTAAGGCCCTTGGTAACCATACATAATTACCTTAAAAATTAATTTTTATTCGAAAGTGACAAGAAAATTATACGGCAAAAACAATTTCGAAAGTATTTTTCATGGTTTTATTATAGACATCATTATATCAATATTGACAGGATATAATAAAGTTAGATTTAAAAAAAAAACTATTCCTCATTAAAAAAACAATTTTGATAAATAAGCTTAATAAATTAAAAATAAAAGTTAAAATCAAGAAAGAAAACAGAAATCGACAAAAACAAATGCAGGATGGAAGAGATAATAGAAAGTTGAACCACGGCCACGACGCCCTTCCAGAGCACAGAGCATCCACTAATCGATAAATTACGTTGTGGAAAAGCTATTCAAAGTATATTTCGATTATTGAATTAAAATTATGAAAGTGCTTAAAAAACATAATGTGTAAAAAATTGCAATTAATTTAGAAAAACACTAAAATAATTAATTGAATTATATCTTCAAACGGAAACCTAAAAATTTAAAGAAAAACGGTGAAATATTGTTTAACAATTCTTGGAAAACAATGATATATTTAATCCTGGCTAACAATCATATATTTTAGTTATCTGGGCTTATACTAAATATTTGTTTATTAATGGAAGTTTAAAAAAAACTTGAAAATTCTAAAAATCCTAAGAAGGCCGAATATATTTATCTGCCACAATAAATCGAATCAACTCTGAAATTAGCGCACTCATTGATCGTTACTATTGCTTGAATATATGGATTTTTCTTATTAATAATAGGAATTTTCGCAAAACTATGGAAATTAATATAGTCAAAGAAAACTATTTAAACTCATTAGACATGAAATTTTAGCTCACGTTTTATTGCAATTGTTGAAATTAATATTTAAAAGTTGTTAAAGCATAATTACAAAATAGTAAAAATTAATAGTATAACTTTGAGCGAAATGGACAAAAATAGATTTTGAATATATGGCCCATTTGACAACAAATGTGTCACGTTCAGCTGCGTTCAGTTAATGTTGCAAAGTATGATTTTTACAAAGAGAAGGGGGTCACATATGTCTTTGAGCTTAAAATTTAAGGGTACCCAAATGAAATTACGAATATAAGAACATAGTTATATCCATAATCATTATAATTGAAATAGAAAAAATAATGAAATCTTACAAGGCTCACAGATTAGACAAAATGGAAAATAATTGCAATTTAAGTTTCGCTAAACTAGTATTCAATTTCCATTCCAGACACTTCAAGATATTTGGTAGATCATTTTATAATACCTCTTAAATTAGTTGCAAATACCGATTTTAATAATCTTCACGTGTAATTTTAAACCTAATTTTCACTAAAATTTTGTAGCTTTCTCTGAAAATATTTCCGGAGCTTTAAATTGGGACAATTTTCTAGATTTAACTTACTTTTTCCTTTCTATACTTTAAATAAATTGTTAATTTATTATCTTCACTGAAATACCTAAAACCTTTCTTAAAAATATCGAAAATCTACGCAGAAATCAGTAATACTAGATTAAACTCTGGCAAATTGTCCTTTCCGGGTGCACGTTAATTGAAATTTGAAAATACTATATAAATAAGATGGGCGGAATTTCAGATTCCGTATTCCGCGTTCCGGAATTTTGTTTTTGATTCCGAAATTCAAAAACTGTCATTCCACCCAATGCTGGTTAACACTACTATCATAGAAAAGATGTTGCTGAAGACAATTTCGGGCAAATCTAGGAAATAGACGTGGAAATCAAGTCTAGATTATTTACGTGGAAAATAATGTTATTTTCTGTTGCAACAGAAAAACGGTCTTTCTAATGATATGCTGTTGGCGGGCGTACGGGTGGCGTGTGTACAGTACAGTATTTTCCGTGAATTCTCGCATTTGGCTTTTTGGGAATTTTGTAATGGAAGAAATTTGTTCACATTTTGCAAAATTCATTTTTTTTTAAAGATGTGTAGACCTATAGGAAAAAAACCATATTGTTTTTTAACCAGTTTACATTTAGAAAGGCTTTGAAGTGTTCCAGACTCCACTAAACAACCAACAACGCTGACATCAATGTTTTAACAATGAACCCCAGAAATTGTTCTTACGCGTAACGCTTACGCGTAAGTAAGCTTACGTTTAATATATTATTGACATTGACATATTAATAATATTGACAAGATTTTCAAATCTGTTTATATTTCATGATGAGCATGACTAATTAACGTGAAAATTCGAATCTGATTTACACGTAAAAATTAGAAAAAGTCATTAGAAAATGGAAAAATGTTCATTTAGTGTGCTGACAGAAACATTGTTAGGGCATATGAAGAAGACCCTAGATCTAGGGCCCTAGACGTACGTGTACGTGTACTTCTACGAACATCCAACTTATGGTGGCGTCTCCAAATGAGTCATCACCGTCTAGGAGGATTAGCAAGAAGCTCATTTAGCGCACATTTGCAAGGATTGTAAAGCGAGATGAATGTCCACCAGAATTTCAATCTTCTCGATGTAAAGCCTTCTGTAACCTATGTCTAATATCCTAATGCTTCTGGACTATATGCCAGGCCGATATTGATGCGAAAGGATACGCAACAAGCTTGTTGCGTATCCTTTTTGTTGCAACAAGTTTCATTCAAATGTTCATTCAAATGAAATATTCATTGAACCAATCGAAAAGATTAACTGAAATAATCTGTATCAGCATCAAAAATTATGATAAAAAGTTATGATGCTCTTGAAGAGCTGAGCAGTTCATAAAAAATTTCAAAAATTAATTATAATTGCAAAGTGAATGAAGATTGTGACAAATAATACCAAAACATATACAAATTAGTATTAAAACATAAGATTAATAATGGTTTCTGAATTATTCATCAGAGCCTGATCCTGATCCCTCTTCAGATGACGATGAGTCGCCGGCAGAGCGCACGAAACGCAACGGGGCTGAAGTAACTTCGATTCCAGACGCTTCGGCATTAATCGCTTCAGACGAGGAATCTCCTGAAGCATTACGCGCCACGCGCCGTTTGATTTCTTCACCGGATCCGGAACCCTCCTCGTCTTCGTCTCCTTTGGCGCAGCATTCTTTGGTTTGTCCGATTCTTCGGAAGATTAAGTGCTGTCAAGATCTATTGCCTTACGAACAAATTCAGGTTATAGGGTTTGAATGGATTCTGCCTTTTCTGTGAGAGGAGTTATAACCTATTTAAAAAGATAAATTACGGGGGGTTCTGTGGCAGAAACAACTTCCAGTTATAGATTGAACCACGACAATAATTACAAAAGGGCGAGATTAATCTTACAAGAGTACAAATCTGAATAGTATACAGCGGAACGAGGACCAATTAATCCGAGTAAATCTTTATGACGTCGGCACCAGTAGATCTGTCACGACGTCATGTAACTTCTCTTATTTTTGTGATATTAAACTATTTTAAATTTTATAGTGAAATATTTCAATATTGACAAGCATGTTTGTGCCTGCTGAAATCAAATACATCCTATCACAGGAAAATCCTCAATATTTTGAAACTCTGAACACGCTTTAGTAGTCAATTATGTGATTATTTTCTACAAAAACATTTGTCGATATTACCTAAACCAGTCAGTTAATCGGTATTATTAAAATTTATTACCATATAAATTGGCGATTAAAGCTATATCAGTTTCGCTTTTTTTGCAAATCTCCCTTATTTTCTGAAAGTTTCGAACATTTCCTTGCTATCCTCGAATCTTTTTAAATTCTTGAACATTAAGTTTTTAGAAAATGGCTAGATTATTAATAAGATATATTTTATTATTATTTCTGACAAGGGAAGTGTTTTAGGTCTCCATCTCAGATTTTGATAAAACTTTGCAGATAGATTCCTTATGGCTTGATTAGTATACTGTCAAAAAATTAGGACCTACAAAACGGTTTAAGTGGGTAAAAAATGGGTCTAAAACCCAAAAAATCGCGATTTTCAAACGCAAATTTTATATAGTTAATGTTAATCAATCCGGTTCATATTTTAAGGGGTATACTATCTTATTAAAAACTATCGTTTTATTATATTTTTTTTTAATTTTCACGTGTTTTACGTGAAAATTACCTTTAAATGTATTATTTATTAAATCAACAATTATAATGATTCTCAACAATCATATGTTGAAAGCATAAAAATTTTTCACAATAAAGACAACGTATAAAAGATACATTTTTACAGTTACTTATCTCACAGCCGTTGGGGATCTCTTTTGGGAATAATAGTTGCTTCGGTGTATAAAAAGATCCTGGACGGTCGACTTTATATCCACTAGCAAACCAACTGTACTTTACCCAACTGTGGAGTTTCGGTGAACAAAGCTGACGGTAAATTAAAGACAAAACCTATGAACATATTATACCCAAGCATCTAAAAGTTAGTTACCTGAAGTGTGGAAGACCTTTGATGTATTTGAAAGCTTGGTTCACATAACCGTGCATACTCCGTGATGATTTTTATAACACTCTTGAATCCTCCAAAGACACCGACATCCAAGGGTTGAATCATACCTGTACAACCAGCAGGAATTTGCAGTGTTTTTAATTTATTATCTTCATTATTTGGGTCCGAATAACCGTTTGCATCTTTCCATCCGTTCCATGAATCGATAATAAGCAACGAGCTAGCCTGAACCCATTCATCGAAAATTACTGTGTTCAAAAATTCCTTCATCAACGGTTTTGTCATAATGTGGCTCGTATGACAGCGAACAACCAAGTTGGAAAAAGAACTTCGAAAATTTCTTGGAAATCTTCCGTTGTTTTCTTTCAGAACTACGAAAAGACGAGGATGTAGTTTTCCTTCTGCAGATATTACAGGAAGCACTGTGTAGCTGTGAGTAGTGGAACTCACAGTGTTCACAGTGCATTCAACTGTTTTTGTGCCTGTGTACGTCAATGTTCTCGCAGTGTTCATTTCCAATTGAAAACCACTTTGATCTGCATTAAAGATCCTTCTAGGTGAAAATGCTTCCAACTCCTGATTTGCCACAACCAAAAAGTTTTCTGCACTGGCCAATAGTTCATCTCTTTTCTTATGTCGTATCACAGACACAAACTTCGTGATCTTGCGGGAATAAATTCCATGTGCACGCTTCCAAGAATTGATCCAAGAATTGCGAGAACTGCGAGAACATTGACGTACACAGGCACAAAAACAGTTGAATGCACTGTGAACACTGTGAGTTCCACTACTCACAGCTACACAGTGCTTCCTGTAATATCTGCAGAAGGAAAACTACATCCTCGTCTTTTCGTAGTTCTGAAAGAAAACAACGGAAGATTTCCAAGAAATTTTCGAAGTTCTTTTTCCAACTTGGTTGTTCGCTGTCATACGAGCCACATTATGACAAAACCGTTGATGAAGGAATTTTTGAACACAGTAATTTTCGATGAATGGGTTCAGGCTAGCTCGTTGCTTATTATCGATTCATGGAACGGATGGAAAGATGCAAACGGTTATTCGGACCCAAATAATGAAGATAATAAATTAAAAACACTGCAAATTCCTGCTGGTTGTACAGGTATGATTCAACCCTTGGATGTCGGTGTCTTTGGAGGATTCAAGAGTGTTATAAAAATCATCACGGAGTATGCACGGTTATGTGAACCAAGCTTTCAAATACATCAAAGGTCTTCCACACTTCAGGTAACTAACTTTTAGATGCTTGGGTATAATATGTTCATAGGTTTTGTCTTTAATTTACCGTCAGCTTTGTTCACCGAAACTCCACAGTTGGGTAAAGTACAGTTGGTTTGCTAGTGGATATAAAGTCGACCGTCCAGGATCTTTTTATACACCGAAGCAACTATTATTCCCAAAAGAGATCCCCAACGGCTGTGAGATAAGTAACTGTAAAAATGTATCTTTTATACGTTGTCTTTATTGTGAAAAATTTTTATGCTTTCAACATATGCGGTATTATTAAAATTTATTACCATATAAATTGGCGATTAAAGCTATATCAGTTTCGCTTTTTTTGCAAATCTCCCTTATTTTCTGAAAGTTTCGAACATTTCCTTGCTATCCTCGAATCTTTTTAAATTCTTGAACATTAAGTTTTTAGAAAATGGCTAGATTATTAATAAGATATATTTTATTATTATTTCTGACAAGGGAAGTGTTTTAGGTCTCCATCTCAGATTTTGATAAAACTTTGCAGATAGATTCCTTATGGCTTGATTAGTATACTGTCAAAAAATTAGGACCTACAAAACGGTTTAAGTGGGTAAAAAATGGGTCTAAAACCCAAAAAATCGCGATTTTCAAACGCAAATTTTATATAGTTAATGTTAATCAATCCGGTTCATATTTTAAGGGGTATACTATCTTATTAAAAACTATCGTTTTATTATATTTTTTTTTAATTTTCACGTGTTTTACGTGAAAATTACCTTTAAATGTATTATTTATTAAATCAACAATTATAATGATTCTCAACAATATAAACAATTTATTAACTACTTTTTTGTTTTTAATGGAAATATAAGTTTCTATATTATATAATCCAGGATATGTAAATTCTAATAAAATGGAAGATTTAGATAATGATTTAACTCACAAGGGAAGTGTTTTAGGTCTCCATCTCAGATTTTGATAAAACTTTGCAGATAGATTCCTTATGGCTTGATTAGTATACTGTCAAAAAATTAGGACCTACAAAACGGTTTAAGTAGGTGAAAAATCGGTTTGAAATTCAGAAATATCCCGTTTACCCACAATAATGGAATAAAGCTAATGAATTTTATTTTAAATTGTGCGTTTTCATAAATAATGATTTAAAAACCACTGAAGCATCGGGGCAACAGCGCAGTGGCAAAACGACGGGACACGGAACAGCAGGGCGAGGGTTCGATTCTTCTTGGGGGTGATATGTTTCTATTTCTATTACTAGTCGAATAGCTCTGGGCCGCTTTTTTACTTTTCAAGATTATAATGATAATTTACCAGATAATCGACATTTTATACATTCGAAAAAGGATATGATGTTCCTTTTTTCGATACTGTATTTAAGCGGCTATTTTTTTTTTATAAATTTTCATTATATTATAAATTATAAATTTTAATGAGCTCTTCTGATTTGATTGTGGAATACATTTATGCAAAGCATAAAAACCTTCAAAACGTTCCCAGTCTTTCACGAGAACATCTAAAAATTGCACAGTCAATTTTTTCTATATTGGAACAAGCTGACAGCGGTTTTCTGGAAATTGAAGAGGACTATCATCTGATTCCGAACGACGACGATGTTGATGAAGGTATAAACCGATATTTCAAATGAAAATAACACTTAATTATAGATTGGGACTGCGCTGAACCAAAGGCCATATCAATTTCGTTATCTTTCATAATTTTTCCTATCATATACCGCAAGGTAGAATCATGAAGGATATGACCTTTATCTATGCTCTCCTGCACCATTTCGAATAGCATCTGCGATATTGTGGAATAATTATTCCGGCGATCTGTCACTACTCCACCTTTAATAGTATGATTGAAATTTAACTAATACAGAAAATACCATTTTTTTTTTTCGTATTCACGGAGCTTTTTAACATGGTGCTCATTAGAAATGAAAGAATAGCGCTTATTAAGAGATTCCAACGAAGGCCTTTTCTTTCCATTCCTGTATCGTTTTTTGGAAGAGCCAAAGTACTTTACAGCTTCCGTGACTTTTGTTGTTTCCACGAGCTGTTCACCAAAACGAACGAGATCTGAAGAATTGGAATCACAACTGCAACCATTTAGTAAACATGGTTCAGCGCAGTCCCAATCTATAATTAAGTGTTATTTTCATTTGAAATATCGGTTTATACCTTCATCAACATCGTCGTCGTTCGGAATCAGATGATAGTCCTCTTCAATTTCCAGAAAACCGCTGTCAGCTTGTTCCAATATAGAAAAAATTGACTGTGCAATTTTTAGATGTTCTCGTGAAAGACTGGGAACGTTTTGAAGGTTTTTATGCTTTGCATAAATGTATTCCACAATCAAATCAGAAGAGCTCATTAAAATTTATAATTTATAATATAATGAAAATTTATAAAAAAAAAATAGCCGCTTAAATACAGTATCGAAAAAAGGAACATCATATCCTTTTTCGAATGTATAAAATGTCGATTATCTGGTAAATTATCATTATAATCTTGAAAAGTAAAAAAGCGGCCCAGAGCTATTCGACTAGTAATAGAAATAGAAACATATCACCCCCAAGAAGAATCGAACCCTCGCCCTGCTGTTCCGTGTCCCGTCGTTTTGCCACTGCGCTGTTGCCCCGATGCTTCAGTGGTTTTTAAATCATTATTTATGAAAACGCACAATTTAAAATAAAATTCATTAGCTTTATTCCATTATTGTGGGTAAACGGGATATTTCTGAATTTCAAACCGATTTTTCACCTACTTAAACCGTTTTGTAGGTCCTAATTTTTTGACAGTATACTAATCAAGCCATAAGGAATCTATCTGCAAAGTTTTATCAAAATCTGAGATGGAGACCTAAAACACTTCCCTTGTGAGTTAAATCATTATCTAAATCTTCCATTTTATTAGAATTTACATATCCTGGATTATATAATATAGAAACTTATATTTCCATTAAAAACAAAAAAGTAGTTAATAAATTGTTTATGACAAGTGCCCTTCACTATTAACTTTCAATCCTAATAACTCAATATTTATTAACCAAACAACGAACCAGTCCCAATTAAAAGGAGGCGAATGTTTTGCTCATATTACTATATATAATAATAATATAGTATACGAATCAACAATGCTTCAAAGTCAGCATCTCAAGATTTGTCAACAATGATAAGCTCTGAGACAAATAGGATTTGATAAACTCCCAATACCTTCCGTATTACCTACCTATTATCGAATTTTTTTGTGTTTATTTTTTGTATTAAGATGTTTTGTTTCTTTCAACAAATTCTATTATTATTATTATTATTGAATTTTTTCAGAGCAGATGGAGTCTGAATTCAACTACTATCCGACGCAATTACAATGTGCTGGCAAAATAATATCACTCGACACGTTTTACGCCTCAACTTGTCGTGGATTACTAAAGATTGTATCTATTGTATATAAAAATTTGTTTTAAAAAATGCTAATTTATTCATTAAGGCACTTTGCTTTTTCGCAGTGGTTCTTGTTTGTGCTAGTCAGCCTGTACAAGATGAACGCGGTCCAGCTTTATTTTTCACATTCTTAGGCATTGTTGGCTCCTTTTCCATTTTATTAGAATATACTTTCATGCTGAACACAAAAATAGCATCCAGATTGTCCTTTGTATTGGTTAGTAATAACTAACAATACCAAAAACACGTTTAATTACAGGAATCAATATTCTACACAATAGAAGCAGTTGGCTTATTCATTGCAGCTATCTTTATGCTGATATTCTGTGCAAACCACTGGTCGAACATGAACCCGGAATGGGCGACTATGCCATCATTAGCAACGGTAACAAACGCATTATTACTTTTCTATACAATTTTTAGGCCGCTTTATTTTTATGTAGTGGCTTATATTTAATTGAATTGTGCCTTCTCGTGTCCGATGCAAGACGATGCACGTGGCAGCCAACATACACCACCGATAAAGCATTTACAACAGTTTTACCAGCTTAATGACATCTTTAAGAACCTGTGAATATTGTGATACTCGTGAAAATATGTATTTATGTATGTATAATAATCGAAATATTAAAAAAAATAATAAATAGCATCGGTCCCTCAAACATATATCTTCACTCAACTTCAATTGTGCGGCTTTTTGTCTCTATGGCAGAATAGCATTATGGATAAATGAGTACGTTTTGCCAGTGAACGGCGAAAATAACATCCTCGAATAACGTCCATGAGCCATTTGACCAGATGCATAAATTAACTAGTACTTGTTTGTTTGCCTCTATTCATTCCAATTTCCCTTTTCATGTGCATATGCATGTGCGTCTTGATTTTGTCTCGTTCAGATGTTAGAGGCTATTCGAATGGATTAAATTTACATAAATAATATATGAACTGCAATGGCCCAAAGTCTAAAATTTGAATGGAATAAAGTTTAAAAAATATTCTATCGATTTATAATGCAATTACCTTTAAAAATAATATAAAATCTCATGAATATGCATATTAATATAGAATTTCACTACTTCATGCATGAAGCTTCATGTTTCATAATGTAGAGTTAAAATATTAGAAAAAAGTCAATCATGTGCAAGTTTTTTTTTTTTAAATTCAAAATAATAATATTTTCGCGTGAACGTGACACGTTTAAACGATGAAATTAATTACTTATTATTCATTACGTTTATTAAATATGCGATTATTTGTTAACTCATTTTATTATCTTTTTCATTCTATTATTAAATATTAAACCGCGATTGTCATTGTCCATTAGAACACACATTTTGCCTAGTATTTTCAGTGCACCAGAAAACCAAGTTTATTTTATATTTCGTTTAATAAGTAATCATCTCTAATTTTGATCTACATTCGCTATGCGTACATTTCTGAAGAAAAACGTTGTTTTCAAAATTGATCGTAGTCGCGAATCAGCTTTGTTAGACAAATAAAATGTTGTACACGGTTAAATGTAGTTTCAACAAATTATGGTGTTCAATAATTTGCATTCTTTGTCATCTATCTGTAAAACGTTTTATATGTTAATATGAATCAGACATTCTCTCTTTTTCACAATTTAAAATTTATTTTCATATTTAAACTATTTAACAAAATTGATTATATATTTATATACACGCCAAATGAAAATGACAATTTTTTCAGATAACTTTTCCGCTATACATTTTATGAAATTTTGGATTTAAGTGACTTCTGATTATCTGTTTTTGAAAATTCATTTCGAGTATATATATATATATATACAAGTGAAAACAGGATATAAATATTATATTGGATATAATGTCCAAACATGGATTTTAAAGTTTAGGTGTATTTTAAATTAACTAAACTTTATAATCTTCTTTTAGGTACTTTTTATTGGATTAAATTGGAACTTTGGGTTATAATTATAATAGAAATTGTCATAAATTGAATTCAAACGATAAAAAATAAAGCGAATTTTAATGACAAACATACAAATATTTTTCATAATACAATCTAAACTGTACAGTATCATTTATAGGAGCAGACCGTTATGAAGTATATAAGGTCTAGAAGAGATTTGTTGCTTTTTGTCATCGTATTTGTTATTTCAAAATTTTCTCATTCTCTTCTTTTTTTATTGATTTATTAAAAGTGCATTTATTTCTTTATGATAATCCTTTATTTCCCCGTCCATTAGGTCGATATTTGCCAAACGACGCTGGTTTTATTGAATGTCTAGCCTGCGACTGACACATCTTGGAGGACACGAACATCTGTTCGTTTAGTGTCCCCGAGAAATATCATAATATTTGTGGAGCACATAGAGAGTTGTTTGATTGGCCATCAGCCAAGTTAAAGGAGCAACTATGGTTAACGTTTATTGGTCTCCGCGCGATAAAACGGCGTCGTTTTGCTTTTCTTCGATTATTCATACTTTTCGCGCACTTTCTCTTAAGATTTTGTTGTTTTCCATTATTTCTTATGTATTATAATGTTATTTTTTTATATTTTATTCATATAAAAATTTCAATATTGATTTTTTTTCAGAAAAAATGGCTGAGGTAAAATCAGAAACAGTTGACGTCAAAATGGAAAACGGAGATAAACCTGCAGATGAAACTTCAGCAAATGGAACTAGTGAAAATGGTGAAAAGGTTTAAATTTTGAATTTTTTTTTCAATTTTTAACTAAATTATTTAGAATTATGATGAAATGCCAGAATATAAGAAATTAATTGAAGCCCATGTTGGCGCTCCTGTTGCTAAAGCCCTTGTTGATGTTTTTGATTCTGGTTTGCTAGCCCCAACAGATCTTGACAACCGAGCATTGGAAATGATTAATTCTATTACTGCAGATCAAGCCAAATTTATCTTGAATGAAATAAAGGTATTTTATTGATCAAGTATAATTAAAAATATATCATTTCAGAGAACAAAATTGTTTGGTGTCGCCGCTAAGCCTCTCTATGTCACATCCTTAATCCGGACATTCAAAGATAGAGTTCGTGCTAATGGTACCGCTGCTGTTTTAAGTGGCAAACTAATCAATGGACCTGAAATCGAGTCATTGCAAGCTATCCTTGACAGAACTGGTTATACGATGGAAGTTACCATTGGTCAAAGAAAGTATGGCGGCCCACCACCAGGTTGGGATTTGCCAACTGGACCTGGCCAAGGGCATGAAGTATTTGTTGGACAAATTCCCAACGATATCTTCGAAGATAAACTTATTCCGTTGTTCGAGCAATGTGGAAAAATTTGGGATCTACGTTTGATGATGGATCCACTGACCGGAATGACCCGAGGATATGCTTTTATTACATTTTGTGATAAGAATGATGCAGCTGAAGCAGCCAAAAAGGTTTGTTGAGTATTTTCAAGAGGACGTTCACGATGCTAGAAGCATTATATGCAGTGCATTTTGGATTCTTTTTGAGCGAACATAACAATTTAGAAAATTTGGAAATCATTTTTGCAAAATTTAGTTTGATGGTCACGAAATTTTGCCTGGAAAAACACTCAAAGTGAATGTGTCTGTCGCTAACACTCGTCTATTCATTGGAAATATTCCGAAGACGAAATCTAAAGATGAAATTCTCGAAGAGCTCAAATCTCATGCAGGTTAGAATAAATTCAAAATTGTGAAAGGCGTTTCAAGGCTTTTGCGACATTTTTGTGTTAAGGAATGTGGCGTGCTTCTTCCTTCCATTCACAATTTATTTATTTTTCAATTACGAATCCCGTAAATTTTCAGAAGGTGTCACTGATGTTATTATCTACTCGGTCCCTGATAATGATAGAATAAAGAATAGAGGTTTCTGTTTTGTTGATTTCATTGATCACAAGACAGCTTCGGATATTAAAAGGAAAATGTCTCAATCGAAGGTTTCCTTTATTTATATTCCTGTCTTAAATATATTTTTTTAGATCAGACCATTCCAAACTGATGTCTTCGTTGATTGGGCGGAACAACAAGAGGAACCAGATGAGGAAACAATGGCTAAGGTTAAGGTCTTGTACATTAGGAATATCAAGGAAGCAGTTACTGAAGAAAAACTCACCGAAATTTTCAAAGAGTTTGGTGAATTAGAAAGAGTAAAAAAAGTCAAAGATTACGCTTTTGTGCATTTCAATGAAAGAGAAAGCTGTATGAAGGTAAAAAAAAATTTTGGAAAATATAAAATATATATTAAATATTAGGCTATCGAAGCATGGAATGGAAAGGAATTAGAGGGAACAGTCGTTGAAGCATCTCTGGCTAAGCCACCACAAGATAAGAAAAAGAAGCCAGTAAATAACCGCGGTCGTGGATTTGGAGGACCACAATATGGTCCAAGAGGTGGCCCACGTGGTGGACCTGGTCCAAACTTCTATCAATATGGAAATGACATGGGAATGTGGGGTGGATACCCAGCGCCAGATATGTATGGAGGATATGGCGGTTACGGAGGCTATGGCGGATATGGGGATTTCGGAGGATACGGCGGTGGCGGAGGTTTCAGAGGTGCCCGTGGCTCACCACGCGGAGGAGGTGGTGGTAGAGGATTTTCACGTGGTGGTAACATGTGAGTTTTTAACCGAAATGTACAATATCTGATAAATTGTTGTTTTAGGTTTGGAAATGGAAGAAGAGGCCGCGGAAAGCGACCGGGTGATGGACGTGGTGGTCCAGCATCAAAAAGAGACAATGGAAAACCTGACTTTTCAGCTGATGTAAACATGTCTACTTTTTAAAAACGAAAGTCGAAATTCATCTCCCCTTCCAACGACCTCATGTTTTCCGATGCTCGTCAAATTTGATCATATATATATTTATTAATTTATATTCAAATCGTTGTTGTTGTTCTGTTGATAAGTATCTCCAAATCCTAAAAAGTCATTTCATTTTGATGACTATATGTTTCATATTTTATCACAATTTCTTCTTTCATTTTGCAAGAGACGTAAAAAGAGATAATGAAAACTAAACGTCTATTTATCTACTCTTATCGTTTATAGATAGCGATATCTTTTTTCGGATTTTTCTCCGTGAATCCGTTTTATTTATTCTTTAATAATTAAATAATAAAAATTTTAAAAATTAAAAATTGAATTTTTGTGTTGCAAAATAACAAAATTCGGTCAAAATTACCTGTAAATTCACCTATTGGAGCGGAACTAAACAAAGAAATTGAATGAATTAAATTGTATTAAATCGTACAGGTGCTTTCCACGAATTGATGAGTCCCACTGGTGGAGGAGATGATTATGAACGGTTTACATTTTTCTATACTTAAATTTCTTCTAAATGATCTACAACGGCCGTTTACTATAAGAAAATCTGATCTTGTTTTGAAATGAGGTATATTGGTTTGGACATTTATTTTTTCGATTGATGACAATTTTCTTGTTTCCTTTTTATTTGTTTGTTTATTGATTTACAATGATAAGAAATCTATATGATTAACCAATATTCCTTCTTTATTAGCTTAAATGATGATGGTCAAACAAGTTATTCAGATTCGGAGGAATGTTGAACGGAGACACCAGTGGACCCGATGAAAGAGGGATTTCAGACAAATCTCTATTATCGAGGTAATTTTTAAGCTGTATTTCTTTTTTTATTTTTGCATAAAAGAAAGAAACGTTTTTTATCAATGGAATAAAGCCACCACATATGCTTAAGAAGGTGCTAAAAACTAGTAATATTTTTAATGGTTTAATTTTTTTCTTATTTATTTTATAGTCTACCACGAAACAGTTTTTAGTGATATCTGTAACAATATAAAATATCACGTTTATTTTTAAATATATTGTGATCGCAAGAAAATAAAATAAATTACTATGACACGTCATTAGCGCAAAATTTGATAATTTTATTCGTGTAAACTTATGATGGCTCGATTGATAGACAAAATATAATTGATGATGTTTAGTGGCTCGAAAACCATACCAGTAGCACATCGCTTGGTTGTACGGCGTGGTCCATATATAGGGTGGAGGAAGTGCTGTGAATGCAAAAAGTACTTG
The DNA here is from genome assembly GCA_963931815.1 of Caenorhabditis plicata. NCBI lineage: Eukaryota > Metazoa > Nematoda > Chromadorea > Rhabditida > Rhabditidae > Caenorhabditis > Caenorhabditis plicata. Next base: position 17,425,700 of record OZ007492.1, on the reverse strand, counting down.
TTATATTTTTTAGTCAAGAAGGAAAGCATCTATGTTTGTGAAGTTTGTGGGTACGATAAATGAAAGAATTATAACAAACTGAAAAACCTTTGATTGCAGAATCCGTGTTCACGACGGATGTGTAAATAGGCTGATGAACAATTGCATAATAACAACGAAGTTTGTTGGTGGATTAGTACATAACGCGATTGTTAGTAGCAATAAGGTTTTTTGATAAAAAAAAGTCTCACTGGATTATGGTTGTTTAGAAAAAGTGGGAAGTAACTGCACCTACATCAAGTGGTACTGCTATGTCGTCGACAAGCCAAGAAGTTCCAGGAAAAAATGTATATAATATATGTGAGGAGAATGAAGAAGAACGTTTAATGACGGTTCAGTAATCAAATAATCAAATTATATCCTATTGATTATATTTTAGTGGGAAGATGTCACAATTCAACCGAAAGATATCATAGTAAAGGATGTCATCGGCAACGGCTTGTTTGGTAGAGTCCATATTGGAATATATCACGGAGATGTTGCTGTGAAATATGTACATCTGGATGATATCGATAAGACGAAGAGGTTTCAAATGTTTAAAACGGAAATTGTAACCGCTTACAAGGTAGAGCAATAGCTTTGCGAATATTTTAAAGCATTAAATATATTTGTATAGAATTCTCGCCACAATAATATTGCTCTCTTTCTGGGATTCTTTGCCGATGTTCCGACTAACACATTTGCCATAGTCACTAACTTTTACCATGGAAATAATTTGTATCATAGAATTCACGAGAATTCGGAAGAATATGATTACAATTGGTGTTTGAACATATCCTTACAGATTTGTCAGGTATTGTGAAAATATAAGATTCGGACCTTCTATACTTTTGCATTTAGGCGATGTCTTATTTGCACAAAAAGTTTATACTGCATAAAGATTTGAGATCGAAGAACATCCTACTTGACAAGTTTAACAAGGTTTTTGTATCTGATTTTGCACTATTTCGATTTGAAAGAATTGTGCAAAAGAATGACAAATCGATTCGGCTTCCATCGAATTGGGTTGATTATGTAGCTCCCGAATTGGTGTCTTGTATGTTTGTAAATAATGGTAGATTTGTGCCAAACGAACTCCATTTTACGCATGAGACGGATGTTTTCGCGTTTGGGTATGGTGTCGTATTGGGCAAAAAATGGGATTCGACTGGTTGATTTAAGTACGATTTTCTACGAACTACTAATGAGAAGGATGCCTTGTGAGAAGTTGCCCTGGGAGATACGAGTATATGAGAAGATTATTGGAATGAAGGGCACACTTAACAAGTTTGAGACGGCGTCATTGTCGCGTTGTAATTCGCATATTGCCCAGGTAATTTTATTATTGAAAATACTTTTTATAGAATGAGGTATTTCAGACCTTGATGAAATGTTGGAATTACGATCCAGAACGTCGTCCATCGTTTGCAACAGTCGTTAAAGATTTAACAGACTCACTGAAGAGGAAGGATAGTAGCTCTCGACACTCAATTCGCTGTTTCGAATCGGCTTTTTGAGAATTTTATCATGTAGATCATTAACTAAATGTTTTATCTGAACTTATTAACCACATTTATATACATATAGTTTTTGCATGTAAAGCAAATCGGGTTCGTTTTATAGTTGTGCCATGGAATTAATAATCATATGAAGAATAATTTCACTTTTACCTGTTTCTTTTAATTTTTATCGGTTCTTGTTTTATATACATGTATAATAGATTGTTACTTTTTAATGAATTTATTAATTAGACTATGTGTATAGATTGTTGATGGATTTTCCGCCAGAAATTGTGATTGGTAGACAAAAACGGTTACGAAAATCGTGGGAAAAAGTTGTTGCGGATTTTTTTACCGCGTTGAGTTATATTGTTTATGAACTGCACGTGGTCCAGAATGGAATTGAGGATATGTTTGGAACAGAAACTTTTAAAGTAATTTGAATAATAAATAGTAAACGAGTGGGATGAGTATTAAGATTGCCGAGGATGGAGTTTTCCGTAAGCACGTTGTTGAATGCACGTCCATAGCTCGAAAAATGTTGAAGATGCGAAGATTGTATGCGTTTGAAGGTTTTGTACAGGCATTTATTGAATTGAATCAAATGTTTAAAGTTTCATGGAATAATTCCAACGATGAGCAATTGTTTGCTGTAAGAGTATTGATTACGGAAAAGGGAGATTGTTGTGGACAGGAAGCAAGCGAATATGAAGTTACCGATAAATTGTGTTCGATTCTAAAAGAAGTGAAGAAGATTAGGATTTCAAAGAGTACGAGGATCACAATGGATACAACAAGTGAGAATTCAACTGGATTGAATATTATTTAAGAATCCAAATTAGCAATGGCATCCTTTCATTTGGATGACTCTCCAATTTTATTTAACAAGAAACCTTACCAAATTGTAGAAAAAATGGTAATAGTACATTTAATTACAGGAATTAGACCTCGAATCCGACTACTCGCACGAGTTTCCAAAGATGGAACAAAGTTCGTCACTGATAACTCGACATATCCGGACCACCAGCTTACACCCATCGCAAATGCCCTAGAACTAACACCGAATCGTCATATGTGCATCTATGCTCATCAGAAATGAATAATACGTACTATAGACTGTTGCTAATGTACTTTGCCTTGTCATTTAATAAATTTCTAGTCTTTCCATGTGAACCGACCACGCAACCGCTGTCTTTCTGACCGTTATCAGGCAATGTTTGATACAGTGTAGTCTCGTCGACTCGACGTATCTTCTCAACACTTGATTTAATGTTGTATTGCATTTGTTTTCTAATTTATTCGAATATAAATACGGAAGTGGTCGATTTGATTGTTTATTCATCGTTGTTTCAGCAATGGTTCGAGAGTGGCGACGATTAAAGAAGGTTGACGACTTTACATATATGTGAGTGATTTAATTGCCAATTTTGTCGGAATCAGGGTAATTTTTATTCTGCTCGTTTAGAGGGGAATGTGACTCGGAGCATCCGGCGGCTCGTGTGTTTGGTGGGCATGTATTGGCTCAAGCAATGTCAGCTGCGTATTATACAGCACCCGAGGGCTTTTATATGCACGCTGTTCATTGCTACTTTATACGCGGAGGTTCGATATTTTTCCTTAAAGATTGAGGTTATTCTACCATGTTATGGATTTTCGAAATGCAAATGAAAATTAAAATCTAAATCTAAACAATGCTGAGTTATATTTTTAAAAAGGTGGAGTTCATAGAAATGACCTTTCAGTAAAAAAATTTGTGCATGAAAATTTTAGAAATAAAACATTTAAGGTGGCGCGGCTTAAATAGTCACTGCACACCGTGGAAAAACAGTATAAAATGTCAAGAAAAAATGTGAAAAAATGTAAGAAGAAATAAGCAGATCGGCAACGGCCAGTGATCACTGCACTCCAAATGATATCTACATTTTTCTAAGCGTGATTTTTGAATTTCCACGTAGTAATTACAAATATCTTCTAACGAAAATTGAATATACTTGTCTTAAAATATCTAAAAACCTTAACATTGAACTAGAATTTTTTCTTAGAAACCGTCAAACATGCCTGGATTTCTAAGACTTCAGTTGGCGTGTCACTGTATAAAGTACCGTTCATAAGTATACGGAAAAGATCAGTATGGAGTCCACTATTAATATCAGGGGCTCTCAGACGTGAATTGCTTTTGTTCATGAGAATATTGGCTCGTATGGTTCAATAAATAGTTTTTCTTGGCCTTCTCGATTAAGTTTTCTTCAAACGGAGGCACTTACCTGGAATTTAATCGTAACTTCCTTGAGATTCAAGCCCAAATTTCCTCTCCTGTCAAGATTCTGAGATACATTTGATCTGCCCTTTTAAAAATATTTGAATTATTGAGCAAAAAATATGAAAGATTAAAAAAACAAAAATATCTCAAAAGGGCAAATTGGTAAGTTATATTTTTGCTTGACATTTATGAAGTTGAACAACTCTCTCTCTCGAACTCCTAAGTACCCCAAGTAAGAATCTCTGAAAAAATATGGATTTTAATAACTTTGCGTATATTTATGAACGGTCCTTTATCTATATTGAAACCATGTAACATCTATATGTAGTTTAGTCTGGACAAACATTTCTATATCAAATTATCAAACTATAATCTATTTGTTTTTAGTAAAAAGTGCTAACAGATGTACCCTAAAATATGTTTTTACATAAAAAATTTTAGAAAAATGTATTACCCTACAATATATAAAAGGATTACCAATAATCTTAAATAATATTACGATTAAACTTTATAAAAAAATTAAAACTTTAGGAGAAGAATCGATCCCAATAACCTACAACGTCAAAAAGATTCGCGATGGACGCAATTTTGCAATTCGCTATGTCGAGGCCGTTCAACACGGAAAAGTCATTCACCTGGCCGAGTTCTCTCTACAGAAGCTAACGAGTGTCAGCGATACATTTTCGCTAGCTCCAGAATTCCCGTCGCATGTTCCTGGCCCAGACAATCTCATAAACAACATCAGTGGACGACACCAAAAGATCAGCGACGGTTTCGATGCGCGAGAACTGCGCGGCCAAGTGACTGAGCGCATGGCACCGTCGCTCGAAATTCGCCCAGCCGACCTGGATATGTATTTGCACGGCACTGGTGGCGTCAACAAGAAGCAATACCTTTGGATCCGTTACAAGATTCCAGTTGGTTAGTGTACCTTGCTACGGAAATATTTTTTGCATTCAAATGAATACAGATAAGACTGATTATATGCTTCGCCATGCAACAATTGTATACTTATCTGATTTGGAATTGATAACAACCGGTAATAGCATACTCAGAATTAATCATAATAAACAAATACCATAGGTTCATTATGCTTCGATGAAAAAATGTTCAAATTGCAAACATCCATGGATCATTCAGCATGGATTCATCAATACGAGTAATTTATATTTTAAATAACTCAACAAACAAGATAAATTTTCAGCTTTGATATAAATGACTGGCTCTTATACGAACAGGAATGTGTAGCCAATTCAAATCACAGAAGCCTAATCCATGGTCGGTTATGGTCAAGGGATGGACGTCTTATAATGTCAACTTCACAAGAAGCATTAATTTATAAAGTGCAACCGAGTAAAATTTAAATCAAATCACGCAAAAATTACAAACCGGTATTAATTGGAAAATGCTAATATGTATATTGAATTTCTATTTACAAAATAAACAAAGTATATACATAACTGACTAATACACATATCAAAGTAAATTTGAAAAAAAGAACTCATCCAAGCACTTCGAATTCTTCATCCGAATCTCTCGTTTGCATTTCACAGAAATCTGAAAAGTATATTTTAAGAAAGGAGTTTTGGCAACAGTTTTTTGTTAATAAATTGAAAGACAAATATGTTATTAATACTTTAAAATTTTTGAAATTTAACTGTCAAGGAAAGTGGTCTTACTAAAACTTGAAATTGAACGAGATAATTATAATAATGCGGTTGTTCAAAGTTTCAGCCTACACTTTAGGGTTTAAGAAAGAAAAACGGTCGCAGAAATAAAGTTTTGAGTGTTAAATCCTATTGAACTATCATATTTTGCGTTGGATAATTTAAACAAATATAACTAATGCATGAATCTGATTAAATTTTAAAATGTTTAATTAGAGGGTGACTCATGGAATATACTATAACACATCAACTGTGACAGTATAAACCTTAGTTTTAGTCCTGACGAATAATACGAGGAATATTTTTGTTGACAGGGATAGTACACTGGCGCCGCGAACTAAACACGCTTCGTTCGCGAGAGAAATCGTCGCGAGGGAACCTGGACTGCCAAAATTTTAATAATTAAAAGCTTTTTCTTCCGTGGCCGAAGCACGTTTTGTACTCAACCGACGCATTCGGATTCACCAGTGGTATATCCTTAAGATTACATGTCCAAATTAAATAGTAAAAGAAGGAGCTTAATAGAGATGTTCAAGTCAAGGAACATTTTAGGATAGTAACATAGATTAACACCAAACTCTAAAGTCGCGTGAAAAATTTGGTAAAAATTTATATGTGGAATTTCAAAATATACGTTGGAAAATAGCAAAATCATTAATTTCATTTGGCCTGCATGTCTCGCAGATTATTCGGCAAACGGGGTTCGCGCTGGTCTCATTAAGATGTACTCCGCTACCTCGAGCATCTATATAAGGATTAGAAGCCTCGAGGGATCGGTTTACATTGTTAATAAGAATCGGATTGATAGTAAGAATAGTTTAGTGACTATTGAAAATTAAAAACTCACCGTTCTCCTCAATCTTCACTTTAGCTCCAACATATGGCTCAAATGGAGGCCAATATGACGGTCTCTTCTCTAATATTTCAAACATTTGTGTGTTTGAAGATGGTGACTGAAATAAAAAATAGACCCTTTTCTATTTTCTCTAAATAAACCTTACCTTTTTCATGTGATCACAAACTTCATCAAAATCTTTCCTGGTTTCACAAAAGAATGACAATGCTAATGAGGGATCAATCTAAAACAATTCTATAAAATAGCACACACAACAAATGATTTAAAATAATATACCGATTCATATTCCATCCATAGAAGCATTTTACAATGATATGTAGAATCATCCATTTTAGTATACATGTCTGATGTTGAAGAAGGCATTGGTTCGATAAACTCCAGGCTATTGAACGTGGTATCATCAATGGTTTTGGCTTTATCAACGCTTTCAGAATCATTTTTCTTGAACGACCACGATTGTGAATATGTCTTTGGACGGCAGTAATGGGGATCTAGGTAGATAAGTTTGGTGCCAGATATTCCAATGAAGTAAAGTGCATAATTCGGCCTTCCACCGATGATTCCTATACATTGTGGGATTTGGAAGAAATCCTGGATTTTTAATATTTCTACTCAAATGAAATTAGACTTTTAATAACCTTAATGGATTGAAGATAGCAAGGATTGATCGTAGTTAAACCTAAACGGAGCGGAATAATCAGGAGCAGAGGCCTCCAATCATTTGGCTTTCCATCGATAGTTTTCGGAAGACTGTTCACGACGCCTGCGTCTAAACCAGGAATATTATTTAATGGTGGTTATCGCATGATTTTGAACAGTGCATGAGACATCATTTTATGGAGTCAGTCACCTAATTATGTCATTACTACTTCACACCAAATTTAATGGTTACTCATTTTGCAAAGTTAGGTAAGAAACGAATGTTTTTAGATAGTTTAAGACGGTCTAGTAACAATGACGTGTCAAATTATGTAAAAATAAAACGTGTAAATTATTAATAAACGTTTAAATACTGAAAAATATTAATTTCGATTTGGCGTGCTACTTTGATATTATATGAAAGAACGCGTGATCAAATTAGGCAAATTTGACCAGAATAATTTGGACTCCTTGATAAAAAAATACATACCTATTATTGTTTGCACATCCTTGTTTGATGGATAAGTTGTAGCCATTGTAATCGCATCTTCCTTGACTAGAATATTATCCAACGCGACGTGAACGGCAATATTCGACCATTCATCGAAAATTGTCAGCTTTTTAATCACCTGAGCCGCCGTATTCGGCCCGAACCATTCCGATACTGCTTTTCCCTCACACACCCCCATTTGTGCTATTTGATGAATTGAATAAAGCGCGTCTTTTTCATCGAAAAACAATTGTAGAATCTTTTCGTATATTTCATTTGCTTCATCAATATCCCACTCAAAGTGCCTTCCAATATGTCGACGTAGTAGTGTTTCACCCAATAACATCTACAGATAAATAAATTAAAGGCATTCAATCAATACAAACTTGAGCACAACGAAGCATGCAGCCCCATCCTTGATCCGAAGTTGGCCCGGTGCCACCGATTGGCGAAAAATTCTTGCGGTAAGTAAACCACAAGCGAGAGTGAATGTACTTTTTGAGCGCTTCAATTCCTTCATCGCGTGAGATTGATTTTCCAAGAACGTGTATTGGATATTCGTCAATGGATAGTTGTTCAAACGTTTCGAAGAATGGTGGATCGCCAGTGATGGAAACTTGCATCATTGACTTCAAGTTATTCGTTAATTATTTCACGATGTAATAAGAAAAAAAAACAAAAAAAACTTTTCCACCATATAGTACTAAAATGTTAACCTAGGAGGAAATTAATAAGAAACGACATTATTAAAATACATTTTCGTATAAAGATAAGGTTGCTTTTGATTGTGAGCTATAAAGCTAATTACGTTTTGGGAATATAACATTAGCCAATCGAGTTTTAAGAAGATAAATTTTTCTGTGTTTATAATTATCTTGGGGCGTCCGCAAATTCGCCACCAATGACTTTGATACATACAATGCACAATATTATGGGAAATCCCAAACTGATAGCTTAAAAAGAGTTCACTCAAACGTTTTCAACACATGTGTATTTGGATCTCAACAATCTGCGACCGACTTGGATCTCAACAACTAATTAAATTCTAACAAGGATTAGTAAACATTTAACAATAAAAATATTGCAACATATATATATAGTCGTCGCCAAATTCGATTACCGCCGCAAAATGTGGCGCACTTTTTAAATATTATTTTTTCATTTAATTTTTATGATTATTTTCTTGTTTAGGCTCGTTCTATACTGTTTTTGCTTAAATAAATTGAAGAACATGTTTTAGATATTGTTTCAATCGTGGCATAAATGTGGAAAATAATAAAAATCATGAAAATTAAATGAAAAAAATATTTTTAAAAAAGTGCGCCACACTTTGCCGCTGTAATCGCATTTGGCGACGACTATATATATATTGTATTCGAAATTCAGACTACCGTGCCTATTTGTAGAAGAAAAATGACGACAAAAATTTTGATCTAGATTTTCCATTAATAGAGAGGTTCCCAACCATAAGTTTTTGTCATAATTAAAAAATAATGAAATAATCCTCAAAAAAATGAATAATATAAATTTTTGAGATGGAAAAAAAAATTAAAACTTTCCTAATGATGACAAGTCGAGAGCTACATTTTTCTTCTTTAAATAGGCACCTTAGCCTAAATTTTCCAACAATTACAAATAAACTCTAAAAATAAAAAAAATAAAGTTTAGAATTGGCAATATGCCAAACATGTGAGAAACTAGGGCGTGTAATTCGGCAATAGCGGCGCCATATTTCATCACATAAAATGTTCGATGGTCTTAAAACGAAGAATAATATTTTTTATGAATAATTTGGATCAAGAGCTAATTAAAATATAAAATAGGCGATTAAGTTCGTTCTAAGGAATTGTTACAATGTCCATATTTACTGAAAAGTACCTTTTGAACATTTTTGGATTTTATTAAATCTAGGAATTGTTCTTGACGTTAAATAATAAATTCATTTTATTTTACGTCGAGAGCAATTTCCACTTTTCCTAGTTTTAATAACATCCAGATTTTTATTTTGCTTGAAAACTTCTCGAAATAAAGAAAATTTGAAGAAATATGGAAAAATCCAAAAACGATCTCTAAAAAAAATTGGCGCGAAAATTAAAAATCTAGGGATTTGCTGGAATTGCTGTGATTTCCTTGAATTTCATTTTTTACATTATTTTATTTGTTTTAGTATATTTAAACCTCACAATTAAACAAAATTTAAAAGTTATTATAGTCATGGTATAGGTTAATGAAAAATCAGGGTTAAAGGAGCATTCCGAATAATAAAATGGTCTCGCTTGGACAGGTGTAGATTTAATTTCCATTTTTTATTATTTCGATCCTAAATATAATAAATTATACAAAAAATTTTATAATAATAATTATTATGTTGATTTAACAACCAATTTAGTAAGAGAAAACAAAATGAAACAAAATTGTGATGAAAAAAAGCGAAATAATAAAAAAATTGCAAATTAAATTTACACCTGCCTCAAGCGAGACCATTTTATTATTCGGAATGCTCCTTTAACACTGATTTTTCATTAACCTACACCACGAAAATACTTATTAATCACACCACACTCTACCACCGTGGTGGCTAACTGTTGCCACGGCTAAAGAATCAAAGCTGTACGTGACATTTGAAGCAATTCTTCGGATATTCATTTGAGAAGTCACGGTATTGATTCCAAAAGACGTAATTCAATTGCAATTTTGTTCAAAAATATATCGAAGAGCGTCTAAAATCTTATTTTTATTATATAGTCGTCGTCAAATGCGATTACCACCGCAAAATGTGGCGCACTTTTTTTTAAATATTATTTTTTCATTTAATTTTTCTGATTATTATTATTTTCCACATTTATTCCACGATTTAAACAATATGTAAAACGTATTCTTCAATTTATTTAAGCAAAAAGAGTATAGAACGAGCAGAAACAAGAAAATAATCATGAAAATAAATGAAAAAATAATATTTAAAAAAGTGCGCCACATTATGCAGTGGTAATCGCATTTGACGACTATATATTATAAAGGTTACTTACACGGGCCCGTGTAAGCTTCAGCAATGATGCGCACAGCAGTGATGGGAAGGACCCCGTCCCTCCCATCACTGGTGCGCGGGTGTCATTAAGTTTGAAAAATAAGTTGAACAGTGCTAAAATTGTAGTGCCTAAAAAAATACAATTTTCATTTTTTCCTCAATTTTTTATTTTGAAAATGCTTATTTTAATACTTATTTTGTTTTTTGTTTTAATTGGTTTTATATTGTAACGAGCTATTGTCGTGGTGTAGGTTGATGAAAAATTAGGAATAAAGGAGCATACCTAAAAAAAAGATGGTCTCGCTTGGGCTGGTGTAGATTTAATTTGCAATTTGTTTATTATTTCGCACTTCTTCTTTTCATCACATTTTTTGTTTTATATTGTTTTCTCTTACTAAATTGGTTGTTACATCAACATAATACATAATACATAATACAACACATAAGAAATGCGAAATAATAAACAAATTGCAAATTAAATCTACACCAGCCCAAGCGAAGCCATCTTTTTTTGGGGTATGCTCCTTTACCCCTAATTTTTCATCAACCTACACCACGACAATACATGGCTGCATCGCTCTGAACTGCCATGCCTCATTAGCTACACATTGAATCCAAGACAGAGAATGAACTGTTTATTGTAACATAAAAATTATATACCCTTTCTCAAGGGGCGTGGCTTGATACTAGTGTCTCAACCGCTACAATATTTTACTTTAATTGGAACAACCTCAAGCCATCAAGAACTCCTTTGAGGTTGCCGATGTTCCCCCAGAACTCTGCGATGCAAAAGACGTATACTATACTGCTAAACAAGTCGTGAATTGGCCGAAAAAATGAACTGTGATCAAAAGAAAATCCTTATTCATCTTCATGTGATAGGATTTGCCGAAAACCTCGGGACCACAACGAACAAAACAAAGAAAATCGCCTTCAAATCGCTGGTCATAATAGAGATTTTTGTACCGAATCGTCACGCGAGATGAAAAATGGTGACTGGACGTCAATCTAAAGCAAAAAGTTGATGGCTCTAGGAGATACGCTAAAGCAGAGAGCAAAGACCATATTCTTCGTTTTGTGGAACTGAGAGGGCATGCGGCACTGCGAAATGCTCGAAACAAACGCCACGGTCAACAAGGAGCTCTGTGTTGCCCAAGTGAGGCTATTCGACTGAATAGACGCGATCGACAAGGCCAGGTAATCTTGCTCCGCGACCGCATGTTGCAAAAGTCGTCAAAACCGCCCTCCAAGAGCTCGAATGGGAGGTTCCTCAGCATCCACCGTACTCTCCATCCGATTATCACCTTTTCCGCTCTCTGTCAAACCAAATGAGACCGCAAAAACTGTCTCAACAACTTCTTCGACACCAGTCGAGGGGATTTTTGGCGGAGCGGCATCAACAAATTGATCGAGAGGTGAGAGTAAACCATAACGACAAATACATAATTGATTAATTTATTATTATAATTATTGTTTTTTGTTCAAATACGAACTATTCCCGCAACCCAATATAACTGAAATATGCTATTGCACTCCGATGCCACGAAACCGCGCCTGATTGCAAAAGACTTCGCACCAATTGCACGAACACTATCTTTTAAAAAATTATTTTTTTCCATTTTTTATTTAATATTTATTGTTTAACAGAAGAATTAGTTTAAATTTTATGTATTCTTCTGAAAAACATAATAAATTATCGTGGTGCAGTTTTTTGACACTTGATTTAAAAGAAAAAATTTCGCGCCTCTCGTGTTCTCGCTGTGTTTCTTCTTTGATTCTGATTATTTTCGTTGTCTCGAAGAAGTGTTATGTCCCTTTGAAAGCAACATTATTTTTTCTCGTGTATGAAAAAACTGCACTACGACTACACTCCACTGCCACGACTACTGGAAGTTTTGCAAAAAAAGTGTGCGCATATTGCAAAACCACGCCCTTCACTTTTTATTTAAATTCTATATTTTTTTACAATCGTAAACTTTTCGAATTTGAATTAATTTGTTTTAGAACTGCTTAGAATTATTGATTAATGATGTTAATTTGTTTGAAGGTTCAAAGACGATTTTAGAATTTAAAAAAAAAAGAATTCAAATAAAGATTGAACGGCGTGGTTTTGCAATTTGTCCACACTTTTTTGCAAGATACTCAGTGTTCGTGGCAGTGGACTGCGGCTATATATATATATATATATAATAGTTTTGTTTATACTCTTAAATAACAATTTAGAAATAAAAAAAAAATTGAAAAAGTAATGTTCGTGCAATTGGTGCGAAGTCTTTTGCAATGCGGCGCGGTTTCGTGGCAGAGGAGTGCTATTGCCGTTCTCAACTATATTTTGATATAAAAACGACATTTTCCAATCCTGTAGTAAGGCTCTACATATTTTGGATGGTCCCGGGACTTCCCTCCTATCACTGCTCTGGTCATTATCTGCGGTCACTCTCCAAACGAGACCATCAGTTTTTCCTCCTCTTCCATTCACTTAGCGACTACATTTTCACGCCAAATGAATTTGTAAAAACAAGCATTCAAAAGAGTCACTTTAACATATAATTTCGTTAAAGCTTAAAGCTTTAGAGATAGTTTAAGAAAAGCAGATAAAATTGACGTAAAAATTAGGTTTTCACGTTTACATCGAAATTTATAAACATCGTCTAAATCTGGTAAAATCGTAATTTTCATTTGGTGTGCATTTTAAGGTTAATAGGTAATATAATTAATCTATTGTCGTAGTGTAGGTTGATGAAAAATTAGGGGTAAAGGAGCATACCGAAAAAAAAGATGGTCTCGCTTGGGCTGGTGTAGATTTAATTTGCAATTTGTTTATTATTTCGATCCTAAATATAATAAATTATACTTAAAATTTTTATAATAATAATTATTATGTTGATTTAACAACCAAGAAAACAAAATGAAACAAAATTGTGATGAAAAAAAGCGAAATAATAAATAAATTGCAAATTAAATCTACACCAGCCCAAGCGAGACCATCTTTTTTTTCGGAATGCTCCTTTACCCCTAATTTTTCATCAACCTACACCACGGCAATATTTGTGTATAATAACCGTTTTTTTTTTAAAAAACACATTATTTATAGAGATTTTGATTAGAATTTCATTAAGCTTGTTTCTCATTTTATGAATTCTGCGCTCTTGATCATATATTCTCGAGCTGCGACACTCATTTCTTAAAATGAAATGCTGGGAATTCAAGTAATGAATTATTTATTGTCACAATATATTTATAATACATCTTGATAGGCATCAAATTGAAGGAAAAAGAGAAGAAGAAGAAGAAGAAGAAGGAGAAATTATTCACATCCGAACTGACGGATCACATCTTAAAAACAATAGAAAATAATGAGCAGAGAAAATAAACTTTCAAACATAAAACAAAAAACTGTTTAAGCGATATGACTGGATAGATTGGTTCAAAAATCATCTAGAAATAGTGACTGAATAATTAATGTTAATTACTAACGAATGTTTAATTCTCATTCAAATCCATTATGGCACTGATGCATTTATACATGGGTTTTGTTCTTCTAACAATTCGCGCAATACGTTGAACTTGAGCTCATGTCATTGTCAAGGCTAACTCCACGGCATTCTGGTAATCAAATAGTATTGAATCGGAAATGAAGCAGAGAAACAAACCGGATAATGGAAGATTCGACGTTTCGACGCTTTGTTGGATTCGTTGCATAACAAGATCGAGTAAGCAATCAACAGCCTTCTCGACGTTTGTTGATGTGCACGCCGAGGTTTCAAAGTAAGGAAGTCTGAAAGTAAGAGAGTGATTTGTTTTTTTTTTTGTAATTTAGAATCGAGTACGGAATATTGACATCAAGACAGCAATTTTTATTTATTTTTTGTTAACTTTTAATTTATATTTTTTTACAAATTGCAGTGCCCTTTTCAGAGATCGGTGCCTAATGGAAGAGGAAAAAAATTAGGATGGAATGAGGTTATCGTTTAGACGGCCATCTTATCAATGTATGTTGTCTCAAAAAAAGCAGCAGAGTGTAAGCAGCTCTTTTATGGGCACAAACTCAATTCTCTTTCCTCATCATTCTCTCCTGACTCGGATAGGCGGTCATCGTCAGAGGATTGGACTAATCTTTGAGTATGCAGGCTCGCCTTAGATGGAAAGGTCGCCTGTGACCGTCTGACCGTCCGCCCGAAACTTTTTTCTTCTTTTTTTATTCTTCCATTAGGCACCGATCTCTTAGAATGATAATATTCCAATTAGAAAAACGTTTGATAGGTCCGAGATGGAGGGGCGACGAACTTTCTGCATTTTTATGAACATGTGTGTGTAGGGAGACGATTGGTGTACATTTACGCAAAATTTTTTTACTTTCTTTTATTTTCGATTTAATTGAAATATTTTATTGTCTTTTTCAGAGATCGGTGCCTAATGGAAGAGTAATAAAAGAAGAGAAAATGATGGGCGGCCACAAAAAACATTTTTCGCAATTCCTCTTAAATATGTGCTGCTCATAATTTCGTAAAAAAGAATGGCCGTCTAAAAAGAGAGGCCGTCCAAACAAGAACCTCATTCCATCCTAATTTTTTTTCCTCTTCCATTAGGCACCGATATCTGAAAAGGACAATATTTTAAGCATTTGTTTGCGTTTTTTCTTTGTTCTTTTTTGCTAGTTTATAGTGTTGCAGTGAGCATTTGATCACTGTTACTCTCTACATCTTTAAAAGTGGTGTCACAGATATTTTATTAATATTATCCCTTCCCAAACGTGATGAGCTGGGCAGTCATTTGTCATAATTAAATGGTATTTAAGTCATTCCTATTTTATTAAAACAGTTCTTGTTCTTCTCTTCTCCTTATTATATTATTTTTATTGCCTTGTCTTATCCTATTCCCACATATTAATAAATATTATCGAAATCTAAGAAATTGACAATTCCAATTTTCTCTTTATAAAAAATAAAAGTAATAAATCTGATTTGATCTAGAAATTTTGAAGAAATATAATGAAAAACAGAGAAGTTATTAACATAAATTGAATATTTGTTACATGATCTCTTTGAGAGCATTGAAAATAATTAAAAAATGATCAAATTAACCATTCAATTTCTTATATTTTGATAATAGTATAATATATACTGTTTAAATTATAAAATATAGTAAGTAATATTAGGGTGAACCAAAATTGTTTTCCGATTTCCTATATATTTTTGTCGAATTGTTTTTTTTTACAAAATAAAGATTTTTATATACACGTGTTATATATATATATATACTATCATAATATATACTTAAATTATCAATTGGTCTTTTATTTAAAATTTTTTTAACTTGTAGAAGAAACATGGAAAAATCCGAAATTCGGCCATTACTGGCTTCAACGCAACTGCAGCAGCAAAAAAGATATGCGAAGTTGAAGGCGACAATATGGTCTCGGATCGTACTGCGCGAAATTGGTTCAAAAGATTTCACTGATCTCGAGGACAAGACACATTCGACCTACGACAGTGGATTCTGAAGCAATCCGTGAAGCTGTGGAGACCAATCCATCAATAAGTGCTCGCAGATTATCGGCCGAGCTCGATATTCCTCAAACATCAGTTGTACGACATCTTCACGCCCTTGGGAAAGTCAAAAGACGCTGCCGAGAAGAATCTCATGCATAGACTGAAATTCAAGCTCAAAAACGTGTCGAGACTTCCCGAAAACTGCTCGAAAATCCACAAGATTACCGTTTTATTCGTATAATTGTAACTTGTGGGTCTACTTCAGTAATCCGGACAGACAAATTCAATGGTTGGAACCCGGTCAAACGGCGGAACCGGTAGCAAAACTGATCGTTTCTCAAAGAAGGCACTTCTGTGTGTTTGGTGGAATTTAGAAGGCGTAATTTACTTGGATCTAGTTGCAAATGGTCGGACCATCGACGCAGACCTCTATTGCGCCCAACTTGATCGAATGTATGCGGCATTTGACGAGAAATATCCAGCATTGATCAATCGGAAGCGGATACTCGACATTGCAAAACCGCACACCGTCAGACAGACGAAGGAAAAGATCAAAAATCTCGACGCCATTGAACTTCTTCCACATCCAAATTATAGTCCGGACCTTGCGCCATCTGATTATCACCTTTTCCGATGCATGGCACACTTTCTTCGTGCTCGCAGCTTCAATAGCCGACGGGTGCCGCGAGTTTTTCGCCTCTAAGAACAAGGAGTGGTACCGCAGCGGGATCGAACAACTTGCCGATAGATGGGTTCAAGCCATAGAGTCAAATGGTCTTTCCTTTGAAACCTAATTGTTTCTCATGTGTTGTAAAATTATGTTTCAATTTTTTATTATGATTCGGAAAACAATTTTGGTTCACCTTAATATTAATTTTATGTTATTTATTTAGACTGTTTAATTACCCAAGTTGGAGGTATACAACAATTTCATTTTTAAGATTAAAATGTTAACACTTATCGAATTTGACTATTACACGCCGACTGCACACCAATTTGAAATGATGATTTTCTCATTTTTACGAATTTCTCACAACTTTCACGTGCACCTTACGCAAATATTCTCTACGCGAGTTTATCAGCTTTTTCTTGTACTCTCTAAAATTATTAAAATCTTCCCAAAATAATAGATTTGAGCACATTTTTTGAGCTCGTTTTATTCGCGTTCAAGTTCATTCGCGTTCATTCGCGTTCAGTGTGCAACTGAATTTGTAAAACAGTTAATGTCATTTTCTGATGAGGAATTCGTTATTTTAGATATTTTAAGAGAAGAACAACAAATTGACGATAAAATTGATTTAAAGTTTACACGTGAAAATCTGTTGTAGGCGTTTAAAAATGGAACTTCTAGTTAAGCGGCCATCAAAACGTTTTTTTGCTTATTGCAAGGAGAATTGCCACCCATCCAAACATTCAAGAAAGAAAAAACCGAAAAAATAATTTACCCTAATTGATCGGCCAACTGTTTCGCTCTGGCAGTGCTCACTTGCCGTCGATTCTCCAAATCTGCCTTATTACCACATATAATAATATCAGGCGTTTCACAGTATGCGTGAACCTTGAATCATTAAAAAGAAACACATTAGTGTACTAGAAAGTGTCGCTCACCCGCAATTGTGACAACCAATCCCGAATATTCAGAAAAGATTGCTCATTGGTGATGTCGAATATCAATATGAAGCCCATCGCATCGCGGAAGAATGCCGTCGTCAGACTGCGGAACCTCTCCTGCCCGGCGGTGTCCCAGAGCTGTAGGAGAACTCGCTGACCGCGCCCGCCGAATCCACCGCGTGCGCTTTTGTAAACCTTTTTTGGGAAATGAGTTGAAGCTAGTCAGCGCGGCTTACCACTTTCTTTTCCTTGAAATCGATGCCAACGGTGGAAATGAACTGCCCGGTGAAGGTGTTGTCCGTGTAGCGGTGCAGGAATGATGTCTTTCCTACACCTGAGTCGCCGAGGGCGAGGAACTTGATCAAGTAATCGTAATCACCCATTTAAGCACACGAACGCTGGTTGTTTCGATCGTTGGCGTCGTGTCTGTGAATTGTAAAGGTTATGACAGCAGTTATTGAAATAAATATGGACAAAATTGGACAAATGTTCGAGAAACAAGATAAAATATATTAGAAAAGAACATACACTAGCCGACAAAAGTTTTGTCACAAATGTTTTTTCGGGATTAACTTTTTTGTGACTTGACCAAATTGGCTGATTTTTTGATATGATAGATTCATTTGGTTGTAAATTATTTTACAAATTCCCGCTTGTGATTACGATGATTCGTTTTACAATGACAAGCGTTTATCGTAAAGCGCGTAGCTCAAAGATATTAAGCACTTTTCTGGCACTGCAATTTTTAATAATTTTTAAAGTTAAATTATATTTTTTTTATAATTTATTGAAAATAGCAGTAATTGGCAACATTTTAGAGATGACTCCACGTAAAGAAACTCCAATTGCCACCCGGCAAGCTGTTATCAATATGAGGGAAAACGGAATGCGTGCTACCGAAATTGTCATGGTAATTTAAACCAAATTTTGCTCACTATAACATTTTAAACACTGATTCACATAAAATATCAAAAAATCAGCCAATTTGGTCAAGTCACAAAAAAGTTAAACCCGAATAAACATTTGTGACAAAACTTTTGTCAGCTAGTGTATTTTTGATAAATACTAACTGAAATGTTTGATTTTTTGAAAGTTACAGTTAATTATAACTATTAGACATATTTGTTGAGAGATTGTTACATGCCAGTGATGGCAGCGACTCCCCTCGGTCACCTCGACCCGGGTATTTTCTTAAAAAAAAAGGGATCCCGGTCCCAGTCACGGGTCCCGGGTATTAAAAAAGGGAAGTCCCGAGTCCCGGCTTCTGGGTTGGGAGAAAGGGAAGTCTGTGTATATTGACATAGTGGTGTTTGTTATACATATTGCACCCCAACTCGTATGGTAAAGGAATGAGTTCAGTAAGAATGCTCAAATGTAACTTTTTAGAAAGATATTAGAATTTTTAGCCAGTTTAAGACAAGCTTAATTAAATTATTGTAAAAATTTTTTTGTTATAAAGACGTAAAAATTTCCACACACGTTTAAAAATCGCAAAATCGTTATTTCGATTTGGCGTGCATATTGTTACATAAATTAAAAGAGAAAGGTTCGCTCGTCTCTTATTCTCGCTCTTCCTCCTCTTTAATTGTCACTATTCCGGTTCAGTGATGGGAGGGACTCCCCCCCCCCCCCCGTGTATTTTTCTGAAAAAAAGGGAATTCCCGGTCCCGAATCCAGGGTAGGGAAAAAGAGATGTCCCGGGTTTTTAAATTTTAAATTTTTTAAGGTCCGTCCTCCCGGAATTCCAAAAAACCGGGGTCTCTCCCATCATTGTTACATACCCTAGACGACACATACACTAGCTGACAAAAGTTTTGTCACAAATGTTTTTTCGGGTTTAACTTTTTTGTGACTTGACCAAATTGGCTGATTTTTTGATATTTTATGTGAATCAGTGTTTAAAATGTAATAGTAGCAAAATTTGGTTTAAATTACCATGGCAATTTCGGTACCACGCATTCCGTTTTCCCTCATATTGATAACAGCTTGCCGGGTGGCAATTGGAGTTTCTTTACGTGGAGTCATCTCTAAAATGTTGCCAATTACTGCTATTTTCAATAAATTATGAAAAAAATATAATTGAACTTTCAAAATTATTAAAAAATGCAGTGCAAGAAAAGTGCGTAATATCTTTGAGCTACTCGTTTTACGATAAACGCTTGTCACTGTAAAACGGATCATCGTAATCACAAGCGGGAATTTATAAAATAATCTACAACCATATGAATCTATCATATCAAAAAATCAGCCAATTTGGTCAAGTCACAAAAAAGTTAAACCCGAAAAAACATTTGTGACAAAACTTGTCAGCTAGTGTATGTGGATCGCTATGCCGTCAAACTAGCGGAACACCACAACACCCAGACAGTACGGCATGAAGACAAGACTCCTCCTCTACGGATCACAGAAGAATCAGCTTCTCACTCGACAAGGGTCGCTTCTATTTGGGAGAAGCGTCCCGACCGTGGGTCAGCTCCGTCTCTAGCTCCTTATTAACTATATATCATTTATTGAATTCTATATGTGGAGTCGAATAAAGATTTATATTAAAGAGCTAGGTGTTCTGTGTTCCCGCTAGTGTCCGCCAGGGAAGCCATTTATTGGGCGTTTAGCATTAAGATTACTTCGGTTTCAAGTGTCCTTTAAAATTACGAAAAATAACCATTTCCATTAATCGTACACTGCTTATTCACGCCCCACAGCAATTTTTAAAAAATTAAATGATCGTGGTACGCGCAAATTGCAAAAGATTGAAACACGCCCTTTCATTTTATCATATTTTATTGTCCTTTTCAGAGATCGGTGCCTAATGGAAGAGCCATAAAAGAAGAGAAAATGATGGGCGGCCACACGGCCACAAACGACTTTTTCGTCAATTCCTCTTCAATGTGTGCTGCCCATTATTTCGTAAAAAAGAGAGGCCGTCCAAATAAGAACCTCATTCCATCCTAATTTTTTCTCTTCCATTAAGCACCGATCTCTGAAAAGGACAATATAAATGAATAATTGTCTTACAGAAACATTAGTTAAGAAAAATTGTCTTAATAATCCTTTTTAAAACACTCTCTAAAAATTTTAAAAAATCTTAAAGGGCGTGTTTTGCGCAATTGGTGCGCGATATTTTGCAATTTGCGCATACTTCGTTGTGTGGGTTTGCTTCCGAATTTCTTTTTTTACAAACTGTAGTATTAACAGACACATTAGTTGACACACTTGGGGAAAACGAGATTATAACGAGACTATGAGAATATCTGAAACTATCCAGTTCTACAAGAAGATATATCTTGTATAATTAATCTGGGTGGTCTTATGTTAAATGTATCGTGGTTCATACCAGTAATGGAAGTGTTTCTCACAATTGTCGTTGTATATTTATTGGGTTATGTTCGTAGATTTTTTTATATTATCTTTTGTTTCACAACAATTTTCTTGTTATTTGGCAAACGTGTATATATTTATCTGATAGCGCTTTTTCTGCTCATTTTTCAGGCTTAGAAATTAACTATCCAGGAGGCAAAAATCTGCTCTTCTTCGCTTTTCATCGAAAGCAAAAAGCAGCCGAAGCCGCTCGGGAAATATGTGGAGGTGTCTTAGACATGTCTACTGCACAAAAATAGTTCGAAAAGTTCAAAAATGGCGGCTTTAACACGTTTCGAAGCGGATGACTTGCAGAATTAGAATCTGAAGGCACTTTTGAAGGAAGATGGTCGCTAAACAAGTCGTGAATTGGCCGCAATAATGAACTGTGATCAAAAGAAAATCCTTAATCATCTACTCGGGACCTGAATACCTCATGAGCGCAATGAACAAAACAAAGAAAATCGCCTTCAAATCGCTGGTCATAATAGAGATTTTTGTACCGAATCGTCACGGGAGATGAAAAATGGAGCCTGTACGTCAATCTGAAGCAAAGAAAGGAACTCCAGGAGATAGGCCAAAGCCGAGAGTCAAGCAAGATCTTCACCCAAAAAAGGCCATGATCTGGGTTTGGTGGAACTGGGAGGGCATGCTGCACTGGGAAATGCTCGAAAGAAACGCCACGGTCAACAAGGAGCTCTATGTTGGTCAGCTTCGCCGCGTAAATGAGGCTATTCGACTGAAAAGACACGATCGACAAGGCCAAGTCATCTTGCTCCACGACAACGCCAGGCCGCATGTTGAGCCTAGTATAGGCCCGAACTACTATCATAACTCAGCATCCATTTTTCCCATTTAAATTGGAGTGCGATAAGTAAATATATATTGTATATTTAATTTATCGGTGCCTAATGGAAGAGAAAAAAAATAAGAAAAAAATGATAGTCTAGTTTGGGCGGCCTCACGGTCACAAACGACTTTTTCATCTATTCCTCTTCAATGTGGGCTGCCCATTTTTTGAGACAACCCACATTGATGAGATAGAAAAGAGTGGCCGTTCAAACGAGAACCTCATTTTGCTCTAATTTTTGTCTTCCTCCATTAGGCACCGATCTCTGAAAAGGACAATAATATATTTTAAATCAAATCGTTCATATAATAAAAAATTTTACGTTATATAATATGACTCCGATCAAAAAACCACGAAAAACGCTATTTCTACCTCCTAGAAGTTCTATATATATATATATATATATATATATATTAGATCTTAGCACGTTTTCTGAGCTCGTTTTATTTGCCTTAACGTTCGAGTGAAACTGCGCCACATTTTGCAGTGGTAATCGCATTTGGCGACGACTATAGATAAAATGAAATAGTTCAAAAATGGGATCAGTGACATCTTAAAACATTCAATTACCCGTTTAAATGGGAACCTAAGGAAATAATAATAAATATTCCAGAGGAAGGAAAATTTTAAACTTAAACTAGTATACATAGAATTAACATATAAGAAGTGCAATCAAACAAAATTAGGTACTTCATTATATATTAATTAGAGGAGATTTCGAGACTTCCCCGAATTGACTGAAAAAGCCTCTCTTTCATGGTGGAAGAAAGTTTCTTACACCTGTCTCTGAATGCTGGCCTTATAAGACTGTATTTATTATGAAAACATCGACACGATTCAAATGTATAAAATTCGCAGATTATATAATATATATTGCAGTTTTTGATAAACGAGACAAAAACAGTTCTTCGAGACAACGCTAATAATGAGAATCAGAGAAGAGACACAGCGAGAGCGCGAACGAATTTAAATGGCGGATCGAAATACTAAAGAATGATAATAAAGCACTCCAACTGGTGTGGTAATACAATGAGCTCATTAAACGTGTTCAAATGTAACTTTTTTGGGAAGATATTCATATTTTTAGATAGGTTAAGACAAGTCCGAGTTAAATTGTCAGAAAACGTATCGTTTAAAAAGACGTAAAAATTTTCAGACACGCTTAAAAACTGATAAATCATTATTTACATCAGGGGTGCTCAAAGTCATCAATGAAATTCATACATATAATACAACAATTTCCAACAAGGTTCGATTTTCATTATTAAAAAAATAAGAAAGCTTGCAAAAAAAAATAGTACACCTCTTCTAATTAATTCCACAAAACCATATCCCCCTTTGTTTGGCACATCATACAAATATTCCCATAAAATGCGGCTAATATGAAATTAATTGCGGAGATCAGTGGCATCGAAGCCGGAAAAAACGAATAAAACAAAGTTGATGAATGAGCATCATGGAAGGCGCAAGAAGCAGTTTTTCGAGGCTTTTTCCTACACTTTCTCTCATCCAATCGATACTACGCACAACCAGCCTCCCCTCTTGCATCTACATTTAAAGCTAAAAAAGGAGCTGGAGGAGGGGGGAGGTGTGTATGTTAGCCACAAACTGGAGTTTTTTCCTCATTTTTAAATTCTATATGTATATATATATATATAGACAAATTATAAGCCGACAAACGTACGAAAATAAGTAAATAATCTTGCTCGCTTTGACCATATTATTGGATTTTTAATGTGTTATGTTGGAACTTAATTTGATAATACTGAGTTGGTTTATTTGACACATTCAAGGTTTGATGAAGCTACATGAAGGCCAAATGAAAGCAATGTGAGAAATGGATATGTCATGGAGACTTCTTGAAAGATCCATCTTTTTTTTTTAAATAAATTATTGTTCTCTAAAATTCTATGATTTAAATGCACGAAGGGCTTATAACTTAATAACTCCACTCAATTTGTTTTATTTCGTTTAGAGAGGCTTCTAGCGTCCAGCAATTACTTTACTGAGTCGAAATGGCAAAAAAAACGCTGTCCGGAATTGAATGGAAAATTATCAATCCTTAAACCTTTGACCTAAAATTTACGTTTCTCTTTCAACTATGCCTGAAAAGCCTAAAAATATGTATGAAAGGCGTGGCAAGTCTAGAAATGAGTGCGCACTATATTCGCAATCTGCGAACACTTTTCCCTGATTTAATTTTAATTCAAGATTTTATATTAGCGACGTCAGACAAAGTTGCTTTTCGGAAAAAAATATGCGAAAAATGTTGGTCTCGACTTTCCAAAATTAAGAAAGTTATCAAATTTTTTGGATGATCATAAATGTCAAACAAGGAAGGATTTAGGAACCCCCGTCGGAAAATCAAATGCTTTGTGCAGAATTACGTTTGCAACATCACACAATTATTGAATATCATTCAACAAATAAACTCTAACAAAGGAAGTTCCAGGGAAGTGTTTTAGGTCTCCATCTCAGATTTTGATTTTAAAAAATAGCATATACATTCCTTATGGCTTGATTAGTATACTGACAAAATTTTAGGAGCCACAAAACGGTTTAAGTAGATACACAATCGGTTTGAAATCCAAAAATATCCCGTTTATCCACAAAAACGTAATGAAATTAATGAATTTTATGTGAAGCAGTGCGTTTTCATATAAGAAATTATTTAAAAACTCCGGAAGCTCCTAATTTTTTGTCAGTATACTATTTGGATCATAAGGAATATATCTGCAAATATGAAAATCTGAGATGGACACCTAAAACACTTCCCTTGTTAGGTAATTGAAATTATACTTTGTAGGCCACAGGAAAAACTGATTTTTTCGTTAAAAGATTAAAGTCTACTGGTGGAATAGCACTGGACATTTTAAACGATTATATTGATATCCTAAATAGGTTTCATTCTGCTATCAATATTTAATTTGTATAGACTATTGGCTTCGAGGAGAAGACGGCTTGGTCAACATTGGCAAGAAAGACACTCTAGAGAGAGTTGGTCCACATCTCTTGGAATGACGTCGGACAATCAAGTAATCAAGCAAGTAAAAGTTAAATATCATTTCAATACAAACCTGACGATTACCTTAGGTACGCGGTTTTACCGAAGTATAGGTGCACAATCCATTTTATTTTTTTCGACGGGGTAATTTTCGCTTTTTCCTATAACCCTTAAAACCCTGGTGAGAAATAAGAGCGGTTCTAATTCACACCAACCGAAGAGAAGTTATTAACAGAAGAAGATATTTTATTCTCTCTCACATTATTATAGTAAGCTTTAATTTTAAAGGGGATTTGGAAAATATTAAATTCATTGAGATTCTATTATAGACACAGGATTAGACTCTCTTGACGCCTGTTTTAAACTTAGGTGCCTCATTTTAGAAGCATGAAATTTATCAGCATTCACTATCTACAATTCTTAGACACAGGAAAAATTTCATTAACAACAAAATAAATGTTCACCAAAATAAATGAAAAGGAGAAAGGGTTTCTTCAAAAAATTACATCTTTAAATGAAATTTAACTAATTGGATTATCTGCTCATCAGTGTCTGGAATTCATCTAACAAAAAATGATATGAGAATAAGAAAAACAAATAACAGAAGGGTGTGTTAATTATTTATGTTCTCGTCTATCATTCCCATATATTTTGAATTCTACGATTCGCCAGGAGCTCTTGGTATTTCTCATGAACAAGGGAGCGCGGCGCCATCTTTTCTCATTGTTAATCTTCAAAAAATAATGATAAGCGTGAAGTGCTGTCTCATGGGGATATCGTATAGAATAATACAAATGAGTTTCAAATAGGGAACCTCACTGTAGATTGTTAACGAAAATAAAACAAAGAAAAAAAAACAATTCCAATGCTAGATTAGACAATAAATTGAGGAATGACAAAATCAATGCATTTCTACGGGCAATAAAATTAACAACATAACATGTTAACGTGTGAAACCCGAAACAACAACTCTTATCATTTGTCATGAGCACATTCAGAAATACTAAATATAAAATTTAATCTAAAAACCAGCATAAGAGAATAATAGTATGATGGAGACGCATTCATTCTCAAAATACACCAATATTCAAGCAGCGTTTCGTTGTCATTAAAATACATGTTTTAAGCACTTGCACATGCTTGTGTGTCTCTCTTCCATCAACATCATCAATGCACCAAATTCGACTTTGTTATTTCATTATGTCTGGGTCTTGTCATTTAGAGTATCGTTTCAAGAAGTAATAAGCAATACGCTTTTCAGACCGACAGTGAAGAGCACATAATTTATATAAGAAGATGAAAAAAAACCAATATAACCGGAACAAATAACAGGTCCTACTACTTTAAAGGCAACAGAAACAAAACAAAATAAAACAATTAATTTAAGGCTTTTAATTGAGCAATGGCTGCCGTCACATTTTCAATTTCCTTTTCCAGGGAAGTTTTCTGAAATTTCCCAAAAGAATATAGAACCACAAACAAAAAACAATTAACATACCTTTTCTTGATCTCTGTTTCTAATTCCCAATGGAACCTTCTTATATGCTTCACTTTCTTCTAAAGTCTTAATTTTCTTCACCGCAATTTCATTCTTTTCCAATTTCGCCGTCAATTTCACGATCTGAATTCATTTCAGCCATGTGCAAAGAATATAAATATATCAAAAACCTCTTTTTCAACATCAATTATTCCGGTCAAGTTGATATAAATCTGACAACGGCTTCCGCATGCAATATGAGCGCTTCCTTTTTCAATATTACCCTTTTCATTCAATCCCATGATTGAAACTGATTTGCACCAAGTTAATGTTGCAACCAAATCCGCCAAGTCCTTCAAAATAGCTCCATCCTTTTCCGTTTCCGGTGCAATTTGAACTTTAAAGAAAATTATCAATTATACTCATTATTAAAATCCATACCGCTGATTTTAGTCCTAGCAGTTAAGTCATAGTCGGCTCTAAGTGAGCGTATCTTTCCGACAACTTCTTTGGCAAACTCAAAACCGTTTTCAATTTCCGCATCGAAGTAATCATATTTCTCTGTCTTTGGATATTCAGCAACTGTCACGGAAGCAGCCTTGTATGGGCAATCGGCAACTCTTGGTAATCTTTGCCACAATTCTTCACTAATGAATGGCATTAAGGGTGAGATGAGTCTTAATCCAGTATCGACACACACGTATAACACATTCAATGTGATTTGACGAGCAGCAGCATTATCTGAAACAATTAAGTGAAATACGATTAGATTGTTGAAATAACCTCCGTAAAGTATCGGCTTGATGGATTCAATGTAAACATCGCAGAAGTCGTACAGCCAGAAGTTATAAAGCGAAGTCGTAGCCTAATATAAGGTTTTAAAAATATTTAAGTGATTGAAAAACCTGTGTAAAGTTGTACTCTTTCAAGCTGTTGTTTGTTTCCTTGACAGCAAATGATAGCCTTGACAAAATCCATTTATCAGAAGGCCCTAATTTAGATTTCTCCTGAAATTCGAAGGTAAAAAATATTGTTAAAAAGCATTACAATTGTGAATGATGGCTTATCATTTCCATTGAACTGACTTAGGGTGAATCGAACAGCTTGCCAAATCTTTAAAAAATATATAAACTAAATCAACAAAAAACCAAAACCTTATTACAGAAGAATCGGTAACCTTGTACCCGTAAAACATCCAAGTTGATATCTCTTCCTTGACTTGTGTATGCCAACAATGCAAAGCGGAGTGCATCTACGCCACATTCCGGAATTCCATCAGGGTAGTCTCTTGCTTGTCCTGCTTTTGCAACAGCCATTTCTTTCTCGTCCAAATTTCCTGTCATGAGTTGTTGATGGAGTCCTTCCAATGAAACTCCGCGAATAACATCCAAAGGATCGATGACATTTCCTAATGATTTCGACATTTTCCTTCCATGAGCATCGCGAATCATGGCATGAAGAAGCACCTCTTTGAATGGTAGCTTTCCTGTTAGTTCTTGAGCCATGAAAACCATTCGTGCAACCCAGAAGAACAAGATATCGTGTCCGGTTTCAAGAACAGCAGATGGGAAAAACACGTCCATATCCTTGGTCTGTTCCGGCCAGCCGAACATGGCGAATGGCCACAATCCAGAAGAGAACCACGTGTCGAGAACATCTTCGTCTGAAAATGTAATATTAAATAAGAGAAAAATCGAGAAAATGTGTCTATTAATGATCATTTCATAACAATAATTTCGTTGTATTTTTCAGAAATTTTCTGTTACATTCGGTTCGTTCCATAATATAAAAAAAACATTACAACTAAAAGAGAAAAAATTAAATAGTTTGTAGCAATTTTAATCTAAAATCCGTAATGCATTTTCAGGTTCTGAAACGATATTTTATAATTAAAAAACACAAAATTTAAAATTTTCATAATGGAAAACCGAAATTCGGAATCATAATTTAAAAACGTAATTGGATATCCGGAGTCAAAACGGAGTGGAATATGGATCCATAATTTCTGCCAATAACTAGAAAATTTTTAAAACGTACCCCATCGTAGTTTAATTAAACTCTCATCCACGTTAAACTTCTTGGCAGCCTTTTGTCTAGCTTCCTGTTCAGTTTTAGCCGAAACCCAATATTCTTCTTCTGGAAGATTCTGAGCCTAATAATAATTAATTATACTAAAAATCTGCAAAGTGTTCCTACTCTTCCATCATTGAAAGATACGTAGTAAGCAGGTATTCTGTGACCCCACCACAACTGCCTCGAAATGCACCAATCGCGACTCGATTCAAGCCATCTATTCCATGTAGCAACATGGAAGTCCGGAACAATTTTCAATTCCCCAGACTCGACAGCCTTGAGAGCCTTCTTGGCCATATGATCACATTTGACGTACCACTGTGGTTTTAATATTGGTTCAATAACATCCTTTGAACGGCTGCACGTTGGTACAACCATTGGGTTGTCCTCCTTTCCGCGGTAAAGACCGAGCTTTTGCAACTCTTCAATAACTGCTATTCTGGCATCAAATCGTTTCATTCCTGAGAATTTTCCACATCCATCAGCGATTAACCCATCGTCAGTAATGCATGTAAAGAATGGAAGCTTTTGTCGAACTCCTACTTCGTAATCATTGTGGTCGTGAGCTGGCGTAATCTTTACAGCACCAGTTCCAAAGTTCATGTCAACAAAGCTGTCTGCGAAAATGGGAATATCACGATCAGGAATAAATGGATGAATGCATTTCTAAACAGAAAATAATGTTGCTATAATATTCTAATAATCCAACCTTTCCGATATACTTGCTATATCGTTTATCATCTGGATGAACAGCAACGCCAGAATCACCAAGCATTGTTTCAATACGAGTTGTGGAAACAATAATCTCGTCATCTATAAATAAATAGGCATTTCAAGATTTAATTGGAATATTACCGGATCCTTCAATTTTATAAGCGAAAGAGATAATTACACCAAACTCTATTTTGTTGGTATATCCTGGTACTGCAATCATAGTTGGTCCCGTAAGTTCCTTCTTATCAACCTAGACTTTGATTATTAAATTTTCAAAAATAAATCTGATTAACTTCAATATCGGAAATAGCACTTCTAAGTGTACAACTCCAATTAACAAGTCTGTTGGATCTATAGATTGTACCCGATTCATGCATTCTTATGAAAGCCTCGGTCACAGCTCTACACATTTTTGGATCCATGGTGAAAGTTGCACGATCCCAATCAACAGAAGCACCAAGTTTACGGAATTGGTTGTAAATAAAATCTCCTTTCCTTAAAGAAATTTCTTTAAATTGTGTAAATAATAATGTATCTTACTCATTCTTCCAGTGCCACACTTCCTGATTAAAACGATCCCTTCCCAAATCATGGCGGGTCAATCCCTTCTCCCTTTTTAATCTCTTCTCAACGACGACTTGGGTAGCAATTCCAGCATGATCACATCCCGGATTAAACAATGTTCTCTTTCCATGCATTCTATTGAATCGAATAATTGTGTCTTCGACCGTGGTGGCGAGCGCATGTCCAACGTGAAGTGTTCCCGTGACGTTGGGTGGTGGAATGCAAATTGTAAACGTTTCTGGATTCGGATTTTCTGTTTGTTTCGCAATATATTCCGGTTTAAAGAATCCTTCCTTCTCCCACCAGTTGTACCAAGCAGATTCAACATAGCTCGGCGCGTAAGCGGTAGGAATATCATTCGAAATATCTTAAAATACATCAATTACTCAATACATATAATCAAGCAAAAACCTTTCTTTTTTCCAGGAACCGTATTATCAACAGGAATGACATTAGCAGCAGGATCTTTCTTCTTCGACTCTTTCGTCTTGTTAGAAGCTGCAGCCTTTGCCTTTTGTTCAGCCAATTTCTTCTGCTTTTCTTCGAATTTTGCTAGTTTCGCAGCTTTCTCAGCTTCCTTCTTCAATTCTTTTTCCGTCTTCGGACGGTTCTTCTTATCGTCTCCCATGTTTTCCTAAATTACATTTTCGAGTTTACTTCTTTAAATTTTAGTAAAATGGAGAGCATATAAGAAATAGGAACATAATTGAATGCAGAAGATAATCTTAATTGACAATTCCAGAGAGCTTATAAACTGATATATCAAGGATTTGCAATATTTAGTGCGATATTAGGAAAGTTTTTTTGTGGGAAAAATATTTTTATTAATTTGCAGTTGGCAAGTTTCCAACAAAATAGATTGCGGCAGTTGCCTTGCGGCGCACAATCAGGGTTTTATTTTTGCAGGGTATAATACCTTAAAAACGTTAACGTGAAATGCTACAACTATAAAAACACTGAAAAACTTTAAACAGAACGACTTAATGAATAAATTTTAGATTATATTTTCTTATATATTATTTTCAAAATTGCATCAGGTTAGGCAAAAGTTGAGTATGTATTAACTAGTCGCGACTGACTAGCTAGTCGTGATGACGAAATATTACATAAATTGTAGTCTAAATATCAATACTTCGTGACGTTTCAATATAACCGAAATAATTATATAAAAATAGTATATAGCAAATAAATTTACAAGTGATTCAGTTGCATAAGGAATTCTAATTATTATAGAACGTATACAACAAATCTGGAATAATGATTCACTCCAAATGGAAATAACGATTTTGCGATGCATGTTTTGTTTAAACACGCGTGTATGGAACATTTTACGTCATATAACATAACATTTTTAAAACAATTTATCATGGCGTTTCTTAAACTATTTAAAATATAAATATCTTTCCAAAAATTAGATTTGAGCACTTGATCTGAACTCATTTTATTGTCATACAAGCTGGCATGCTGATTGTGACTTATAGTTACCAAGTTAAACGTGGGAGCTTTACTGGGATTGTATGGGACATGGTGATTTTCAATCTTTGTGTATTGGTAGACTTATGCATGGTATATATCCTGATTAATTTTTATACTTTAAATTGACTTGTTTTGCAAAATTCCGACTATCATAAATACAAGGCATTGTTAAATCTGATTTTCCCGCATATGTTGTATATATTTTTAATTTAGTACTCCAATTAAACATGAGGATTTGACTGATTTGATACTTTTGATACAGGCGTATTCCGCCTGCGCTATACTTGTTTTGAGGCTGAAAACTCAAATTTGAGAGTTGGACGCTGAAATTTGGTATATGGGGTAACCAAACATTAGCTAATTCACTAGGTCCCTAGCTAGGGTATATCGATTATCGTTTACCATTTTCATAAAAATCTTTATTTATCATTTTCAAAAAGTCTGATTATACGCCCAACAAAATTTAATTTTAGCCTCGCGACGGCCGTCGAAGTGTTAGTCCCTAAATTTAAGGCCGTGCGTTTATTTAAAGCTATTTCTAATGTATTTTAATTAGTAATATAAAGTGGGAAGTTTTCTGGCATGATTATACTAACGGCTAAATACCATTAAACCAATATACAACGCATGAGTACTTACTTTGAAGTCCGAATCATTCAGAAGCGGACTAACTCTCTCCAATTCGACCGACTGTGCCGTGCCACTGTCGACCATGCAGCTCTCATCTCCAGGATTCCTATCCGTCTTCTAGTGGATCTTATCTGGACTGTTCGTTGATGAAATTTTAGATTCAGAATTTAAAGGAATCCCACCGGTAAGTAGTTATAAACTCGAAATAAAAACGTGGACTAAAATGTATAAGGCCACTACGCGATTCATAATAATTTGGCATGCGCGTTATATTTATAGTTAAAGTAATACAATTTTTCCAATGACTTGAACAGTTTCTTTAACATGCAAATACATTTTTTCAATGTTTATACCTTTTTTAACATCAATACAAATCCAATTGAAATAGTCATACCATCTCAGTCAGGACAGAGCACATATTCGAACTTGTATTCTTTCAACAACTTTCACCATTCCTCATATCTCCATTGAATCATATAACATGAATTCGATCGGACCTCAAAACTAGATTCAATCTCAATCAACCCTGTCAATCAACCGGCACTTTGATTTACAATCAATTGCGTGGCTCGAGTCGAGCCGTTGTTCCGGCAGCCAACTTGCGCAACCGATAACAACTGTTAAAAGCTGATTTATTTATTCCATCAACACACAATTAGGAAATTGTTGTCATTTCTTGGAGTCGGCGTGTTGCTTGTCGCGCAGCGAGTTGATCCATGACTTTGTCAGTTCTTCCTTAAACTGTCTCGAATTAGGTTGGATATTTAAAAAGGGTCTTGGAAACTTGTTGGTTGCTGCTCGATGCACCGATCGATCCAGCGCCTTTCTTGCGATATCTTCCGTTCTCATCAACATCGTCGTAACCGTCGAGATGAGTATCTGAAAATTTATAAATCGTTCATAATAGCAATATTGATGGGTTAGTAAGTTGTAAATTAGGTACATCAATTGTAATTTATTACACTTGTTTAGTTTATGTTTAATAAAAAGCAACATAAACACTCGATTGGGTTCAAATATTGCGTGTTCACGTAAAGATCGATAATTGCAATTCTTCTAGAATTGTAGATTTGTAATTTATAATAGCAATACAGCTCTAAATACATTAAGGGTTGTTTTGAAATAAAAAAAAAAAAAAAAAATTCCCTCGTATTGTTCCGGATGTCATGCTATTTTTCAAAAGTTCGATCGACAGCACGTCAAATCTGTGTTGATGGAAAGTTTTGGAAACAATTCGAATCCGCTGACATCCTTGTGCTAAGCGGAATGCTAGTGTCTGAATCAACTCGAATAAAATGCTAGAAACCACGGTCTAGAAGTCAACCCAACGAAGACGATGATCCTACACAACGACTACACTACCAAGAAACCCATATTTTCAGGTGGTTCTGTTTGCTCATCAGTAGCTGATGCCAAATACTTGGGTAGTTTCATCGCAATCGAGGGTTCGTTGAAGGAGGAGGTTTCCCGAAGAATCAAGACATCTTGGGCGGCATTCTACAAATGCAAGCCTTTGTTTCCTCACATTCCAACAAAATGAAAAAGAGAGCTAGTACACACACACCAGAACATCGTTCCGGCCTTGTTCTACGGATGCGAAACTTAGTACCCTTCTAAGGAAACTATCCAACGACTCCAAAGGAATCTGGGCATTATCTGTTTTCACGCCAATGTCGAAGGCTCCATTTCGGTCGATTTGCTAGTTCGGAAGAAGCTGCTCAGTTGAGCTGGACATGTTGCAAGGCTGCCGGACACGAGGTGGAGCAGAATTTTTTCAGAATGGGATCCACGAGGCTCGTCAAGAGCAAGAGGGAGACCCAAGGGAAGATTGCGAAATTCGTCCACGAGAAGTCTACCACCAGGGCAAAACGGAGAAGAATCGGTGTTCTCGAGGAGAAGACGGCTTGGTCAACATTGGCAAGACGAAGCTGAATACTCTGGAGAGAGTTGATCGGCATGACGGCGGACAAAAAACAACAGAATATGTAATTCCGTCCATCACTGATACACATGCACACCAAATGGAACTATTAATTTTCTTATTTTTACGCTTGTTCCATAGGTTTCACGTGTATTTTACGTTCTACGCTAAAATGTACAAAAATTTTGTCTACTCCAGTTAATCAGCTTTGACTTAAACTCTCTAAAAGTATTAAAATTTTTACAAAATATTAGGTTTGAGCACGTTTTCTGAGCTGCGTGTTCCAGATGAACTACACCATATTAAAGTGTTTTTTTATCGCTGCGGTGTTCGTCTCTAAATTTTAGGCACCACATTTATTTACTGCTCTTTCTAATTCACACCAAATGAAAATAACGATTTTTCAATTTTTAAGAGTCTGAAAGTTTGTATGTCTTTATTTATATAACAAAACAATGTTTTAATTGGTTTTTCTTAAACTATCCATTGTCCTAAAAAATTAGGATGGAATGAGGTTCTCGTTTGGACGGCCATTCTTTTTTTCAAAAAAATGGGAAACACACATTGAAGAGGAATAAACGAAAAAGTCGTTTGTTCTTCTTTTTTTGCTCTTCCATTAGGCACCGATCTATGAAAAGGATAATAAAGAAATATTTTAAAAAAACCCCAAAAAATTAGATTTCAATACGTTTACTGATCTCATTTTATTACCATACCAGTTGGTGTGCTAATGTATTATTGGAATATTCTGACGCTCTGCTTGAAAACCTTAAAAGCCGTGAAATCGTTAAAAGCCGTGAAATTGCCCGATAATCCCACAAAGCGTGAAACTCTTTCTCACGGAACTTTCTATGGAAAGTTGCCCATCAACCTAACAGCCTAAGTTCTCAACCCTTCAGAGATATATTTCTAGAACTATTACTTTATTACAATTTAAAATTGTGCTGAAACTATATTCTGATTAAATTAAACAATTCTTTAAATCACCTTTTTTAGGAATAATTGAATAATAACATACCTACAATCATATTTTTAATCTACATTTTTATACGATCAAATGATCTGAAAAAATAAAACGAAATTTTATTAATATCATCATGTTTTTAGGATTATAAATCTGAAATATTTCTATTCATTTCTCCATTTTTTCAAGAAATTGAATATTACCTTAACGTTTCTTAATATAATTTTTGTTATTTTTTATTATTCTAACATTTATTATTATCATATACGGTCTAACTATGTCTTCACCTCATTTTGATTCGGGTTGACAACTTGGGTTGATGGGCAACTTTCCATAGAAAGTTCCGAGAAAGAGAGTTTCACAGCGTTTAAGTTTTTCAGGCTATATCATTAAATCAAGGAACATAATCTGAACACGTAGTATATGACACCGACATTTCTAAAAAATCGTAAGGAGATGTTTTGTGTGCAGTAGAGATGGACGGAATTCTGTATTCTATATTTTAATTCCGCATTCTGAAAATTCTCATTTCATATAAACGTTAAAACGAAATACGGCCGGAATTTCTGGCCATGTTTCGATTCCGAATTCTTGATTCCGGTTTCCAAATTTTAAAAATGTGATTCCGAATTGCGAAATTGAAAAAATTACATTCTGCCCATCTCAGCTCATTTTTCTTTTGTTAAATTAATTTTTGCATTATTTTGTTTTACTTATTTAAATGATTTAAAAGCTAATATTATGATCTTCTATTTTCCACCACATATGTAGAATTAACGGTTCTAAATATTGATATCAATGTTTCTCCTTATTTGTTAAGATTAATCACCTTTTTAGCTATAAATTTAGATAAAAACTATCATTAAAAACGTTAGATATTAAACGAGAGTCATATCATTAGATAGAGAATTAAATTCTCTTTCGCTGGCGATCTTAAATTATTAAAAATATTAAAATTTAACTATTGTCCTTTTCATTGATCGGTGCCTAATGGAAGAACAAAAAAGAAGAAAAATTGATTGACGGCCACACGGCCACAAACAACTTTTTCGTCAATTCCTCTTAAATCTGTGCTAAATAATTTTGTGGCCGTCCAAACCAAAACCTCATTCCATCCTACTCTTTTTTCCTCCTCCATTAGGCAAATTTAAAGCTGATTAAATAAATTACTAATATCTGATACAGAAAACATTCAATTCAAAGATTACCATTATTCCATGGTGGTCGATCGTTAATTGTTGAACTTCTCGATTTTGATGAATTCCGCTTAGATCTTTGCTTTCCATTATTGTGATTGAAATTCATTTTGGAAGAATTGACAAAATAATTAAAAGAAGTGAATCAGCAAATTAAGCATCTATCGCAATTCATCCCTATTGACAACCGTTGTGGTATTGTTTCGTTGCTTTGGAGTGAATAACTAATGCCGATTCTTGAATTTTCTGGAAATTGGCAAAGATTAAATGCAAATATTGTTTATGGTTATTTACTTAAATTTACGCTGGTGTACTCCACTGCGACGATGCCGCATATTGGGCGCACCAATTAAAAGAAAAAACGCCCTCCCGTATCTTCATGAAATTTGATTTAGTTAGTTTTTTAGAACCGTTTAGAATAATTTATTAACTGTGTTTTATTTGTAATTCCATGAAGATACCCTTCAATAGAAAAAGTGTCAATAAAAAGTAAGGAAAAGGGGATGTTTTTCTTTCAATCGGTGCGCGATCTTTTGCAATATGCGGCATTCTTCGTGGCAGTGGAGTTCTGCTACATATTATGCATATTTAAAACTTAACAGAATCCTGCATTCCTTTTGCAACGGCCAATAATATTACACAAAATATAACAAAATTAGATATCACATACACTAGCTGACAAAAGTTTTGACACAAATGTTTTTTCGGGTTTAACTTTTTTGTGACTTGACCAAATTGGCTGATTTTTTGATATGATAGATTCATATGGTTGTAGATTATTTTACAAATTCCCGCTTGTGATTAAGATGATCCGTTTTACAGTGGCAAGCGTTTATCGGAAAACACGTAGCTCAAAGATATTAAGCACTTTTCTGGCACTGCATTTTTTAATAATTTTTAAAGTTCAATTATATTTTTTCATAATTTATTGAAAATAGCACTAATTGGCAACATTTTAGAGATGACTCCACGTAAAGAAACTCCAATTGCCACCCGGCAAGCTGTTATCAATATGAGGGAAAACGGAATGCGTGGTACCGAAATTGCCATGGTAATTTAAACCAAATTTTGTAACTATAACATTTTAAACACTGATTCACATAAAATATCAAAAAATCAGTCAATTTGGTCAAGTCACAAAAAAGTTAAACCCGAAAAAACATTTGTGACAAAACTTTTGTCAGCTAGTGTATAAATGTAATTTATTCATACAAACAATTCCTAAACATTCCCTGATATCCTTCATGTTAACCGCTAGTGTGTTAATTTGAAAACATTTATTGACAATATTTGACGCGGTATTTATTTGTTTATACCTGAACACGTCAGAAAAATCAAGTTGCGATTTGACAGACTTGTGTTTAACTTAAACAACACAATACAATTTAAATGACATATTTATCTTGTATTAACATGAGCAAGTAAGATGAATTAATTGTTTTTAATGGAGAAATACGTGTTCAAGATACATGGCATTTACTAGCACAGAAATATTTGAATTTTGGTTGTCCGTCAAAAAAATTTGTTAAAATCATTGTTCACCAAATTAAGCATTGAAATTCATCGAAAATATTTGTACTCTGGTCATTCCTGATTCGAACATGTTAACATTGTTTTCAACAAACGTGCGAACGTGATTACAGAGGGCACGCCAATTGAAATGAATAAAATGGGAGCTGAAAAAATGTACTCTCTCGCACGGAAAATGAAAACAACATTTTTCGCATTTTTAAGCATGATTTTTGATATTCCACGTAGTAATAACAAATAAGTTTATACGCAAGTTTAATAAACCGTTCTTCTAATATTTAGAAACCTTTAAAATAAAACAAGAAAATCTTCTGACTGAGAAATCCTCAAACAATCTTGCATGTCTCAGAGAGAAATTGACGTGTCATGGTGAAATTTTGGGAAAACCTGGCGATCTTAAAATTGTTTTTGTCAAGTGCTTTACGTTCACAAAAAATAATCTTTCCATATATATGGAAAACTTGGCAATACTTGTTTAAAATTGTGAAAAAGCCCTATGAAGCGAGATTTGCGAGTGCATTGGAGCCACGCCAACTGATACGGTAACAAAAGGATCTCAGTAAACGTGCTCAAATTGAACTTTTTAGGAAGTTATTAATGTTTTCAGATAGTTTGAGAAAAGCCTAGTGAAAAATAAGACGTAACAATTTTCAGACACGCTTAAAAATCGGAAAATATGTAATATGCACCCCCACCCCAATTTGTATGGTAATAGAATGAGCTCAGTAATCATTCTCAATTATAATTTTCTAGATAGTTATTAACATTTTTAGATAGTTTAAGACAAGCTCTATTAAATTGCAGTAAAAACTTTTTTGTTATAAAGACGGAAAAGTTTCCACACACGTTTAAAAATCGGAAAATATGTAATATGCACCCCCACCCCAATTTGTATGGTAATAGAATGAGCTCAGTAATCATTCTCAATTATAATTTTCAAGATAGTTATTAACATTTTTAGATAGTTTAAGACAAGCTCTATTAAATTGCAGAAAAACTTTTTTGTTATAAAGACGGAAAAGTTTCCACACACGTTTAAAAATCGGAAAATATGTAATATGCACCCCCACCCCAATTTGTATGGAAATAGAATGAGCTCAGTAATTATTCTCAATTATAATTTTCTAGATAGTTATTAACATTTTTAGATAGTTTAAGACAAGCTCTATTAAATTGCAGTAAAAACTTTTTTGTTATAAAGACGGAAAAATTTCCACACACGTTTAAAAATCCCAAAATCGCTATTTCAATTTGGCGTGCACTCCAAATGAAATGTTCGATTTCTGAAATTTTGGCAGTGTATTTTAGGTATTCCACGTGAATATTCTGATGGAAGAAACTTCTTTAATATAAATTATATATCAGAAACTATCTAGGACATCAAAAAACATTCGTATTTTAATTGCTCTGGGCGACTAAAATTCATCTCGGCTGAAATATTTTCAGTTGGCGTATTAGAGTACAATTTAAATAATTATCAAACTTTGCTAGTTGTTATGCAACAATTTTCTTATCTACCTTCCTAAAAACACCAAAAAATATATAATCCAACACATCAATAATGAGCTTTGAGACAGAATGGCGCCTTTAGACTTGCGTTTCCTACCGATAGAACTCGCACAATCAAGAGATTATTTGTCATTTCGCATTAAAATTCACAGAAGAAATCCTGTTTATTTGCCATTCGAATGTTCATTATTTTATGTGCACACTTAAAACAGTAAAAATTTACAACCATTGACATATGTCCAAATGCCATCATCAATTTATCAAGATTTCGATTATTTAATGATTATTCAACAATAACAGATAAACTGACTCCTTCGATTGATTAAATCTTAACAAATAAATATATATTATAATATCAATTAGTTTGGTATTTTTTATATTGTAATAAGCCAATTGGATTGATTGGTTATCTAATAAATCAAATATATTTTATTGTTATAATGACAGATTCGATTATGACACATGGCTCAGGTGTTATTTCACCGTTTCTTCTTCTTCTTCTTTTTCATTTTTTGTTTTAATAAAATGGGTACTCATCAGGATTTAATGAAAAAAATGTGTTCTTATTACATCATTCAATCAAAAGATAAATGTTTAATAAATAAATTGGAAGGTTTATAAAGTGCAGGAATCAATAAAAGATTTATGAAAGATATTGTCCTTTTCAGAGATCGGTGCCTAATGGAAGTGGAAAAAAATTCGGATCGAATGAGGTTCTCGTTTGGACGGCCACGAAATTATGGGCAGCACATATTTAAGAGGAATTGACGAAAAAGTTGTTTGTGGCCGTGTGGCCGCGTATCATTTTCTATTCTTTTATTGCTCTACCATTAGGCACCGATCTCTGAAAAGGACAATAATAAAAGTTGAATAAATATTGGGAATTGACGTGTAAGTGTAGAAATTCTGTTTTATTAGGATGAACCAAATTTTTTTCCGATTTCCTATATCTTTTTGTCTAATTTTTTTACCAAATAAAGATTTTATATACATGTGTTGCACGCTAATGGAAAAGTTTCAGCCGAGATGAATTTTAGCCGCCAATAGAAAATAATATACGAATGTTTTTGAGGTCCTAGATAGATTCTGTTATATAATTTATATTACAGAAGTTTCTTCCATCAGAATATTCACGTGAAATGCTAAAATAAACTGCCAAAATTTCAGAAATCCAACATTTAATTTGTTGTGCATATACTAGCTGACAAAAGTTTTGTCACAAATATTTTTTCGGGTTTAACTTTTTTGTGACTTGACCCAATTGGCTGATTTTTTGAAATTTTATGTGAATCAGTGTTTAAAATGTTATAGTAGCAACATTTGGTTTAAATTACCATGGCAATTTCGGTACCACGCATTCCGTTTTCCCTCATATTAATAACAGCTTGCCGGGTGGCAATTGGAGTTTCTTTACGTGGAGTCATCTCTAAAATGTTGCCAATTACTGCTATTTTCAATAAAATATGAAAAAATATAATTGAACTTTAAAAATTATTAAAAAATGCAGTGCAAGGAAAGTACGTAATATCTTTGAGCTACGCGTTTTACGATAAACGCTTGTCACTGTAAAACGGATCATCGTAATCACAAGCGGGAATTTATAAAATAATCTACAACCAAATGAATCTATCATATCAAAAAATCAGCCAATTTGGTCAAGTCACAAAAAAGTTAAACCCGAAAAAACATTTGTGACAAAACTTTTGTCAGCAAGTGTACATATTTTCCAATTTTTAAGCGTGCCTGGAAATTGTTACATCTTGACAATTTCACTAGGCTTTTCTTAAACTAGCTGAAAACATAACCTCCTAAAAAGTTCAATTTGAGCACGTTTACTAAGCTCATTTTATTACCGTACCAGTTGGCGTGGCTCCAATGCACTTTTTCACAATTTGAAGCAAGTATTCCCAAGTTTTGCATAAATATGGAAACATTTTTTGTCTGTCCGGATTACTGAAGTAGACCCCCCACAATGGGACAAAGTTAGTTTTTAAGATGGTTTAAGACAAACCTGTCAAAGTGACGTAATTTAAATTTGCACGGTTAAATTTGCAGTACAGGCACACGCCAAATGAAAATGATGATGTTGCGATTTTTAAACGTGTATGGAAAATTTTACGTCTTTATAACAAAACATTTTTGAAGTCAATTTAAATATGCTTGTTTTAAACTACACTAGCTGAAAAAAGTTTTGTCACAAATGTTTCTTCGGATTTAACTTTTTTGTGACTTGACCAAATTGGCTGATTTTTTGATATTTTATGTGAATCAGTGTTTAAAATGTTATAGTAGCAAAATTTGGTTTAAATTACCATGGCAATTTCGGTACCACGCATTCCGTTTTCCCTCATATTGATAACAGCTTGCCGGGTGGCAATTGGAGTTTCTTTACGTGGAGTCATCTCTAAAATGTTGCCAATTAGTGCTATTTTCAATAAATTATGAAAAAATCTAATTGAACTTTAAAAATTATTAAAAAATGCAGTGCAAGAAAAGTGCGTAATATCTTTGAGCTACGCGTTTTACGATAAACGCTTGTCACTGTAAAACGGATCATCGTAATCAAAAGCGGGAATTTGTAAAATAATCTACAACCATATGAATCTATCATATCAAAAAATCAGCCAATTTGGTCAGGTCACAAAAAAGTTAAACCCGATAAAACATTTGTGACAAAACTTTTGTCAGCTACTGTATGTCTTGAAATGTGCTGCAAACAAAATTTGGGTTTTAAGAAGGGCTAAAGGATTTTCAGACAGACTGAAAACATTTTCAGCCAAATTATCCGATCAACATAAACGTTGAAACTTTGCATGGTGATAGCTGAGGAAATTTTATTAGTGCACACAAAAAATTGTCGTGCACTGGGGGGTTTAAGTGGGTTAAAAAAGGTTCGGTTCGTCTTAGCGGTTCGTCATTCAACAAAAAGGTATCAAGTTCAATTCCTCTCGTCTACATTAAATTTATAGTAAGCTTGTCTTAAACTATCGAAAAATATGAATATCTTTTCATTTTGTATGTGCAAGTATACTTGCCAGCCGGCTTAGTAAATTGACAGACAGATTGATTTGATAATCTAGACCTTCATTGTTTGACTGTTTGTCTTCAAATAATCACAATCAGCTTAGAATTCTATAAAACGTGATGGATCTACAATTGCGGGCGTTGTGGGATGTTCTTAATTCTATGGAAATTGCACAAAATCCATTGGATTTTTGGCAAAATACCGTTTCTTTCCTGAGAAAAGAATTGTTGGCCAAATTTGTTTATTAAATCTCAAAAAATACCCGCACATTTCCTAAAAAAATCGTGTCTATAAAGTGATTGAAATCCCCAAAATAATACGAAACATTTACTTCCGTTTTAACCTTGTTGCATTTGTGTGTTGATTGTAATCAAAATGTAGGTAAATGAAAGAATTTTATTATACATCAGTCAATAATTATAATCTGTCACTAACAAAGAAAATTGATTAAATGCAAAAATGTTGATTTTAAGAGCGTCGAGAAGAAATAAGAGACCGAGAGAGAATATATTCGAAACTAGACATTTGTAAAGTTTATTTTCAGAAAAGTTACAGTTTTAGTGAAGTCATGGAAAAGCTTAAGAAGAGATTAGAAGCCCAATTCCAACCTCTTGAAAATTAATATGCATTTAAAACATAAGAAACCGAGAATACAATTAAAGACATTTAAAACTATCTGTACAATAATATCAACATTATTAAAATTATTATTATTAGTCCTAATACTAGTCATTGGAGGAAAATGCCTCACTGAAACTGATACTGAATGGAATATTGAACAAAAAGATTTAAAAAAATATTACAAATAAACAACCCGCCTATCCCAAAAAGAAATTATTAGTAAAGTTTGATTGGTGGGATTTTACCCGACAAAACAAAAATATTTGCGACAAAATATAAACTAATACAACACATTTCAGCCCATAATTAAATTGAAATACTGCAAAATGAGAGGTAATGACGATCAAGTTCAACAAAATACTGTCTTTCCTAATATGCCGGAGTTGTGGTTCGCGGCGGGATCGGCGACATGGCCGGGATTGGCGTTGACACTACGTTCGATGGCGAGTTGGTGGGCGAGGACTCATCGCGCGTTGAATTCGGCGATGTTTCTGATTCTTCTGATTGCATCAATCCTGAAATGAAATTCCCTTTAACAATTGTTGTTGTGCAATTTTCGGAACACACTATAAATAATAACAACAAAAAAACTATTCCCATCGGCTTAAGCGAAACACTAGTTGATTGAGAACACTGATATGCGACCCCATTTTAATCCATTTAAGACCCCTAAAGCCTGCCATTCTACTGTACACGAACGTCAAGGAATTGTTTTTTTTTTTTGGTTGTTAGCAAATGTTATCATTAATCAACATGACATGTTTTAAATTTGATTATTAGGAGCCTTAAGCCGATTAAAATGAAACCAAAAATTCCCTATTGACACGTCTCTGCTAATTTCATTTTTTTATTGTCAGTCTTGTTCTTATCTTGTTAACTGATAATAAAGCATGTTCAATAAATTTTAATTGATAATAATCATAATTTACGACTTGTAAGCGTTCGTTGAGCTTTTTTGTGACAAAATGTGTCTTGATTGATGGCTCAAATTATAATATGATACTAATGTTGTTTAGAGAAAAAGGCATTCTACGTTTTAAAAGCATTTTATTACTTTCTACGTGATATTTTAAAACTTACAGTTTCTTTGGAACTTTAAACTTTTTACGAAATTTAA
Source organism: Caenorhabditis plicata (assembly GCA_963931815.1). NCBI lineage: Eukaryota > Metazoa > Nematoda > Chromadorea > Rhabditida > Rhabditidae > Caenorhabditis > Caenorhabditis plicata. The sequence goes on along the minus strand of OZ007492.1, from coordinate 17,382,115 downwards.
GTGGCTCTTCTTAGGTCCTGTGTCTGCTAATTCTGCTAAAAATTATTACTATTATTATAATCTACTATTAAATTACCTAATTATTTTTAGCGACACGGAAACTATAAAAAATCGAGAACGTTAACAAATAAATCAAAAAAGTTTAGATAATATTTACACTTTGATACAACGCTAAGAGCAAAGTGTACAATCAATCAATAAATTTGCTAAAAAAGGGAAAATAGCTTTAAAAAATCTTTCTGTACTTTTGCGTTTTCGTGTACAATTGCGGAACGATGTAAACAACAGTATCCAGGAAAAATATTATTTTTTAGTTTAATTTCTAGTCATTAAGTAATTAAACAAAATAATATTGATTTTACTCAATGCAAAATAAGGAAAATTTAAAGTTCATGTCATTGATTTTGTTTGCAAGAATTTTATTCTATGAATTTAAAGATTTCTTTGTTATGAAAAAGTAGTAATTAAAACAATTTCAATTAATATTCCAGTCTGGTGACTTAAGGTCCCATGGGGTAGAAACAAATAAGGCTAAAAAAACACTGTTTAGAATTTTGCTCGCTTGCTTGAAATAGAAAACACACGTAGAATGTCTCATGAGTAATTAAGCCGAAATCCAATTTTCACGTTACAATGGATTTTAGCAATTAAATACAAAGGTGAGATAGAAGTGTAGTGATTATATACAGTTAAATTATTAAAATTATAATGCTGCATAGGTTACTCAAATGGATTCGTAAACAGTAGGCCTTCAAAGAGTCACACAAGATTTCGTACAAACTTAAAGCTTCCGAGATATATTTTTTTTAGAAAAGCCTGAACGCCAAATTTAAATTAATATTTAACCGTGTTTTACTAATTTACACGTATTATTTTCATATAACATAATATGTAATTGTTTCTAGCCCGTCTTAAACTATCTAAAAAATATGTGATTCTTGCGGAAATTTGCAAAATGAGCATCTTTTCTGAACCCCCAATTTCATCATTCAACTGGGTTTACATGAAAAATTATAAAATGCGGTTAAATATAGAAAAATCGTAATTTGGCGTGCTTAGTTAAATGGAAGATTGCAGGACAAGAAAATATGAAAACAAAATATTTACAAACCTGGTCCATTCGGAGTTGGTTGATTGGTCTGATTCATGCCAAAGAACGTTAATGGGTTCATGTTAAACATGAAAGCGGGATTCGTCATCGCTGCCTGTCGCATTGACGCAAATATCTGAGGATTCATGCGAGCAATTTGCATCAAATTGTCTTGTATCGCTTTTTGTGCTTTCGATGCCTCCTCAATCGCATTCGCTGCCATTCCATTTTCATCAGATGATGGGGATTCCTTTAACAAAAATAAGTAAATACCATCTCTGTTTCCAACAAATACCTTCTTTGTGTCATCCTCTGCCGCCACATCAGCAATCGACCAAATCTTTGGCTTCTTCGGCGTCAAGTCTTCCGACGAGCCGCCACTAGGCGTCGGCGAGCTCGCGTGCCTCTTGCCCAACAACGATTCCTTGTTCCTTTCCGAGACTGTCGACGCGGAGCTGGACGGCCTCTCGACAAGATCGTCATCGTCGTCATCATCTCCTCTTCGGTTTTGTGGCAGCCATGTGACTTTGTTCTCCTTCTTCAGCCGCCTTCTAGCATTAGCGAACCATGTTGAAACCTACAGTTTAACATTTATTATATGGCCTCGATTCATATTAATTAATGTGTTTTCAAAACTATCTGTTATTTCAATCTTTCATTACACAATCGCTGTTAACTGACCATCATTGTTTCAAATAGTAACAAAAGGTAAATGTATCAATTTACAGTTTAAACCGATGCGAGTGAAAATTCAAATATTACCTGGGTTAGGGTCATTCTCGCCTCCATTGCCAATAACACCTTATCTCCTTTTGATGGGTATGGATTGCGGCTGTGCGCGTGCAACCATTTCTTTAATGGGGCTGTGGCATCACGGGAGACGTTGCGCTTCTTCATTCCATCTAAGCCATAAGGATGGTAAAGATGTGCTGCAGCTGGATTGTCAATCAGTAGTGGGAATCCGCCATTGGCGCCAGCGAGCATTTCCGGTTTGAATTCCTGCAAAAATGATTCATTTGCGTGAAAAGAAATTGACACCAAATACCTGTGGGATGCCAGGAGGATAAACCACAGGGAAGCCTAATCCCGCCGCAGCTTGTGCCGCCTGCATAGCCTGCGCATGTGCCATCGCTTGTGCAATAGCTGCCTGTGGGAATTGGAACTGTCCGAAGAGTGGATTCGCCGAAGGCATAAAGCCCCGAAGTGGATCTGCCGGTGAGCTGCTTGTAGTTGTCGTCGCCACTGCCGACGTGGTAGCCGTTGGTGAATTTGTCGAAGACGTCGCCTCATCCGGCTTATTAGGCGAACTCGTTGGTGAAATCAACTAGACACATACATTTCAACAATAAAAATATCACGTAAAAACCTACCGGATTGAATGTCGATGAAGGATTGAAAGCCATCATTGAAACAATTAATAATCAAAAAAGGCTAGAAGATGTAGAAACAAATAGGCTTTAAATATCTGAAAAAAAAACAAGCGTTCAAAGAAGAAGAAACAAAGCGAGCATTGATAAGAGCATTAAAGTCATTCATCAATTATCAAAAACAGCACATTTCCATGAAATACGTGTAAATAACAAAAATGTTGTACAAATTAAGGAAATGGGGAGGCCAACCCGAAATGATGAGTATATTATACATATAAAAATCATTTTTGATTGGTGTGGTTTAGGTATAATAGTGGGCGTGTCTCGGTTCGCGCAGCCAGCCAGCCTCTGTTCGACAAGTTGTTGAGCAAGCACTAGAGAGACGACATACAAATCGAATAAACATGCGAGTGGTGCTTCATCGTGTGTCCGGCCCGCCCATGACTAGCATCCAATCGGGTGCGTGCTCGGGGCGGGTCCGATTGTGGTGTTAACACAAATGCTTACTAAAACAACTTGGCGATCGAATGAATGAGTGAACAACAACAACAACAATATTGTTGTTAAGTTGCAAGTTAACCCTTTTATGTCAAGTGTAATAATTTAAAGTTCTTTCGGACGGTCCATTCGGACAGTGTAATACATTTACAGTCCCGTAAAGCTTCTATTGTCTTGGCGACAATAGTTTGTACATGTTTTACATGGGTCATTCATTATTAAAATTATTACAGCGCAAATGGAAGAAACAAAGTGCGTAATAATGACAAAACAAGATAACAAAAAAATAATGAAGCGAGCAATAAATGAAGCTCAAATGTAAATGAATGTAAAACAAGCTGTAATACAAGCTCGGGGCGGAGGCAGGGGGGTGGAGTCGAGGCACACGACAAAATGAATTATGACCGGATCGTTATTATTATTATTATTATATGTTTATAATAGTAATTAAATGGATACGGTATTAGAACTGAAAGTGTTCTGGATTTTGTTGTCCTAGTAGTTGTTGTTATTATTATTATTGATGAATGTTTGTTTGTTATGGTTGGCCTTGGATGACGCGCGCCGAGCGACAGATTTATGTTTATGTCATACATAGATGAGTATCTTTATCACTTTCAATTTTACTGGATATCATCATCATCCGGAATGCGTACGACAATTTGTTAAATGATATCAGGTGTTGTTAATAGGCGTGTGAGGATTCGACTAATATTACATGACCAAATAGAATGGTTCAGAAAATATGCTCATATTGGCAATTTCGGCAAGAAGCGCATAGTTTAAGACGGGCTAGGGAAAATGACACTTTAAATCATATGAAAATAATACGGAAAAATTAGTAATACACGTTTAAATATTGACAAAATGTTCATTTCAATTTGGCCTGCGCTGGTAAGAATGGTTAAGTTGGGTGCTCAGAAAAGATGCTCATATTGGAAATTTCGGCAAGAAGCGCATGTTTTTAGATGATTTAAGACGGGCTAGTAACAATGACGTGACAAGCTATATGAAAATAATACGTGTAAATTTGTAAAACACGTTTAAACATTGAAAGGTATTCATTTCGATTTGGCGTGCAATACAAGTTGGGGTAAATTTCTGTTTTAATCTACAGAATTTTGTTATTGAGCACATTTTACGCAAAACATAATTTTCACGTGGATTTCGACACGCCAAATGAATTGTTAACAATAGGAGGAAGCAAGAATAATTCACGTAAACTTAACATATCTTTAAAACTTGTAGGCCAATATAATGAGCTCCCGAAACGTGCTGAAATCTAACTTTTTTGGAAGATATTCATATTTTCAGATAGTTTAAGACATGCTTAATTAAATAGTGTTAAAAATGGTTTGTTATAGTAGATGCCTAATGCGATTACCACCGCAAAATGTTGAGCATTTCTACTTGTCCTTTTTGTTTTTTCTTAATTAAATGTTTAATGCACGTCAATTGAAACGAGAAATAGAGGAGTTCAGTTAAAGTTCTTATCATTATTCTAGTAAAATATTATTCTTGAAACATAATTTTGGACAGGTCTAGGAAATAGACGTGATAATTATTTTAAATTATTTTGCGTGGACATTAGCGAAACACGATTAAACATGAAAATGTTACTATTGTAAATTGGTGTGTTTACGCGAATAGATCACATTTGAATGAATCTATCTTAAAAGCTCAAATATTAATATAGACCACATTATTTGAGCTTCCATTTTTTGATTATTTCAATTGGCGTGTGCACTCCAAATTGAATGGTAAAGATGGGCGCTCAGAAATTGTGCTCATTTTGCAAATATCCGTAAGAAATGCGTATTTTTTAATAGCTTAAGACATATAAATGGCGACATGAATATTTTATGAAATTATTACGTGAAAGTTAGTAAGGCAGGACGCAATTAAAAATCAAACTTTGCGTAAAATAAAATCCATTCGTTGTTATCTTCGTACTTTGTGCATATGTGCGGATGATTAATTGTATTAATTTTAAATAGAATATGATAAAATGGTAAAAATAACTTTTTTAATCAATATGTAAATTAGATTGATGATTAGATGCGATTAATTAATATTCAAATTTTATCATTGGACAAGATTTTGAACTTTTGCATTTTATTTTACGCAATAACTAAAAAACGCAAAGTTTGATTTTTAATTGCTTCCGTAAGACAAGTTTAAATATGGAAAAATGTTCATTTGTGCATTTGGCGTGCGTGTATGTATACTTCACTGGAATGCAACATAAAATCACTGGCTCAGAACTTAGACATTAAGGTTGTAAGGGTTATATGCGTTAAACCTGACCGAAAATTAATTTTGAAAACACATATGGAAATGTGGAAAATGAAACTAAATTTTCTGAAAAAAATCACTGCGGGTGGTTTTTATAAATTAAAATGTAAACATGCGGGTTTCACCCCAAGCTGAATGATGAAATTGAGGGTTCAGAAAAGATGCTCATTTTGCAAATTTCCGCAAGCAGCACATATTTTTTAGATAGTTTAAGACAGGCTAGTAACAATGACGTGTCAAGATATATGAAAATGATACGTGTAAATTAGTAATACACGTTTAAATATTGACAAAATGTTCTTTTCGATTTGGCGTGCGCTGGTAAGAATGGTTAAGTTGGATGCTCAGAAAAGATGCTCATATTGGAAATTTCTGCAAGAAGCGCATGTTTTTCGATAGTTTAAGACGGTATAGTAATAATGACGTGACAAGTTATATGAAAATAATACGTGGAAATTAGTAAAACACCTTGAAATATTGAAAAATATTGATTTCCATTTGGCGTGCAGTTTATGGGATAAATACGATCTGATGCACGCCAATTGAAAATATCAATGTCTTTCACGATTCTTGCCTCCACGTGGCGAAGGACGTCAACTGTGCTACAACAAAATCGGTGGAAATGGGTACCTCCGATGGCGCAGGTTTCAAAGGTTGTAGTGCCCGACACTAATCTTCGGAACACCAGGGCACTTCTCTTACTCTCAAAGCAAAAAAAGAAAAACTCAAATGTCGAGAGATAGTTCGAGTTGGCTGCTGCTGACGATACGAACTCCAAATCATCTAAAGTAAGTTTCCACGTGTAAAATAAAGAACGATTTTCACGTCTTTTTTCTAGATGAAGTTTTAAATTATCTTTTAGGCGTAATAGTTATCAGGGAAAATAGTGTTAAGTACTTTAACTGAGCTCCTCTTTGCTCATGTACACTAGCTGACAAAAGTTTTGTCACAAATGTTTTTTCCGGTTCAACTTTTTTGTGACTTGACCAAATTGGCTGATTTTTTGATATGATAGATTCATATGGTTGTAGATTATTTTACAAATTCCCGCTTGTGATTACGATGATCCGTTTTACAGTGACAAGCGTTTATCGTAAAACGCGTAGCTCAAAGATATTACGCACTTTTCTTGCACTGCATTTTTTTATAATTTTGAAAGTTCAATTATATTTTTTTCATAATTTATTGAAAATAGCAGTAATTGGCAACATTTTAGAGATGACTCCACGTAAAGAATCTCCAATTGCCACCCGGCAAGCTGTTATCAATATGAGGGAAAACAGAATGCGTGGTACCGAAATTGCCATGGTAATTTAAACCAAATTTTGCTACTATAAAATTTTAAACACTGATTCACATAAAATATCAAAAAATCAGCCAATTTGGTCAAGTCAAAAAAAGTTAAACCCGAAAAAACATTTGTGACAAAACTTTTGTCAGCTAGTGTATATTAACAACATACCAAATGAAATCATGTAGCTCATAGAGCCGCTCTAAACAAATATTTAAAATAAATGTTAGGATTTAAAGAAAACTACCAAAAATATATATATAAAACACTAGTTTTTCATTTGCACGTGACGCGTTTTAATCTTGCATCATTCAATTTGAAATTCCACCCCATTACTGTAAGTGTATCATATTTGTCATGAATATTAATATACTAAAATCGTTGTTGATGAAATGCTTAATGAATTGTGCAATACAAACTAAAGATGTTTAATTAATTGGAGGCCAATGTTTGCACAAAGTCTCAAAATATCTTATTAAAATCATCAGTTTCGTTCAATTAAGAGCATCTTCATCTTCAAAAATTAATAACAAAAGTAGCAGATATTATAATGTGTATATAATATAAACGCACTTATGTTATTGTTTACATTATTTCCAATATCTATAATAGATTATAAAACGCAACTCACAACTCACATTGCCTATCAGGTCACAAAAAGCGGAAGCTTCACACATTTGGTGACAATATGGGAAGGAAGGAAGGATTGCGGTGCCAAAGCAGCAGCAGCAGCACAGCTTTTCCGCAACAAATCTGTTAACAGAATTGTGTGAAGTAAGCCAAAAATGTGAGAAATACTGATAGCACGGGGGGCCCTCCTCACACTCGACAAGCAATCATCGTTGTCAATGCCAAACACAAATAAAAATGTTATATATATGTGTGCGTGTATGGTGTGTATACTATAAACAAACAATATAAATATACTCACGCCAATTGACAATCCGTGTTAACGATAGTTGTTAACATAACAGTGATCAATATGTGGCAAGGTAAAACAAGAAACAAAAAAAAATTTGGGGAGAAGAATTGGTTGCTTTTTTTTGAATGAGGTGATCATATTAATCGTGGGCTCCGGAAATGGTTTGCAATTGTGATGCACTTCCGAATGAACTGACGTGGCTTGAGCCGAAAAAAATCACACACTCACACACTCTAAATGATGAGCATTATGGTTCGAAATGCAAATGAGTTGTCCGTACATGGGTAAACACAAGATATTGCAGGAAATTGAATTTCGAAAAACTACGAAAGATCGAATTGCCGACATGATGAGCAGCAGCAGGAGAAACAACAACAACAAGCAAAAACCAATCTCACACATGCACAAATCTGCGATGAAATTAAAACCTGAAAATAAACAAATGCCAACTTAATTAAAAACAATTGCAACCGTCTTTTTTTTTGGGGGGGGCAAAGGGGTCAAGACAGACACCTGTCTCAATGGTAAATGTGTGCATACACGATAATTGCTGCTTGCTGGTGGTGTCGGTATTGTGATAATGGTATTATGGAGTTGTTGCGCATCTAGATCGAGTTTAACCCCGGATCAGATCAATTTGACGCGTTTGTTGGCTATTAATTATCGGATAATGCTGAGATTGAAAGGACACCGGTTGCACATTCTCTTGAGTCTTTCTAACTGGATTAGAATTGTTTTTTAACAATTTGGTTACGATAGTTTAAGCGTTCTAAAAATGTTACAATAAAGTAAAGAAAATTGTGTTATTGAAAAATTGGTTTAAAGGAGCATTCCGAATAATAAAATGGTCTCGATTGGAACAGGAATAGATTTAATTTGCAATTAATTTATTATTTCGCTTTTCGTTGAATATCAAATCCTAAATATAATAAATTCCAGATAAAATTGTGTTATTATATACTCCTTTTCAGAGATCGGCAAAAAAGAAGAACAAACGAATTTTTCGTCTATTCCTCTTCAATGTGTGCTGCCAATGAGTGGCCGTCCACTCACGAGCAACTCATTTTGTTCTAATTTTATCCTTCTGAAAAGCACAATAATTATTATTGTAACAACCAAATTAAACAAATTGCAATCGACAAGACCCCAAGCGAGACCATATGCTCCTTTAAACCTGATTTTTCAATAACCTGCACCAAGACAATAATTATTTAAAGAATATAGTGTTATTGAACATTTGTTACAAATATTATTTGTTTTATTTAATTCTTTAGACGCGTCTATAGACGAAGTGCAAATAATAAACGCATTTTCACACGATACTGTAGATTTGAATTTTGTGCAATCGCGGCGGAAGCATTTAACTTCACGCGAATTTTTATTTTGTTCTATTTTTAATTATTGTCCTTTTCAGAGATCGGTGCCTAATGGAAGAGCAAAAAAATTAGGATGGACTGAAGTTCTCGTTTGGACAGCCTCTCTTTTTAGACGGCCATCCTTTTTTACGAAATTATGGGCAGCACATATTTAAGAGGAATTGAGAAAAATGTTTTTTGTGGCCCCATCATTTTCTCTTCTTTTATTACTCTTCCATTAGGCACCGATCTCTGAAAAGAATAATAATATTTTCTTAAAATTTGAGAGTTTAAGAAAGTTTCGTGTTAGTTTTTATTGATTGAATCCCCAAAAATGATTTAAGGTGCCAAAGGAAAATGACAATTTCACCCCAATTTGTATGATATTAGAATGAGCTCAGTAAGCATGCTGAAATATAAATTTTAGGAAAGATATTAATATTTTTAGATAGTTTAAGACAAGCTTAATTAAATTGTACTAAAATCTTAGTTGTTATAAAGACGTAAAAATTTCTATACACGTTTGAAAATCGTTATTTCGATTTGGCGTGATTGCAAAATTGCAATTTTGCAAATTTAAAACGCCTTTTTTTAAAAATCATAGTATTCAATTAATTCTTATATTGTCCTTTTCAGAGATCGGTGCCTAATGGAAGAGGGAAAAAATTAGAACAAAATAGATGGAAAAGTCCCTTGTGGCCGTTCAAACGAAACCATCATGTTTCTCATATTTTTTCCATTCGGCATCGATCATTTAAAAGTACAGTATTGTCCTTTTCAGAGATCGTTGCCTAATGGGAGAGCAATAAAAGAAGAGAAAATGATGGGGCCACCAACAATATTTTTCTCAATTTCTCTTAAATGTGGGCTGCCCATAATTTCGTGGTCGTCCAAACGAGAACCATTCCATCCCAATTTTTCCGATCTCTGAAAAGGACAATATAATAATAATAATAATAATAATAATAATAATAATAATAATAATAATAATAATAATAATAATAATAATAATAATAATAATAATAATAATAATAATAATAATATAATTTTTGTGTAATTTTAATATTTATAGATTCTCTATAACCTGTATCAACTTTTTTTGACGACGCATTGCGAACCGCTGCGCTGCAAGATTATTATAAAAAGCTCTCTGTATAAACAGCGAAAGACAACTCTCTAATTGTATAATTTTCTCAAGGCGCAGAGGTTTACCATGCAAAAATTTGATGCAATCTATCGAAAAAAAGTTAAATAATAGCGAAAAAACAAAAAATAGAAAATTAAATCGACACTTCTGTATCTTTGGGTGTTGTTTAATGATGGGAATTAATAAATTCGAGTTTAAATTAGGTGTACTATTTGCCCAAATGTATATTTTTTGGAGAAAATATTAATATTCTTAGGTAGTTTACGAAGAACTGGGCCTGTTAATGCAATGTAAGCTTAACTTTAGAATATCCAAGGAGCAGACGGGCTTCTCCACGAGACATATAGACTTAGAGATACAAAAGAAATCTCTCTCTCTATCTATATCTCTGTTTATAATTGTTTCATCGTGCAATAATTTTGATTCATATTATTGCACGAAAGAGCAAAAAAATAAATAAAAAAATGGCCTCGTTTGGACGGCCGCAAACGACTTTTCCATCTATTCCTCTTCAATGCGTGTTATCCATTTTTTTGGGACACCACACATTGCTAAGATAGCCGTCTAAACGAGAATATCATTTTTTTTTCTTATTTTCTTCCTCTTCCATTTGGCAACGATCTCTGAAAAAATGAAAAATTTCAATTTTATTTTGATCCTAGTGATCTATAAATTTTCGAACATTTTCAGTTTTTCTTCTGAAACTTTAACCAAATATTATTTCATAATATTTCATTCATTATTCTTCCAGTTTCTAATAAAATGGATTTCAATCAACAAATGAAGAAATTTGGAATTGTATGCAACTTCAAATAGGAAGGTTTGTTTTTAACATTTAAGCCTAGTAGGATACAAGCACTTATCTTTTCGGTAGAAAAACGACGCAGAGACACAAAATGGTTAACACTTTGGGTTTTTTTCGAATACTCTGTTACTTTATATATTACTCTATTACTCTGCATCAAACCAGTTTTCTATGGTATGCGCCCTAAATGATGTAGAATACTTGTCATGCAAGTTTAGAAGGATCAACTTTAGTGATCTCAGCACTTTTCTAAATATTACATTTAGAAAACAGATGTTACTACAATTCAAGCTTCTTAAACTACACTCTAATTCTAATTCATAGTTGCCTTAACAGTAGAATAATCGACTAGCCATTCAACTTTTCGAACATTCAAATGGTCATTCTACTGAAATCATGTAACATTTTATTTGCAAGAAGGAAACACACCATAAAAATGTACACAACATTGGACTTTAAAGATTCACGGCATTAACCAGCGCAAAGAAATTGATGAATGTGGAGCGCGTTTTCACACATAAATGTTTAGTGAAGGTGGAGACAGAAAAGAATAAAACAAAATGCATGTGCACACCAAATTGAATGGTTAAGCGGGGAGCTCAGAAAAGATGTTCATTTTGCAAATTTCGGTAAGAAGCGCATTTTTTTTTAGATAGTTTATGACGGGCTAGTAACAATGACGTGTCAAGTTATACGAAAATAATACGCGTAAATTAGTAAGAAACGTTTAAATATTGAAAAATATTCATTTCGATTTGGCGTGCACAGAAATCGGCGCACAGAAATCTATGCATTTAATATATTGTCTTTTCTGTCTCCACTTTCTTCTATTATTAAAATATATTTAAAAAATGTAAAAAAAAAGACCCAAACAATGTGTGAAAACTCGCTCTGAATTCATAAATTCCTTTGCGTTGGCACACAAGAACAGAAAAGGGAAAAGGTGTGTTCCAAATTTTGAAAAAAAAACATTTTGAAAGCGTGTAAAAAACACATTCGCGTGCATGCGATTTGGCAAGTAAAGTGTGCAAAAAGTTAGATTTGAGCACGTTTAGTGAGTTCCTTTTGTTACCGTACCAGTTGGCGTGCCGAACTGGAACCGACCGGTCCAATGTACTGCCCTTCCCTAGTTTGCTTATGAAACATAATCTTAAGCAATTAATAATGTTTCTTATCATATTTCATTTAAAAATCATACAATCAATAATACGTACCAGAGATGGGATATGTCCCCCTCACCCTCCTCGAACCCGATTTTACCAGAGAAAATAACTACCCGGACCTGGTCCGTGGAGGTTTGAAATATGACTAAATTAAAAGATCACGCAGCAATTGAGTGATGAACACGCCCTTCGCTTTTATTATTCTTTATTGAAACTTTGACTAAAGAATCGAACTAAAAAACAAATAAAAAGCGAAGGAGGTGTTTTTTTTCAATTGATGCGCGGTCTTTTGCAATATGCGGCATACTTCGTGGCAGTTGAGTGAGATTAAACTTATACGAATGACGTGGATTGAGCTGTAGCGTAGACGTGACTGTGTATTGTCGTAAAATAAAATGCTAATTTATTTAATATATTTTTTAAACTTTTAAACGAAATAAGTCGTAATATGATCAACTCGCTAGAAATTAGAAATAAGAAGAATATTTCTGTGAGCATTTTATTTGACGACAATACGTAAACACAGTCACACATACGCTACAGTTCGATCCACGTCATTCGTATAAGTTTAATCTCACTCAACTGCCACGCAGTATGCCGCATATTGCTAAAGATCGCGCACCAATTGAGGGATGAACACGCCCTTCAATTTTATTATTCTTTATTGAAACTTTTTTGTAAATTAAGTCGTATCTCCATCGCATTTGAACAACTGATTGAACTTTGACTAACGAATCGAACTAAAAAACAAATAAAAAGCGAAGGAGGTGTTTTTCTTTCAATTGATGCGCGGTCTTTTGCAATATGCGGCATACTTCGAGATTAAACTTATACGAATGACGTGGATTGAGCTGTAGCGTAGACGTGACTGTGTATTGTCGTAAAATTAAATGCTAATTTATTTAATATTTTTTAAAAATTTTTAAACGAAATAAGCCGTAATATGATCAACTCGCTAGAAATTAGAAATAAGAAGAATATTTCTGTGAGCATTTTATTTGACGACAATACGTAAACGCTACGGTACAGTTCGATCCTCGTCATTTGCTTCAGTTTAATCTCACTCTGTGGAGTTTTAATCGAATAAAATTATTGCGAAATGGGAATAATACAGTGAATGAAAAAATATATATTATTAAAAAACGGATGTAAAAAACGTCAGGCCGTGAAAGTGCGATTGGTGAACACGCATCATCCAACATTCTATTGCGGATGACAAATATTTTTTAAACTAGTTAACAGTTAATGTGAAGGCAGAATATTTTCGAATTATTTTATTTCTTTATATTGTAATTGTAATCAGAAATTAGAAAGGAATATCAGACCGCAATAATATGTTGGGTGATGCGTGTTCACCAATCGCACTTTCACGGTCTGACGTTTTTTACATCCGTTTTTTAATATCACGCAAAAATGATGAGGTAGAAGACACAGAGAAATTGTGTTGTAAACGCGCCCTACCGAAATGACTTCACACGTCCTTGGAAATATGCCATATTTTTCAATATTTCATTTATCCTTCATTTTCGATTCATTAACATGATGGAGACATGTGTTTTTGCCTCCGGAATGATTTTATTCACAGGACCGCCATAAAAACGAGACGAGGGGGGCGAAAAAATAACTCACACCAACGATGATCCGCGAAAAAACGATAAATCATCGTTATCGTTGTGTGATTGTTTTTTTTGCTGCTCTGAAACCAATGTTGTTCTTGTTTGTTGATTCAATCAATGGGAAACGGATGGAATCAACTGGTTGTGCATCGAATATTGGCAGAAATGGAAAGCTGTCAGGAAATGAATAATAATAAAATATTGAGAATAGACATAAAAAAAGCATCGGCGAGTTGTTTAAATGAGATTTTTGTTTGTTTTATGATGGAAGAAAATAAGAGGTGTTAAGATGGCGGCTTTTTGAGACATGGGAAATCATAATAATAACTAGTTTGTTAACGATATCAATAAAATGATAGTAATAATAATAACATCCATCTGTCAGGTGTTTTGGAGGAATGTGAAAATGCGTGAAAACTTGACACAAACATCAATCGAGGTGTCGCCAGGTAAACGCGGCTGTCTTATTGCTGTTGCTTCTGCTCATCCGCTAATTCCTACGCACACACGCACAAATTGTGTCGCGATTGATATATTGTAGGTCGATTTATAACATCACCCATTAACATCATTTACACCCATGTTTCAACTGAAAAATGACCGTCGTTTAGGTGCACACAAGCACATACACATTGGCTCTGGTTTTTAATCGATGCAAAATGTCAATGTTGATGAGGATTGTTTATGTTGAACACAGAACAATAACATATACACAAATAAGTGTGCTAAGCTATTGTTTAAACAGATTGATTAATGCCTGTGCATGTGGGATATATTGTTCAGCAAAGTACTGTTGGGTATATTGAATGATGGAGCAATCATCTTTCAAACACATGCACTTCACCTTTTATGACTCATTAAGATATTAATGAGATATCGAAGAACCATAATATTATGATTGCTTGATGATTATCTACATAACACCATCTTGATGCAAGTCGAATTAGACTTTCTTGACCGACGGGATCGATTAGAATGTTGCACCGCTGGATGTAATGCGATTAGGAATGGAAATGGAAGAACTGTTTGAAACCGTGGTCATTGTTAGAACAACCGCTTAGTGGTATTAGTACGGTTATTGGAATAATAATCAGATCATAAAACGCGTAATGATTCATTAAAGGTGAAGGATAACATTATTATTGTCATAATGATGAGCAGGGGGACAGATTGAAAATTGTTGTAATGGTAGAGTTTTGATAGGCAATGTTGCGCAATTTGATTGGATAATAATGTCATAATGGATTGTTAAAATGGATAAGATGGGTCTCAGGATTTGGATTTTTTTTTGATTATTTTTATGAGCAAGATTTTCTAGAATGGCTATTGAAGCCACTTGTTCGAAAAGTTGAATGGGTGTTTTTCATAGTCGGAACCCGAGAATATGAAACTTTAATTTTAAGGAGATACCAGAGGTCATTATGTAAGAACGTATCTATCTATTAAACTGTGATGGAAAATCATTGATAAATTATTGTCATTTTCAGAGATCGGTGCCTAACGGAAGCACGCCAAATCGAAATAGCGATTATGCGATTTTCAAGCGTGTGTAGAAATTTTTACGTGTTTATAACAAAAAAGTTTTTACAAAAATTTGATTAAGCATGTCTTAAACTATCTAAAAATATTAATATATTTCTAAAAAAGTCTATTTGAGCACGTTTACTGAGCTCATTTTAAAACCATACAATTTCGCGTGCGGAAGAGTAATAAAAGAAGAGAAAATGATGCGGCCACAAACAACATTTTTCTCATTTCGTCTTAAATATGTGCTGCCCATAATTTTGTAAAAAAGAATGACCGTCTAAAAAGAGAGGCTTTTTTTCCTCTTCCATTAGGCACCGAATAGGATGGAATAAGGTTCTCGTTTGTACGGCCACTGTTTTTTGCGAACCAGCGCACATTGAAGTGGCGGGAAACTCCGCTATGCGTATCTGGACCTATCCCTGAGTGCCGCATAGAATATGGAGGAAATTCCCTGTAAGAGTTTTGTAAGGAATGGCGGCTTTTGGGCGTTACCGTTATCCTACACCCCTAGTTCAGGTTCCCACCGTTCAAGGAACCAAAGGGGATAATCGTAGTAACAGTGCCTGCTCCCGGGGGCTGACCTGTCCGCAGAGAGTATGCAGCACCTTTTGTGAGCACAAACTCAATTCCCTTTCCTAATCATTCTCTCCTGACTCGGATAGTCGGTCATCGTCAGAGGTGATTGGACTAATCTTTGAGTATGTAGGCTCGCCACAATTGACGAAAAAGTCGTTTGTTCTTATTTTTTTCCCTCTTCCATTAGGCACCGATCTCTGAAAAGGACAATACCTTTTCTAGTAAATTAAATATCAATTTTCCAACTTAAATATTATTTCTTGCACTTATTTAGATGTCTTGTCGTGGTGCAGGTTAAGGAAAAATCTGGTTTAAAGGAGCATTACGAATAATAAAAAGGTCTCGCTTGGGGGTCTTGTCGATTTAATTTTTATTTTGTTTTCTCTTAATAAATTGGTTGTTACACTAATAATAATTATATAAGCTATTTCAAACTTATTAAGAGAAAAACAAATAAAAAAGTTTAATAAACCTGTCTCAAGCCAGACCATTTTATTATACGGAATGCTCCTTTTTTTCCAATTTTTTCATTAACCTGCACCAAGAAACACCGAATGAAAATCATGATTTTTAGATTTTTAAACGTCGTCTGAACAGTTTATCGTGTAAACTATAAATCAATTTTTGTGTCAATTTATCTAAATTAAATTAAAATATCTAAAATACCGAATTTCTTATTATAATAATACATTTAAATACCTTAAATGAAATCCTGTTTTTACAAAATCGTTTGGCGTGCCAAGGCAATACGTAGAAACGTATTTAATCAATGATTTTCCATTTAACGTATAAAAATGTTCTTTCATATGGCCTCAGGTTGAAAAAGATTGAAGATGAGCTAGATCGGAGCTTATATTTGAATAGTAAAGTTGGTATCTAGTTCTTTCACGTTTTTGAAATGTCCACGATAAATGAAAATGAGAATTTCTCAATTTTCTAAAAAATCTTGCTAGCTACGAAGTATGCCGCATATTGCAAAATACCGCGCATATTTAAACATTTTTGTATTAAAGCGTGTCTTCATCGAATTTGATTTGACTTTCTCACTTCAAATGAACCTTTCAAGGCATCAGCTAAGAAAAGTGGTGCTTAAATTAAACATTTATTAAAAACTTAATGCAGTAGAGATATTTTAGGGAAAACCTGTAACATCGACGTGAAAAATTGATTTTAACTAACACGTGAAAATTTATAAATTAGCAAAATTGTCGTTTTTATTTGGAATTATTGAATAATTGTGTTTTATTTCATTTAGGCTCGAGGAACTGTTTTAGAACCAAAAAAGTTAAAAATGGAAATACAACTGTGGTATTAAAAACCTTATCTAGAGGAGTATGAGAGGATCATTTAAATAGTTAATTTATAAAAACTAGTCGAGGGCGTGTTTTTCTTTCAATTGGTGTGCGGTCTTTTGCAATATGCGGCATATACCTCGTGGCAGTGGTATTAGAAAGATTGAACTTTGCCATTTTTGTCTTAAAATATCTCAAAATTGCATTATGTTAGTCTAAATACGCTTTAATAATCTTGCACGCTAAATCGAAATAGCGATTTTGCGATTTTTAAACGTGTGTGGAAATTTTAAAGTCTTTATAACAAAAAAGGTTTTACTACAATTTAATTAAGCATGTCTTAAACTGGCTAAAAATGTTTATATCTTTCTAAAAATTTATATTTGAACACGTTTACTGAGCTCATTTTATAACAATACACGTTGGAGTGTAATCTTGTATTTTTATAGTTGCGAAAGATTTAGCAAATCTAATGTAGTAATGATCCAGTTTTGTACTTCAAACTTACACCAGAGAAGAAAGCTAAGCTACAACTCAAAGAGAATATGAAAAGTTCTGCATTAGAATTTAGAATATTTAAAATTAAAAAAAATGACAACTTTTTTCTCCCTACGGAAACATATGGTGGTTTGACCTTGTAAAAGTAAACGTTTTTGATTTTCCGTTATGAGAAGTTTCTTATTTTTTAGAGTCTTAGCTATGAGAGTTGTAAATGAGATCATTAAAGACCTCCAACTGTTTGGGTAGAATTCGTATTGTTACTATAATGGAGATGTTTATTTTCCGTTTTTTTTTCGCGCATTCCAATTTTGTAATATTTTTATTATCAAATTCTTGTGTTTGGAAAGAGAGAGGGGGATTATTATTATAATAGGTTAGAAATGTGGTTTAGTTATGCCTAGAAACTATTTGAGCTATCTTATTGTGGGAAATATTTTATAGAAAATATTTGAGCTATCTTACTAATCCTCTCTGGGCTTCCACAGGGAACGTGAGTTTCTGAGTTTCACGTAAATTTTAACGCGGCTCGTTTCTAAGAAAGTTAGGGGGTTTAGATATTTTAAGACAAGTTTATTAAACTTGCGTAGAAACTTATTTGTTACTGGGAATTTAATAATGCGAAAAATGTAGTTTTTATTTGGCGTGCAATTGTAAACCGGTGTTCGCCTGGTTTTAAATCGGAGGCTGTATGCAAGAATTTATTTACTCGTTAAACGGCGATGGAAAATGATTGATAAACTACGTTTCTGAGAAAATGTAAATAAGTGCTTGTAATAATTGGCATTGGAATCACAAAAATTAATTTAAAATTTATTGGAAAAGTTAATTTATCCATGATTTTCCATCATCGTTTAAAGGGTAAATATTTTCTTGCATACGACCGAGGTTTCACCAGAAACTGAAGCGTTCCCAGTTTGCACACCGAATGAATTGGTACAAACAGAAGCTCAGAGCAGTCATTTAAACATAACATATCGTGAAAGTCTAAACCCCATGAGATATTTTAAGAAAGCCCTGTAATATATCCAAAAAACTGGCTGATAACCTTTACGTGACTTTTAATAAAATGCGTTTAAAATTAGCAAAACAGTCATTTTCATTTGGCGTGCAGTTTGCCCTAATGAGACAGGGATTTTACTAGAATTTGGTGGCCTTGGAGAGTATAATAAACCTATTTTTGTTTAAATTTAAATCTAAAGTTAATAGCACCCCAAATCGAAATGAATGTTTTTCAATATTTAAACGTGTAATTTACACGTATTATTTCCATATAACATGACACGTTACTTTTACTAGCCCGTCTTAAACTATCTAAAAACATGCGCTTCTAACAAGGGAAGTGTTTTAGGTCTCCATCTCAGATTTTGATAAAACTTTGCAGATAGATTCCTTATGGCTTGATTAGTATACTGTCAAAAAATTAGGACCTACAAAACGGTTTAAGTAGGTGAAAAATGGGTTTGAAATCCAAAAAAAACGCAATCATTCTATAAATAATGATTTCATTGGCTTTGGATGCAGTGGGACGACAGCGCAGTGGTAAAACGATAGGACACGGAACAGGATGGTGAGGGTTCGATTCTAATGGGGGTTGTAATATTTGTATTAGTTATGCTAGTTTAATATCTCTAGGTTGCTTTTTCCTTTTTTACTTTTAAAGATGTTTATGAATTTTATAATATTATTTATTTTTGAATTTATTATTTATTAAATCAGCATATATAATGATTCTCAACAATCATATGTTGAAAGCATAAAAATTTTTTACAATAGACAGGATGATTTTTAAACTAGTTGCTCGGTTTATAATATTTCCTAGATAATCGACATTTATCCACCCGAAAAAAGATATGTTGTTCCTTTTTTCGATACTGTATTTAAGTGGCTTATTATTTTTTTGTTATTTTTTTCTCACTTCTATATTTATAATTTACAATGAGTTCTTCTGATTTGATTGTGGAATATACTACCTTGCGGTATATGATAGGAAAAATTATGAAAGATAATGAAATCGATATGGCCTTTCCGTGTTCTAACTCGTGGATTAACTCTTGGAAGCGTGCACACGGAATTTCTTCTCGCAAGATCACGAAGTTTGTGTCTGTGATACGGCATAAGAAAAAAGATGAACTATTGGCCAGTGCAGAAAACTTTTTGGTTGTGGCTAATCAGGAGTTGGAAGCATTTTCACCCAGAAGGATCTTTAATGCCGATCAAAGTGGTTTTCAATTGGAAATGAACACTGCGAGAACACTAACGTACACAGGCACAAAAACAGTTGAATGCACTGTGAACACTGTGAGTTCCACTACTCACAGCTACACAGTGCTTCCTGTAATATCTGCAGAAGGAAAACTACATCCTCGTTTGTTTGTAGTTTTGAAAGAAATCAACGGAAGATTTCCAAGAAGTTTTCGATGTTCTTTTTCAAACTTGGTTGTTCGCTGTCATACGAGCCACATTATGACAAAACCGTTGATGAAGGAATTTTTGAACACAGTGATTTTCGATGAATGGGTTCCGCCTAGCTCGTTGCTTATTATTGATTCGTGAAACGGATGGAAAGATGCAACGAAGCACCGAAGCAACTGTTATTCCCAAAAGTGATCTCCAAAGGATGTGAAATAAGTAACTGTAAAAATGTATCTTTTATCCGCTGTCTTTATTGTGACAAATTTGTATGTTTCAACATATAATTTTTGAGAATCATTATATATGTTGATTTAATAAATAATATTATAAAATTCATAAACATCTTTAAAAGTAAAAAAGGAAAAAGCAACCTAGAGATATTAAACTAGCATCACTAATACAAATATTACAACCCCCATGAGAATCGAACCCTCACCATCCTGTTCCGTGTCCTATCGTTTTACCACTGCGCTGTCGTCCCACTGCATCCAAAGCCAATGAAATCATTATTTATAGAATGATTGCGTTTTTTTTGGATTTCAAACCCATTTTTCACCTACTTAAACCGTTTTGTAGGTCCTAATTTTTTGACAGTATACTAATCAAGCCATAAGGAATCTATCTGCAAAGTTTTATCAAAATCTGAGATGGAGACCTAAAACACTTCCCTTGTAAGCGGAATTTGCAAAATGAGCATCTTTTCTTAGCACCCAACTTAATCCTTCAATTTGGGGTGTTTTTCAAATAGCAAATTAACCTAGGTGGTCCTTTGGCCCTTAAATGTTTATCAGCATCCTCGCATTCATCATAATTTTTGTTGTTGTTGAGATAAATGATATCATCAACAACATCATCGTCATATAATATAAGAAATGAACGTGCTCATCTGGTATTATAAACAATTCTCTTTGGATTATTGTAATAGAAATGTTTTGATTGCGCAAGCAATTGTATAACAATATAAAAAAGTAAACGGATAATGGAATGGATTGAGCTAGTAAATCGGTTGCTCTCATTTGAGTACTTCATTAATGGAGTCCGAATCCACCACTCTACAAGATGAAGAGGTTCATGAACGAGTGAGGAGGAAGATGCGTGAATATGTGTGTGTGTGAATTATGAGCACCTGGCTCATTGATTCTTAATTCGTTTTTGACTGTTATTAAACACGTGCTCAATGTAAATAAAAGAGGAGACGGCAAGTAAGTGAGCGTCAATCATAATATGGTGCACATATTGGATGGATTAATGATAATAATAATATAACATTATTATTGTTATTAATAGTGCTTAATCCACTAAGTGTGTTGAGTGTAATGGATAGGGGGGAGAGCCCATTTAAGAGCAAGATGGTGTGCGAAATGAGTAATTGTAATTGCAGTGAGCTGGTGGCGGATATCAGAGCGAATCAGCTGGTGTTTGCTGATCTGATGACCCGAATGGATATTTGAGACGTCGATTGATGGATGTCAACTGTTGGCTGACTTGCGCGAAGAAGTTTTTTCTTGTTGCTTTTATTTTAATAGAAGCGACACGTTTAACAATAATATGAATGGCAAGAATATGTGACATGTTGATGGTGAATTGGTGACAGTTTGCACAATAAATGCTCTCGTTTTTTGTTTTTTTGGTTGTCTTGGTTAGGGATGGTTAAGAACCTGATGAATATTATGTGGGCATGAATGTGATTGAAATGAATGGGATTTGGATCATTAAGGTGCATGGAGATGATGAGCCGGAATAGGACGGCGGATGGCCTCAGAGACACGGTGTTGGCGGCTATTTTGGACAAGGTGGGGGACAATTCGAGTGGTTTTATTCGAATTTTGGAATGTTTAATGGTATTGGTAGGAAATGTGGTGATGCTTAAAGTTTGAATGGAGGGGAGACGATACACAAAACGTGAAATTTTGAATTTTTTCGTGACAATGTGCACCAGATGGGCGGAATGAATATTTTTAAAATTTTGGAATTCGGAATGCGGAATTAAAATCAAAATCACACCAATTGAAGTAGCTCAGAAAATGCTCTCGAATCTGTTAAAGAACAAAGCTAATCTGATTTTTAGATAATTCAAGAGAAGCCTGAATAAGTTACGTGAAAAGTATTTGATAAAACGTTGGAATTTATAATACGCAATTTAATATAGTAAAATTACCATTTTCATTTGGCGTGCAAAATTCCGGGATTCGGAATGAAAAAAAGGTGGGAATCCGGAATTTGGAATGGATAAATGGCCGGAATACCGAATTTGGAATGAAAAAATGGCCGGAATAGCGAACTTGGAATGGAAAAATGGCCGGAATACCGAATTTAGAATGGCAAAATGGCCGGAATACCGAATTTGGAATGGAAAAATGGCCGGAATATCGAATTTGGAATGGAGAAATGGCCGGAATACCGAATTTGGAATGGAGAAATGACCGGAATACCAAACTTGGAATGGAAAAATGGCCGGAATCCGGAATTTGGAATGGAAAAATGGCCGGAATATCGAATTTGGAATGGAGAAATGGCCGGAATACCAAACTTGGAATGGAAAAATGGCCGGAATCCGGAATTTGGAATGGAAAAATGGCCGGAATATCGAATTTGGAATGGAAAAATGGCCGGAATATCGAACTTGGAATGAATAAATGGCCGGAATAGCGAACTTGGAATGGAAAAATGGCCGGAATACCGAACTTGGAATGGAAAAATGGCCGGAATCCGGAATTTGGAATGGAAAAATGGCCGGAATATTGAATTTGGAATGGAAAAATGGCCGGAATAGCGAATTTGGAATGGAAAAATGGCCGGAATATTGAATTTGGAATGGAAAAATGGCCGGAATAGCGAATTTGGAATGGAAAAATGGCCGGAATATTGAATTTGGAATGAATAAATGGCCGGAATCCGTAATTTGGAATGGAAAAATGGCCGGAATACCAAACTTGGAATGGAAAAATGGCCGGAATCCGGAATTTGGAATGGAAAAATGGCCGGAATATCGAATTTGGAATGAATAAATGGCCGGAATAGCGAATTTGGAATGGAAAATGGCCGGAATACCGAACTTGGAATGGAAAAATGGCCGGAATACCGAACTTGGAATGGAAAAATGGCCGGAATATCGAACTTGGAATGGAAAAATGGCCGGAATATTGAATTTAGAATGAAAAAATGGCCGGAATATGGAACCCGAAATTCCGCCCATCTCTGATTAGCACAATTTCTGAACACTCGGTTTATGTTTTAATTTGGTTTTTAACTTCTCATTTTTTCATTTTTTTAACTTAAAAACTTAACATTTTTATTTATCTTAGAGATTTTATATGAATATTCACCAGAGATGGGCGTAATGGCAATTTTTGAATTCCGCAATTCGGAATAAAAATTGTAATTTCGGAATCCGAAATCCGGAAAAGCAGAATGATATTTGAAAATTCAGAAACCTGAATTTGGAAGAGCATAATGGCCGGAATTCTTGGATTAAGATTAATATGAACAATTCATTTGAAAACACGGAATGGAAAATGGCCGGAATACCGAATCCGGAATTGCGCCCATCTCTTCTCTGCACAGAAAGCGCAGATTTTTAAAAGTCAAGGGTTTTTATTGGTGGAGAGTTTTCAATGATTGCAAGACGATTAAAAAAAACAAAAATAAAAATTGGTCCGAGTATTTGAAACACGCTGACGCCGAATTGCGGAAAACGCCATACAGGACGAAATGCACGCACTAACAGAATCACTGTTTTTAAGTTTTTAAAGGCTTCAGTTTATTTATTTTTAATTTCATTTATTTACTTTTTTGGTTTTTGTTAGTTTTTTTTTAATTCTAGGTTTTTTATGTCCAAGTTTCACAGTCTCACTTGCTGTGTGTGATATTTTTCCTATTCTTTTCCTCACGTGTCTGGTACACGTATTTTTAAATGAACAAATAAAAATGTATAAAGAAGTAATAAACAAATTGAAAATTAAAGAAACACCAACTGCCTCCACGCCAAATGAAAATGAGAATTTTAAACGAATTTTATTTAAATCCACGTGAAAATATAGAGCTAATTTTTTACGGCAATGTTGTAGGCTTTTCTTAAATTTTATCATTAAGCTTAGAATTTTACGATATTTAGGTTTTAGTGACTTTTCTGAGCTTCTGTTTTTACCAATGCAATTGGTGTTCTGCCTCCCTTTTGCTCTCTCATGCCATTTTTATCATCTATCTACACTATCACAGGCAAATTGAGGACGGTCCGTTAACCGAACTGGAACCGGTTGGTTACCAGTCGACGCTCAATTGGGAAAGGTCAACAAAACACATGTTGTTTTGTTGAAAATCATTCTCGTCGTTTGTTGCACTCAGGTTTATAGTGAAATATATTCCAAACCGGTGCAAAACCGATGTAAAACGGGCCATACGCTGGTTAACGGGACGTCCCCAGTTTGCCCTGTGAATAGTATTTTTTTTAAATTTAGATTCTCAATGGAGTTCCAGCATGAATTAGAATAAACCAAATATAGTCTGCGTTCAATTCATTTTCTTGTTAAATAGGTTTTACATTACTCAAAGTTAACAACCCTAATTTTGGCTAAATTGAATGCTTTTCACAAGTATTACGCAATAAATCTTTTTAAAGAGAAAACCAAAAAAAATTAAATGAAAGAGTGAAGTTGAGGAGCAATTTGGTATTCATTTTCAAGAAATGCGTCTTTTATTATTGAAGGTTTTTGATTCGAGGAGCATTGAGACATTAGTGGTTTTGAAATATCTTTTAATTGATCTGGAATAGATGGCAGACAATGTTTGACGCGTGAAAATGAGTGATGATGAGATAAGGCGGCGGATATGTTGAGTTGATCTTTTTCGTCGATTTGTTATTTTGGGTAATTGGACATTGTTAAAATAGTAAAGATTTAAAATAAAATAGTTTGAATTAATTGCAATGTTTTCTTTCAATTTTACAAGTTTTCCGTAAATTGAAATAGTTAATTTGCCAAATATTACAAGAAAGTCAATTCTGCTAAACGAATATTAGCAAATAGTAGTTTTTCGTTGTTGAATCGGAATAATTATGATGGTTTTCCTGTACATTTTTGGACATTGTATGGTTAATCGTATTATATTAATTTGAAAGATAGCAGAGGAGTAGAGAAGGGAATTATTTGGAAGAGCTATTTATGGCAAAATCGAGAACCACGTAGAATTTAGAAGCTGATAGTTTCTGGAATAGTAGAACTTTTCAATCTTGTCCTATTTTAGAAACTTTGATTCTTGTAGAAATGACATTAGATTAGATTTTACGAAGGGTTTCTCCAAACAATTGTCTATATTGATAATCAAGATATAAGTCCTGGAAAAAATAACAAAAGAAAAGACTCATAATATCAACTGAAAAAATTGGAAAAGATGAATGAACATGATTCAATATTAAAACGCGCGAATTGCCACGTATAGCTATGTGAAACGCAAAATATTTGTAAGAACATTTTAATTCTACCTTCTGAAAAGAATGTCAGGAAGAAATAATGAGAAACAGCCTGGCACCCCGGGAGGAAACTGTATCGTGCCTATACAGTATGAAATAAGGAGAAAATCTCTATCTGGCACGGGTAATTTAAGAATATATAACGCGTAGAGAAAGTAATAAGTGTCAATTTGTTTAACCATATTTACGCCAGGAGAAAATCGGATTTTGAAATTTCTACAGAAATTTCTAAATACATTAGACCCAATTTTAAACTTTCTGGCACGCCGGGAGGAAATTCTCAGAACATTTTTTTTAGTGTTAGCACGCCAGGAGGAAATTTAAATCTTAATTTTCTTACCTTTGGCACGCCAGGAACATATTATAGTCTTAATTTGGTTACTATTGGCACGCCGAGAGGAAAGTCTAATAATGTTTTTCTTACCTTTGGCACGCCAGCAGAAAATCGGATTTTGAAATTTCTTCAGAAATTTCTACATACATTAGACCCAATTTTAAACTTTCTGGAACGCCGGGAGGGAATTCTCAGAATATTTTTTTAGTTTTAGCACGCCAGGAGGAAAATTTAATCTTAATTTTCTTACTTTTGGCACGCCGCGACGAAAATCTAATAATGTTTTTCTTACCTTTGGCACGCCAGGAGAAAATCGGATTTTGAAATTTCTACAGAAATTTTAACATACATTAGACCCAGTTTTAAACTTTCTGTCATGTTTTTGCACGCCGGGAGCAAATTCTAATAAAAGTTTTGTTGCCGTTGGCACGCCGGGATGAAATTCTAATCATAATTTGGTTACTATTGGCACGCCAGGATGAAATTCTAATACTAATTTGGTTATTATTGGCACGCCGGGAGCAAATTCAAATAATAATTTTGTTACCGTTGGCACGCCGGGATGAAATACTAATCTTAATTTTCTTACTTTGGCACGCCTGGGGGAAAATCTAATAATAATTTTGTTGCCTTTGGCACGCCGGGAGGAAATTCTAACCAATTTTGTTAAAAAGACAAGGTTTTAAAAATATATGTTAAAAACACGCCTAACAAGAAAACAAAAATATATTGAGATTGGTTTGAATCTAGGAATATACCGTTGAATGGTGTATACACTCTACAAAAATATTTCCAGAATGACGATGAAAACGAGAATGCAAGAAACGCAAGCGATATAGAGAATTCAATCGATACGGATGTGATAGATGAATCGAAAAAAGAAATAATCGACGATACGAAAATGGGTAATTGAATATTAGTAGTAGCTAGTCGTCGCGAAAATAGTCGCACGACCATCTGAAAATGTTGATTTCAGACAGTGACGACAACAACATCAGCACGATGGTGAGCAAACAATTGAGAGCGACATTATCGCTTCAATCGGATAATGGCACATTCGGCGGATCGAAGGTTTGAAAGGCAAATTGTTTATTTGTTTGGCTGACGGATTGTTCAAGGCGAAATGTGGTTGGGGGGGGGGGGGGGGGGGTGATGGTCGTGAACAAAAAAATATGGAGACTTGCCACAAAGTTGGTTGGTTGGTTGGCAAGCGACCAGTTAGGTGGAGTCTCAGACTACGGTACATGCAATGTGAGACATGGGGGGGGGGTATAAACGACTTGTCTACATACTAGCTGAGTATTGAATGGGAGAGAGGGATGCACTGAACAATGAAACGTTAATATGAGGTTCGGTGTGGTTTTTTTGACCTGTTTTGAATGTTAAAAATATAAAAGAACATGAAATGAATAAAATAGTCAAGATTTAAAGCTTGGAATTAGGAAAATCCTAAATAATGCAAGTTTTAATAAAGATAAAATCTTGAAATAAATTGAATAAAGATTGCTGTGATTAGAATGATCGTTTCAGCTCACATGCAAACCGGGGACGGCTCTTTTAAGTAGAATTGGACGTTTACCGGTCGTATGTCGGTAAAAATCATTATATAGGCCATCTACAGTAAATACATTGCTCGCTAAACGTGCTCAAATCTAACTTTACGGCAA
This sequence comes from Caenorhabditis plicata, assembly GCA_963931815.1. NCBI lineage: Eukaryota > Metazoa > Nematoda > Chromadorea > Rhabditida > Rhabditidae > Caenorhabditis > Caenorhabditis plicata. The sequence continues at coordinate 17,354,787 of OZ007492.1, read as the reverse complement.
GATATTCATATTTTTAGGCATTTTAAGAATAAATTGTCGACAACGGTGTTTTCTGGAAAACCCATAAACACTTTAAAACACTGTTAAAAATTGTTCCTATTTCAATTTGGCGTGTAAATTATATAATATTGTTAGTGATAAATTAATTGCAACGAGAACAACCTAAGAAAGTAAGAAAACCACGGACCGGCAAATTGATGTAGATTTTTTGTTCAAAACACTCTCACTGACGATTTCTAGTGAAAACCGACGTAAAACCGATGTAAAACTGGTGCAATGTTGGTTAACCGGTCGTCCCCGGTTTGCCTGTGATACGCACCAGCCTAAAATGTTTTTAACTTTTGTTTAGTTTTTGTTTTTTGTACACTCTGACTGACGATTTCTAGTGAAAACCGGAGTAAAACCGATGTAAAACTGGTACAATGTCGGCACGCCAGATCCAATTTTCAAATTTTACATAATTAACGCTTGCCTAGTATTTCGCTACGTGTAAATTGCAATATATTTCTCACGTAAGCTCAAACTACATATCAAACGTTAAAAATTCTTGAAATGTTTACTTAAAGTGGCTTTTTTGAACTGTTATTTATATAAGAAATAACTTCGGTTAACGGGTCGTCCCCGGTTTGCCTGTGATTCACGCCACCTAAACAAGTTATTAATTTCCACGCAGAAGTTTCAGATAACTATCAGATGAATTTTAGCTATTTTAATTCAAGTTCTGTTATTATTAACAAATTTCGCGCTGAGCTCAGTAGACGTGCTCAAATCTAATTTCTGGGAAGATTTTAATATTTTTAGATATTTTAAGACAATCTTTGTTAAATTGTCGTAAACAAGGTTTTGATAAAATTCAGACACGCTTAAATATCGGAAAATCATTATTTCCAGTTGGTGTGTCCCTGTTCTTATTCTCTGCTTCTCATTATTGACGTGATCACTATCATCTGGTGTGTCTCATTGAGAAGCGCGAAGAAATTGATGAATTTTAGGCGCGTTTTCACTCATATTTGTTTTTATCTTTCGTTAATTTTTTCGATAGCTATCAAAAAAAGTAGAATTCTATATAATCAACTATTTTCTTTGATTTTCCATGCATTTTTTGGCGGAAAAAAACTGAGGTGGGCGTCCTGGGTAGGGAAAAAGACAAGTCCCGGGATTCGGGCAGGGACCCCCGTTTTTTTGGAATTCTGTGTCACTTATATTGACGATGACACAATTGGTGCGAAGTCATTTGCAATGCGGCGCGGTTTCGTGGCAGTGGAGTGTTGTAGTGCTCTTCTAGGTGTGATAATTAAATTATTCCTAGATTCCTCACGCCCAATGGAAATAAAGATTTTATTATTTTCGGCGCATTGCAAACCTCTGCGCGTTGCGAAAATTATTAAAATAAAGAATAGTCGTTTGTATCTCTCTATATATAATAGTCTTGCTGTGCAGCGTTACGTAATGCGCCGTCAAAAAAATTTGAAAGTGCCTATCCTTTACCTAAATATTGGCGAGGCCAGATTGTCAGATTTTTCTTAAACTCTCTAGATATTTTTAGATTTTAGCACATTTTCTGAGCTTGTTTTATTAGCCGTCCAATTGGCGTGCTATTCCGGTTCAATTCCGGGTTTTTGATTTTCTGGGAAACTGGTGTAGATAATATTTGCTGTAAGTCAGTTTTAAGACACGGAAAATGTGCTTTTTTGAAAAGTTGTCGACAGTTTTTTTAATTTAATTATCTTATATTGGACTTTATCCCTTTTCTGACCATTTCCTGCTAAAGAATTACATTTACTTGAATCTTGTTTGTTATTTTTTCAAAAAAACCATATAGAAATAAAAATTTTGTACGTGAATAGGAAGAATCGAAACCGGCGAACATCGAGTTTTGTTTGATGAGCTTGTTTATATAAAAGCGGTGGGAATTATCTCACCACTCGATGATTTGTTATCAAAAATCTCGAGTGGCTGAAGAAGATGAAGAAAGAACAAATGTTAAGTGAGAATTGCTTGTTTTATATTATATATCTATCTTTTGATATAAACGAGCCAACCTCAACAACGGATAATAATGATGATGATGATGATTATCAGCAATTCGAGCGAGTGATCGTTATTATTATGATTATTGTTGTTGTTGTTGGTTTGGCTTACAACAAGAGCAAAATCTGAGAAGCAATGAATTTGATAACAATCATTGAAGATTTATCATTGCGATCAATTAGAGTTAACTCGGCAACAACTCGTGTGAACATGTGTCATTATTCGAAGGGAGGGGAGGGGGGGAATGAGGGGAACCTAGCCAAATGGTTTTTTTTTGTGACGGGATCTCGTCGAATGGATTAAATGACAGAATATGTGTGAAGATGGATCGGTTTCGAATCTTGTTGTTGTTGTTTGCTGGTCAGCATATTGGGGGAGATTTGACATAGAGAATTATATTTAAAAAAAAATAAACAAATTTGTTTGATAAGAATGAAAATCGAATTTGTTACATATGTTTTGGAGCAGAAAATGTTGCCGTCGCAAGTGTTTTGAGTTGAAGAAGCAAAATTCGAAATATTTTTGTTCTTTTTTTTCGTTAGAAGGGATTAAATAGTTGAAAGGAATAATTTGACATTTTGATTCGATTGTTAGGGGGTGGGGAGCATTTAAAAATGTTTGTAAGCACGCCAATTTTAATTCCGTAAAAATATAGTCGTCGCCAAATGCGATTAGCACCGCAAAATGTGGCGCACTTTTTAAATATTATTTTTTCATTTAGTTTTTATGATTATTTTCTTGTTTTTGCTTAAATAAATTGAAGAATATTCTTTAGCTGTTGAATAGACGTGGAAAATAATAATAATCATAAAAATTAAATGAAAAAATAATATTTAAAAAAGTGCGCCACATTTTGCGGTGCTAATCGCATTTGGCGACGATTACAGATGCTCAAATGATAAGCTTTACCCAAATATTTTAAAAGGATAGATCGGTTTTAAGCTTGTATCTGGCAAGAAAGTAATTTTAACGCGAAACTCACATTGGCGTGAAAATTTACAAGAGACATTTAAAAATTTGAAAATCGCCGTTTTTTGTTGTCGTGCGTAAGAATAATTATTTTGTAGAGAACATAAGAATTCTAGCATTAAAAGGTTATTGTGCATTTGAAAGATCGGTGCCTAATGGAAGAGCAAAAAAAAAAGAATAAAATTATAGTCTCGTTAAGACGGCCAATTTGATTAGTGAAGCTCTAGAAAAAAACTTTTTGCTGGTTAATGTTGTGGGTCCATATTTACAATCTAATTAAATTATACAATATAAAAATAATAAAATTGTAAACACACGCACTACCAAGAAACCGCGCCGAATTGCAAAACACTTCGCACCAATTGCAAACACAACCTTTTAATTTATTATTTTTATTTTCAATATTTTATTTATCAGTATCAGTATCAGTATTAATCAGTTTAATTCTGCAGAAATCCTGATGAATTAATGAAAAGAAATGATAATTGCCTCAATTAATGGATCAGAAGAGTCTTCATCGTCAATATAAGTGACTTGTAAATATTGAAAATAAAAACAATAAATTAAAAGGTTGTGTTTCCAATTGGTGCGAAGTCATTTGCAATGCGGCCCGGTATCGTGGCAGTGGAGTGCAAAGATCTTTTCCATCTTCAATGTGTTGTAAAAGCGGGAGCTCATTTTTTATGAAAATAATATTGGAATTGCCAATTTCTTATATTTTGAAAATAGAAATTTAAATTCATTCAATCCATATAACATCAAATTTTTACGTGTACTCACCAAATGGAAACAGAAATTTTAAAACATTCCAAACATAAATTTTCACGCCAAATTGAAATACTTATTTTCCAAATTTTAAGAATGTGCTAAAAATTTGATAGAATAGCCTTTCTAGAAAACACTGTTCACGACAATTTAGACAAGTTATTTTTAAAATACCTGAAAATGTTAATAACTTGCTGAAAAGTTAGATTTGAGCACGATTACTGAGCTCATTTTATAACCATACTAATTCTTACGCACGCCAACTGGAAATAACGATTTTTCAATTTTCAAGCGTGCCTGAAAATTTTAAAGTCTCTTTAACAAAAAATGTTATAATACAATTTAGTTAAGCTTGTCTTAAACTATCTAAAAATATTAATATCTTGCCAAAAAGTGAGATTTGAGCATGCTTACTGAGCTCATTTTATTACCACATCAGTTACAATTACATGACTTTCTCATTTTTACGCGTGTCTTACAAGTTTCACGTGTAATTTACATAAGTATTGTCTAAGCCAGTTTGTCAGCTTTTCCCTAAACTTTCAAAAAATGTTAAAATCTTTACAAAATATTACATTTGAGAGCGTTTTCTGAGCTCGTTTTATTAGCCGTCTAATTGGTGTGAATATTCATTTGGTGAGGAAATGTTTAAGACATATATTGTAGATATTGTATTTATAAAAACATTCAAATATTTAGTTATAATCAAAGTGTAAATTAATGAGAAATATGGGAGGAATTATGCACGCCAATGTGGTATGGTTGGAAAATGAGCTCAGTAAACGTGCTCAAATCTAACTTTGTGGGAAGATATTCATATTTTTACATAGTTTAAGACAAGCTTAATTAAATTGTAGTAAACAATTTTTTGTTATAATGACGTAAAGTTTTCCACACACGTTTAAAAATCGCAAAATCACAATTTCGATTTGGCGTGATTATGGATTTCGGAATTGACAAAAACTCCCATTTTGTCCATCTGTGGTGGATACCAATGGCATCCTGCTTGTAACCTATTTTCATTTTTTGTAAATTAATTTATTTTCCTATTCTGGAAGTCCATACGAAGGAAGATTAGTTAATATTAAAGAGGCACTTCAAATGAATTCGTAATAACAGAATGTCACTGATTTCTAACCTTTTACCACAATTGGAAGTTACAGAGCTATTTTAAGGAAAGTCTGATACATTTACGGTAAAATTAATTTGTAAATTTCACGTGTAATTTAATAAAATGCGTTTAAATAGTTCAAAATTGTCATATTCATTTGGGGTGAGGAGTAGTTTCCTTTAGTTATTCAAGGAAACTATTGTCGGTTTAATTTGAAGAATGATTACGCGATAATGAGTTCATCAATGTATGTCTTCGTTAGAGATGACGGTTAGATTGTCATTATAGATATGACCGCCTGAATGCGCCGATTTTAGCATGCCAATTATGTTATCAACATTAATCATAACAACCATTGAAGAAGATAAATTCATCAACGCACCGCTGGAATCCAGAGTGCGATTATTTATATACAACACGAATTGAATTGATTATATTGGTGGAAATGCGACGCCACTTTTTTACAGTAAAAATGAGCAACACACCAGACCACCGAAGCAAAATTCTTAGACTCACTTGAAGTATAAAAGCATTATTATTTGGAGCGGGGGGATAATGTGTGTGGGATAGTGGTTTGTTATTGAAAACCGGCTCAATTCATTGAATGTATCGGATTTCGAAAATATATATGGGCATTGAATGTATCAATGTCTCTCTTATTCATCATAAATGAAGGCATTTAATGCTTAATTCATCATTACCGCCGCATTTTCACATGAAACACAATCGGAGGAAGAATTAAGAAACAAGAAGAAGTAGAATAAGAAAAGATGAAGTTTTGGGAATTGGATATATGAAAATATCTGGAAAGATTATGCTATTCAATACCGTAGTCATCTCAATTGGATTGAATGGTGGGGGCAAACATGAAAAGATCATCGGGGATAACACTTTTATATAATAAACATAGAAATAATAATAATAATAATAATGATGATGATGTGTCAATTATTATTATTACTACTGATTCTGGTGGTGGTGTTTTTTTAACCATTGGGGAATTGAAATGTGAAGATGAGCATTAATGTTGTTATTTATATGGTAATTGTTAATTAAAAATTTGATGGAGGTGTTTTGTTGGAAGAGATGGATATCATCGAGTGGTTATTAGATAGCCTAAGGGGTCCCATACACTCATTTATTATGTTCTGGAAATTTAATTGAAATGTCTTTGGAAATGGGCACAATGATTGTGAGGGGTTTTATTTTTAATGGATGAGAATACGCGGGGGGAATCGATGTATAATAAATATTTGGGAACTTTTATGAGCTTGGAAGTTATGTGATTGGATTGGTTTTTTTGATGATGTCGGAAGAGCCGACAGTCTCCGGTCTTGAATCGTGAGAAATGTTGATATTGAAATGGTTATTGGTTTTTGGTTTAGTGTAATGCATTTTCGAGATTAGATGAAGGGGACTATTTTGGTGTGTTTTGTGAAAATCGCAATGTATGGTTAAAGGTAAAATCTATCACTGATGTTTTAAATAATAGCACGCCAAATGAATTGGTAAGAACAGAAGCTCAGAAGAGCCGTTTAAATTGAAAATATCACGAAAATCTAAATTTTATAGGATATTTTAAGAGAGGCTTGTAATATTTCCGTACAAGTTAGTCGTTAACTCTCACGTGGATTTTAATAAATTGCGTTTAAAATTTGCAAAATCATCATTTTCTACGCCGAATCGAATTAGCGATTTTCTAACGTGTACAGAAATTTGTACGTCTTTATAACAAAAAAGTTTTAACTACAATTTAATTAAGCTTGTCTCAAACTATCTAAAAATTATAATACCTTTCTTAAAATTTAGATTTGAGCATGTTTACTGAGCTCATTTTATTACCATACAGGTTGGGGTGATCCAGTATTTTCTCTACTGGGGGCTAAAGCTAGTTAAAGCTAGTTAAAACCAGTGTTATCTACTATGGGGCTAAAACTAGTTAAAGCTAATATTATCTACTACGGGGTAAAAAGCTAGTTAAAGCTAGCACGCCTAATCGAAATAACAATTTTGCAATGTTTGAACGTGTGTGGAAATTTTTACGTCTTTACAAAAACAAAGTTTTTACTACAATTTAATTAAAATTGTCTTAAACTATCTAAAAATACTTATATCTTTCTAAAAAGTTAGATTTGAGAATGTTTACTGAGCTCATTTTATTACCATACAAGTTGGGGTGAGCTAGTATTATCTACTACGGCACGCCAATTGTAAGGATAAAAATGGATTTGTAATTTAGAGAATATTTTCGACAAATATAGTAATTTTGCGTGAACCAAATACAGTAATATTCACGTGAAGCATCATTATATACGTTTAAATATTTAAAAATCATCATTTTCATTTGGTGTGCTACGGGGTTACAGCTAGTTACAGCAAAATATGAATAATTATATTCTTAAATAAAACATTTCTACGGACACTTAATTTGTTTCCCCACACATACGGTTTTTTAGCTTCAATGGAAGACTTTGAGCACGCGAACTGAAATTTTCGAATTTTTAAACGTGATTTTTTAATTTCCACGTAGTTATATCGAATAATTTTTAACACAGAATTAACAAATATGTCTTAAAAATGAACTAGCAATGTTTCTTATGTTAGACCCGCGTAAATGAGCATGCAATTCTAATAATGCGGTTGGTGTGTAAAAGTGTAAATATCTTCCTAAAAAATTACATTTGAGCATGCTTACTGAGCTCATTCTATTACCATACAAGTTGGTGTGCATTTACACTTGCAAGTGGTGCATTTACACTTGCAGTGCACTTGGATTACTATTATAAAAGTAGCCTAACAGACCCGATAGAATTGAACATTTCGTGAAGAGAGCAAAATATTTAAAAATTAGCATATTAAAATTTAAAAAGTACAAAGTAACACTCAAAAAAAACACTCCAATTTATTTTCCTTATTCAATAGAATTTTTATGGCGTGGCCTTAATTTTTATATTGTTTTCTTTTACTTTTTTCCACATTCACGCCAAATTAATTATCAAAAACATGCCTTCAAAAGAGTCACTTAACAAGACAAGATTCAAAGCCTCAGAGATATTTTGCGGAAAGCCCGTAAAATTGACGTAAAAATTAGCAACTTGTGTGGTAATAGAATGAGCTCAGTAAGCATGCTCAAATATAACTTTTTAGAAAGATACTGATACTTTTAGATAGTTTAAGACAAGCTCAATCCAATTTTAGTAAAAACTTTTTTGTTATAAACACGTAAAAATTTTTATACACGTTTGAAAATCGTAAAATCGCCAGTTGCGATTTGATATGAAAAAAAAACGCGTTTACATCTAGAAAAATCCTAATTATCATTTGGCACTGCACTGCCACGAAGTATGCAGCATGTTGCAAAAGTTCACGCACCAATTGAATTTTTAAAAAATGAAAACACGCCCTTCATTTATTAATTTCCAGTATTTAAACTTTTTTAATTACAGCGTATCTTTATTAAATTTGATGTACTTTCTTGCTTAGAATCGTTTATAATAATTTATTAATTGTATTAAGTTTGTTTTAGGCTCCTCAAAATGTTTTAGAACCAAAAAAATTAAGTAAAAAAAGGGCGTGTTTTCATTTTTAAAAATTAAATTGGTGCGTGAACTTTTGCAACATGCTGCATACTTCGTGGCAGTGCAGTGCATTTGGTGTGCACATTTTTATCATAATTATTCGCTCATATTTTCAGTGTTTTTTAATTAATATATTAGAAAAATTTTTAAGTTGAGGCCACGCTGAATCAATATTCTATTGAATCGGAAAAATTCATTGGAAAATTGGAGTGCAGGAATTTAGACGTGGAAATATACAAACCGTATTCTAATATTTTTTAAAAAACTAACTAAAAAGTTTTTAATACAATTTGATTAAGCTTGTCTTAAACTATCTAAAAATGTTTATATCTTTCTGAAAAGTTAGATTTGAGCATGCTTACTGAGCTCATTTTCTAACCATACCACATTGGTGTGAATAGTTTTGTTCTTCTGTTCTCTTTAAATTTTCCTTAAAACATTTTAAGAATATTTTTTAACATTAAAATGACGTATTTTGCAAAAATGTGCACGCCAAATGATAATTAGGATTTTTCTAGATGTAAACGCGTTTTTTTCGCATCAAATCGCAACTGGCGATTTTACGATTTTCAAACGTGTATAAAAATTTTTACGTCTTTATAACAAAAACGTTTTTACTAAAATTGGATTGAGCTTGTCTTAAACTATCTAAAAGTATCAGTATCTTTCTAAAAAGTTATATTTGAGCATGCTTACTGAGCTCATTTTCTAACCATACCACATTGGTGTGAATAGTTTTGTTCTTCTGTTCTCTTTAAATTTTCCTTAAAACATTTTAAGAATCTATTTTAACATTAAAATTCACGGCAGTGCAACTCGGTCACCTTCAAGAAGAAGAAGACCCATCAAAATAGTATGATAAGTTAATTAGGTTTTCTACTGTTTTTCTTGGTGAGTGTATATTTAAAAGATCATTAACCTAATGTTGATGACAAGTGGTTTGATTTATAATTAATAACGTTATCTTAAATATGTTCAAATCTCGTAAATTCGCGTTTGATTGATCGATTATGAATGGAACAAAACGGGGGTGCTCAAATGATGGCACAATATTGTGAAAATGATTGATCATGAGCGAAGACAAAACTCAACAGATGTGGAATGCTCATGCACCGCGATTTGATCTAATTAACATTTAAATTGAATGGAAAAGTGGCTTGAAAATAATTACTGACACCATTATCGCTTTTATTATTATTTAATTATTAGTATTATTATTATTAAATGGATTGTTTATGCCACAAGGGGATTCGGCTGTAAATAACAATGAACACAATTGATACTTGTCGTAATGATTACTACGGTGTGGGATGAGTACGGTGGCGCTAGTCAAGTGGATGCAAGAGCCATATGGTTGAAGAACAATGTGCTGCTCACATATTGACACTTATTTATAGTTATATGATTATTAGTTTGATATTGATCCGAGGGAGAGTCATTGCACACAAAACGGCTATTTAATAAAGATGAAGTAGCGATTAATTGGTGTCAACACGTGTGCGCCCGCAAACAACGCCAAGTGTTTACAAACTAATTGCGAAAAGTGCCGATCCAATAGCAGGTACTTAATTAGCGCCCGTGGGCTTTTTCGAGGAGTACATAACGATACGGTAGTTGTAGATGGAGACGGTGACAAACAAGTGGGAGGTTATAATTGACAGGTAGCTTTGTTCAAAGCGCAGGTATTTTATGTTTGCGAAATGGGGGGAGAAGACAGTAATTGTGGTTGGAGGAGGGCGCATTAATGCAATTTGGATGAATCGATGCTAATAAATATTGGAATTGCGCTCGCTGGATTGTTTTTTTGCTGGTTGAGGGATGTGCAAGAAACTGAAATATTTGGGTTAATAGGTTTATAAGAATTGTTGAGCACAATTTTTTAGATTTTGTAATTAGTTACTATCTAGTTTAACTGATAAATTATAAAATAAAAATATCAATTTCCTAGATTTCTGTCATCCTAGGCCACTGGGAGGAGTATTCTAGGCCATAGTCTTGAAAATGTTAGTTCCATTTGCATTCAATGGGTTTTTTAAAGATTTACTTTATGAATAGGAGGTTTTTGAATTGATTAGTATCTAATTTAGATAATAAAGAATAAATTATCGCCTAGGTTTCTGTCGTTCTAGGCCACTAGGAGGAATATTCTAGGCCATAGTCTTGAAAATGTCACGTCGATTTGAATTCAATGGGGTTTTTTCCAGTTTTATTTTTTGAATATGAGAATGTTAAATTGATTACTATCTAATTTAGATAGTAAAGAATAAAATATCGATTTCAACTACCTAGATTTTAATAATCCTAGGCCACTAGGAGGAATATTCTCGGCCATAGTTTTGAAAATGTCACATAGATGTGAATTCAATGGGGTTTTTTAAGATTTACTTTATGAATATGAGTATGTTGTGTTTATTACTATCTTATTTAGATAGTAAAGAATAAAATATTTATATCAACTACCTAGATTTCTGTCGTCCTAGGGCCACTGGGAGGAATATTCTCGGCCATAGTCTTGAAAATGTTAGTTCCATTTGCATTCAATGGGTTTTTTAAAGATTTACTTTATGAATAGGAGGTTTTTGAATTGATTAGTATCTAATTTAGATAATAAAGAATAAATTATCGCCTAGGTTTCTGTCGTTCTAGGCCACTAGGAGGAATATTCTAGGCCATAGTCTTGAAAATGTCACGTCGATTTGAATTCAATGGGGTTTTTTCCAGTTTTATTTTTTGAATATGAGAATGTTAAATTGATTACTATCTAATTTAGATAGTAAAGAATAAAATATCGATTTCAACTACCTCGATTTGAGTGTCAGTAAATAACAACTAATGCGCTGAGTCGAACTGTGGCGGTGTTTACGTACTGTCGTAAAATAAAATGTTCGCTTGTTTAAAATGTTCGCTTGTTTATATTAATAATAAACAAGCGAACATTTTATTTTACGACAGTACATAAACACCGCCACTGTTCGACTCAGCGCATTAGTTGTTATTTACTGACACTCCCTCGATTTTAATAATCCTAGGCCATTAGGAGGAATATTCTAGGCCATAAACTTATTTTTTCAAATGCACTATATATATATATATATAAGTTTGTGCTCATTTGCGGTGCTCTAAATTCAAACAGCGGGAGCTTATTAAAGAGCGTCTAATACAGTGGAAGGAAACCTCGCGATTTTTTTGGATTTCAAACCCATTTTTTACCTACAAAAAAGTTTCACTTTTTTCGAGAATCCCTGGGGGACCTAGAATATGGCCTTGGTTAAAAAGCGCAATTCCAGCTCAAACCAAATAGAGCTGCGCATAACCGGAGAGGAAAAATTTAAAAAAAAAATGAATATTGGCTGCATAATTAGAGAGAGATCGTTACTCAAAGAAACGTAAATCCAGCCCAAACCCAAGCAACTGGAAATTACGATGTTCCGATTTTTAAGCGCGTCTGACAAGATTTACATCGTTTTAACCTAACATATTTCACCATAATTTAACTAGGCTTGTCATAAACTATATAATAATATTATTATCTTACCAAAAAAATAAGTTTGAGCATGTTTACTGAGCTCATTTTGGCGTGCCCCAGGTAGCCCCGAGCTACTCTTGGTTTCAGATAGTCACTAGAATAGTAATTTTCAATTTCCGGACCGGAATACGGAATTCCGTCCACCACTAGACAAGTAACATTTTCAATATTGTAAAATCTTCATGTCCAATACGAGCGTATTTTCCTCTAGAAAAATCGAGCCCACGAAAGAAGAGCAAAAGTAGAAAAATGAGCAGAATGATTGGTCACCCGCGCGCTTTACCCGAAAGAGATAATCAATCAACTAAAGTTTTCATTAAATTTCGGAAAAAAAGTTGAGTTTGAATATTGATTTATTGGTTTTGATCCGCGTCGGCACGATTGTCCTTTTTGTTATTGTTTTTTTTTTGTATTTTCAATTCGTGTTTATAAATGTGTTGGTTGATTTATGATGAGACTTGAATGGGTATAACCTAATAATGAAGTGAATTATGATTGAGAAGAAGATGAAAATGAATAATACAAAATAAGCCGACCATTGAATTACGGTTGTTGTTGTTGTTTACTTTTTTTTCATTGGCGGTCGGCTACCATTCAGACAAAAAAATGGTTGAACATTTTTTTGTAGTTAATTCCGGACAATTAAATTGAGCCAATTATAATTGGATATTATTCATCTTGGTGAATAAGTAATTATAGCTAGCGGCGGTGAGATGTGGTTTATAGTGGATATATTCTCACGAAATTCGTTTTGAATACGATTTTAGGTATAAACAATATGATGAATAAGGAATCGAGTTTTTGTTGTGTCAATATGAATTAGGATTATAACGGTAGAGTAACAACAATGACATGGACAGATGATTGTGGTTGGCTGAGGGTTTTTGTTGTGGTGTGTTTGAGTTAATCTGCGCGTCGGGAAGCCGATCAAGGAGATTAAGAGAAATTGTTTCGAGATAATTGTCTCGAGAAGATCCGGGAGTCAAGCGTTTGGAATTATGGGGATCGTGGAGCTGAACGGGTATAAGGAATCGATTAGGTTTCTGCAGGACAAATGCAGAAACACGCCATTTAACTGAAATGCACGTTTATTTAAAATACGTGCAAATACCACAAAAAACGTGGACCGTCAGGGTTGGTTAAGAAAATCTAACAAAAACCAGAAAATTTGTCAAAAAGTTTAGCAAAAATTGTTCAAAGTGGGGAAAATTTTTGGGAAAACGGAAGGAAATAAAAAAGGGGATAGAGAAATTTTAAAAAAGTCAATTAACCGATTAAGTGGGAGCCTAAGGAAATTATAATAAATATGCCAGAGGAAGGAAAATTTTGAATAAAAACTAGACATTGAGCTATCAGAAAAGATACCTATTTGATAAGAGAAGTGGTGTGTTTTAAATCGTAGAATGTTCCTACACAAATTGACGTGTAAAATATTCGGAAATTAATACATTTGTATTATCTATATGCGAGTGATATTAAAAAAACGGATGTAAAAAACGTCAGGCCGTGAAAGTGCGTTCGGTGAACACGCATCATCCAGCATTCGATTGCGGACAAATGTTCCGGAAAGCGGCATTGGCAATTATTGACGAGCCGTCGAATATTTCCAGTTTCATCGTGTATTACAACTCAACTTCTATTAAACTTACTCTGAAATTAATTAAGGGCATTTTATTAAGAATAGAAAATTAAAATTACAAATATCTGTTAGAATGTTGATGCGTGTTCACCACTTTCACGGCCTGACGTTTTTTACATCCGTTTTTTAGTATCACTCTCTCTCTATGCTTGTCTTACAAATGGAATTAGAGATTTTACAAAATTTAAGCATACATTTTCTAATTCTTACGTGGTAATTACAATTACAAATTATTTTTTACGTCATTTTATCAAGATTCTCTAAATGCCAACTGGAAGAGGACGAATGAGAGCTCACTTATCATCGAAAATATCCGCTAGAAACTATGGTTTCTAGATAGCTTTCGACGATTATTCTAAATTTATGTGAGGATTAAACTTGTACGTATAAGTGATGGTAGGGATTCCCCCGGCCCGGGTATCTTCCTAAAAAAAGGGGGTCCCGGTCGCGAGTCCTGCGTAGAGAATAAGGTGAAGTCCCGGGTCCCGTGTGCAGAAAAATAAAGAATTCGCGGGTTTCGAAATGTTTCAATTTTTTAAGCTCGCCGCCGCTCGGAATTCCAAAAAACTGGTACGTTTACGTGGAAAATGGGAAAATTGACATTTTCACTTGGCGTGAAACAGTAATATACACCTTAAATGTTAAAATAAAGACGCTTTTCTGATCTCTCCTTTTTGCTATTTTATTTGGCATGCGTGTACTTTCAGCTAATACTGTCTATGCCAGTTAGTCACCTTTTTTTTCAAAATCTATAGAAATATTCAAAAGCTAATAAAATGTTAAACTTAAGCACGTTTTTTGAGCTCAGTTATAGTAGAATTCCGTGCATTTATGATTAGAATATTCATGTAAATAGGTTCTGTTTCATTTGGTGGGGAAATGTTTAAGAAAATACTTTTTGTAGATATTGTACTTATTAATATGATTTATAGTCGACGCCAAACGTGATTACCACCGCAAAATGTGGCGCACTTTTTTAAATATTATTATTTTTATTTAATTTTTATTATTATTTTCTTGTTTATGCTCGTTCTATACTGTTTTAGCTTAAATAATTTGGAGAATATGTTTTAGATGTTGTTTAAATCGTGGAATAAATGTGGAAAATAATAAAAATTAAATGAAAAAATAATATTTGAAAAAGTGCGCCACATTTTGCGGTGATAATCGCATTTGGCGACGACTATATTAAGACATTCAAATATTTATTTATAATCAAAGTGTAAATTAATGAGAAAATTAATGAGAAATATGGCTTAAAGGTGCATAAACAAAGTAAAATAAAACGTGATACTGTAGATTGTGTGTAGATTGTGCAACCGGAAGAGTTTGGCAGAATTTAATTTCACGCCATGTTTCTATTTTTCTTATAGTTTCTTCTTTTTCTTCTATTTTATCATGAACAATATTTGCTTGAAATCATATAGTGAGAGTTTACGATCTTCTTTTAGTTTATTCACCTTTTTGCCAAAATGCAATTTAATGAGAAATTTGGGTTAAAGTCCCATAAAAAGTGAAGAAAAAGAGGCGCGATACTGTAGATTTAATAATGTGCAATCGCGGAGGAAACAATTAGTTTCGGATGTTATTAAATCCAGGAAAAGCGGAAATTGCTCCCGTCGGAAAATAAAATGCATTTCTGCAAAAATCACGGATTATTACACCATTTCATTTTAAATTTCGATTTTTTTCATTTTTATAAAAAAGACTAAAAAAATCAAAGATCTCAAAGGAATCGAACCAGAATATATTCTTTGTGAATCAAATCCTCTACCAGGTATGCTACGCATCCTCTTTTGTTTTAATTAATTAATCCGTTGAAGTTTGAAAAAGTATGATAATGTATATGGTGTAATAATCCGTGATTTCTTTTGCGGAAATGGATTTTATTTTCCGACGGGAGCAATTTCCGATTTTCCTAGATTTAATAACATCCTTAGTTTCACGCAATTTGTATTTTTTTTACAAGGTTCAAGTTAAGTTTAATTTTTTTACGTGAAAATTCAAAAAATGTTGTTTGAATTTGGCGTAAAATTTGTTTTTGAAAATGGCGATTTCGCTATTTTTTTGTGGCTTTTTAGATTCTCAAGATTTTATATGAAAATCTTTAAATGTATAACTGATTAATTCAATTTTTTTTTAAATTTTTTGGGTCTTAGACTCTCTTTACCCATTTTGTGGCTCCTAATTTTTTGGCGGGATACTATTGGAGCATCTATCTTGCTAATTTTTGTCAAAATCTGCGAAATAATAGACAATTTGAACATAAAGCCGCTGTCTTTTTGTCCAAACGAGACCAAACTGTATGCGCTTGAAGTCAAATTTCTCACTAACTTACATCTGAACAATACCAGTTACTAGGAACGATTAGAAAATCAATGATTTCCATTTGGATAGATTATCTCTTTGCTTAAGCAATTATACTATGGCTCAGATGGCTCAGAATAACAAATTTCTGGATCTATGTTGTTCTATATTTTAAACACTTTTAATTGATATTATTAATGTTTACTTATTGATCAAAATGATACTCAAAGCAGGTCTCAATGACAGGTCGCCAGCTAATAGTTTTAATGTTTGATTTGGCACAAGTATTTATTTAAGCGAAATCAACGAGCAATCAGCATGGCTGCTGATGTTGTGTTAATCGCCGACGACGACGACATTAAATGTTTACAATGCTCTTTAAATAAGTGTTAATTCGCGCGCGCGCAGTGCTCAAATGAGCCGTCGTTCTCGCCAATATTAATATCAATCATATCAAATCACTACAAATGTGTTGATAAACACTTGATATGTTATTTGCCGACGATGAGCGAGTGAGTAGCGGATCAGAATCAAAATATTAATTAATATCGGTTGTTATTGTCGGCAACCAGAAGCTTATTGAGGGGGGGAGCTAATCATTGCGCTTAATTTCCTTTGCGCACACGGCTGCGTATTGATCTAATCCGGTATTAGAGAGATTAATAAAGGAGCGCTTGTTGTTTATTTGTATGCGCGTCAAACGGTATTATCAAATAATAGAATGATGGGAAACTGCTGGCTTCTTTCCGGTCACCGATAAAACTATCGAGTTTCAGCGGAGTTTGCACTCGTCGCGATTGACATTGGCCGACTCGAAAGAGTTCTACCGAAGTCATGGCATGCGATGGATGCGAGCCGTCCGACGCGGCGACTTGCAAACCGCCAAAAAGTTGATGGACGAAAAGCCGGAGCTTTTGAACTACGCGCCGTTGCACGGCACCGACGCTTTGCACATTGCAACGGCAAAAAATGATGGAAAGTTGATGGAGATGCTTGTGAACAAAGGCGCCGATGTGAACATCAGGGATACGGTAGAATTTAAAAACGCGAACAACAATGATGGAATGAAATGAAATTGTAGGCCGGCTACACGAGCCTTCAAAGAGCTGCAAAATTGGGGAATAATAACTCGGTGGTGATGCTACAGAGATTAGGTGATTGAGAAATTACAATGGTATATGGAAATGAAATGAAATTGAATGTAATTGAAGGTGCTAAAGGGGATCTAATTGACCCGGAAGGATTCACGTATAATGATTATGGAATAATGCAAGAGAGACTCGTCGATACAATGGGTTGGTTGATTTTATTAATGGTTGGAATGAAAGCGCTAATTGGTGTGGTAAATGTTTATGTTGTTAAAAAGGTAGTTGAGAAAGGAAGGTACATGAGGGCGCCTAAGTCGTAATAGATAGTTTAAGATCTTGATTTATTATTTTTATGCATTCTTGTGTTGTAGATATCAATAGTTCTGAGTACTAGATGGAATTATTGAAATGTGACAAAGTTATCTACAAAATTTATTAAAGGTAGTTAAAGATAGTATTATCTACTACGGGGTTAAAGCTAGTTAAAGCTAGTAATTTCTCTACTTGGGGCTAAAGCTAGTTAAAGCTAGTTAAACTGAGCTCATTTTATTACCATAGAGGTTGGGGTGAGCTAGTATTGTCTGCTACGGGGTTAAAGCTAGTTAAAGCTAGTAATTTCTCTACTTGGGGCTAAAGCTAGTTAAAGCTAGTTAAACTGAGCTCATTTTATTACCATAGAGGTTGGGGTGAGCTAGTATTGTCTTCTACGGGGTTAAAGCTAGTTAAAGCTAGTTAAAGCTAGTTGAAGCTAGTATTATCTACTACCGGGGTAAAGCTAGTTAAAGCTAGTAATTTCTCTGCTGGGGGCTAAAGCTAGTTAAAGCTAGTTAAAACCAGTGTTATCTACTATGGGGCTAAAACTAGTTAAAGCTAATATTATCTACTACGGGGTAAAAAGCTAGTTAAAGCTAGCACGCCTAATCGAAATAACATTTTTGCAAAGTTTAAACGTGTATAGAAATTTTTAAGTCTTTATAACAAAAAGTTTTTAATACAATTTAATTAAGCATGTCTTAAACTGTCTAGAAATACTAATATCTGTCTTAAAAGTTAGATTTGAGCATGTTTACTGAGCTCATTTTATTACCATAGAGGTTGGAGTGAGCTAGTATTGTCTGCTATGGGGTTAAAGCTAGTTAAATCTAGTTAAAGCTAGTTAAAGCTGGTTAAAGCTAGTATTATCTACTACCGGGGTAAAGCTAGTTAAAGCTAGTTAAAGCTAGCACGCCTAATCGAAATAACAATTTTGCGATGTTTAAATGTGTGTGGAAATTTTTTAGTCTTTACAACAACAAAGTTTTTACTAAAATTCAATTAAGATTGTCTTAAACTATCTAAAAATACTAATATCTTTCTTAAAAGTTAGATTTGAGCATGTTTACTGAGCTCATTTTCTAACCATACAAGTTGGGGTGTGCTAGTATTATCTACTACGGCACGCCAATTGTAAGGATAAAAATGGATTTGTAATTTAGAGAATATTTTCGACAAATATAGTCATTCTGCGTGAACGAAAATCAGTAATATTCGCGTGAAGATTCATTTTATACGTTTAAATATTTACAAATCATTATTTTGATTTGGTGTGCTACTGGGTTACAGCTAGTTGGTTTTTGGCGTCAATTTTCTATTATTTTGGAATATTTTTTAAAGCAATTTTGTTTATTTTAAGCTCTAAAATCTATTTATGGGCAAATGAGTTCGTCATTTTTTAATAATGCTCGGGAAAAGTACGCCAAATGAATTATTCAAAACAGGAGCTTAGAAAAGGAGAAATTCATTTAAACCTACCCCACTGTAATAATTTTAAGTTCTAGGATATTTCGAGACAAGTCTATAATATTGACGCAAAAATTATTTTTTTAAGTTACACGTGGAAATTAATAAAATTCGTTTAATTTTTTAATAAAATAGCACATCAAACGGAAATAATGCTTTTCTCAGTTTTTAACGCTTGTCTTATAACTTTTACGTGTACTTCATGTGGGGTCAGTTTGTCAGCTTTTTCTCAAACTCTCTAAAAATATTGAAATTTTCACAAAATATTAGATTTGAGCACGTTTTTAGAGCTTGCTTCATTAGTGGCGTAAAATAGAGAAACTCGTGTTTTAACCTGAAAAGGAAAAGAAGAAACGTGGAACTCTGTCTGATTTGGCGAAATGCCTTATCATAATATTGACTTAAAAAATCTGAAATCCACTAAAGCTCTCACCAACTCATTTGGAGTGGGAATGATGGTGTAGAAGAGCGTTTTTATTATAGCAAGATTGTATATTTTCTTTTTTATGGTGAATTTCGAAAACAATTTCACGCCAAATTGATTGGTTAAGTTGGGTGCTAAGAAATTATACTCCTATGGCGAATTTCGGCACAAAGCACATTTCTAGAGATTGACAAAATGTTCATTTCGATTTGACGTGCGGTTTTGCAAATTTCAAATGCATTTTATGAATATCACGCACGCCAAATTGTATGGTTATAAAATGAGCTCAGGAAACGTACTCAAATCTAACTTCGAGAGAAGATATTAATAGTTTTATGTAATTTATGATTAACTTGTTTGAATTGTCAAAAACAATATTTTCTATAAAGCCCGTAAAGATGCTAAAACACTCTTAAAATGGGAAAATCAGAATTTCAATTTGGCGTGATCACGTGTTACTTTAAAATTATTTTTAAGGTCAATATTACGAGCTTTTCTTAAAATACCCCTTACGCTATAAATTTTTACGTAATGTTAGGTTTAAATGCCTCTTGTAGGTTCCTGTTTTTACGAACTCATTTGGTGTGCAATTTCAAGGACGTGATTTTTCTTATGTTACGAGGGAAGTTTAGGTCGCCATCTCAGATTTTGATTTTATAAAAATTGCAGATAGATTTCTTATGTCCCTTAGGAGGCGCAAAATTATTTAAAACGAGCACACCAACTTGAAGGCTTATAAAACGAGGTCAGAAAAACTTGCTCAAATCTAATATTTTGTGAAGATTTTAATATTTTTAGAGAGTTTAAGAAAAAACTGACAACATGGAGTAGACAATAACTGTGAAAAATACACGTAAAAGTTATAATACAAGCGTAAAAATAAGAAAATCCTAGTTTCGATTTGGCGTGAACGAGTTTTATTACAATCCACGTGTAACATAAAAGCAAACTTTATCGTTCATATTATAGGCTTCACGTCAAATATCTTCTTTGCTTTCAATTTTAAAGATATATTAGGTTTAAATGGCTTTTCTTAGCAACAGTTTTTAATAATTCGTGCTATCAAACTATCGTTTTTTTCACCCATAATTTTGTTTTCAGCAGTTTCTAAACAACAACAACCATCATTATCATCAGATAGTGCCATGGAATCAAGCGCGCCAAAAATGACGCGAGATGGTCTTCGCAGCTCTTTGAAATCGTTCTTCGGAAAGGACTAAATGTAATAATATTGTTAGCCAATAAACACGGCTGGCTGACTACAACTTTTATTATTATTATTATTAATTTATTAATAGTATAAATTATTCGCGTATTATTTGTAATGTGCCGACAGGTTCATTAATGCGACACGTCCTATTGTTTACTAATGGTATTATGAAGCATCAACAAGAAGAACAATACCACTAAATATCGGGCTGAGATTGTATGAAGTGACCCGTGGCGGTGGATCAGTGCACGATGTGAATGATTATAGGGTTTTCTAATCGTTTATCAACTCTCTTACTGTTTTAATCGCATAAGCATGTTGGGGCCTTGTTTTTAATTGAGAATTGGTATTTTTATGAGACGACAAGGCACCAAAACAAGTATGTGTCGATTGGTGAAATGGTTGTTTGTCAAGAACACCTGTTGGCTGATGGACAAGTGTCGATGGCACCCGCTGATAAGGGTTTCCTCGTCTGGCGCCAATTGCGTGTGGGCACTGATTACGACCTTGGGCGATTTCGTTATAGGGTTTCGGCTGGAGGGACCTTTATTGGTAACTTGATATGACGTATTGTGCAATCGTCGGCAAAATGGTAAAGGGAAGAGATGGGGATTAGAGGAATGTTGTGTAGTTTTGACAACAAATCATTTGAATTATGATAATAGATTATCAAAGGTTAGGTAAATAGAAGCAGCACAATCAAAGTATTAGGTAATTTGTTTGGATGTGTTTGGGGGAGGAATTCGTTTCAATATTCTTTTGATGTTTTTTTTTTTTGAAGAAATGGGCAAAAAGGGACCAGCAAATTATTTGATAGGATAGAGTACAAAGTTTTTTTTGAGTTGTAACCATGTTTCCTTCAGATATGAGCACGCCAAATTGAAATGACTATTTTTCAAAACTTAAACGTGTATTACTAATTTACACGTATTATTTTCATATAACATAACACCTCATTGTTACTAGCCCGTCTTAAACTATCTAAAAACATGCGCTTCTTGCTAAAATTTGCAATTTGAGCATCTTTTCTGGGTCCCCAAATTTACCATACAATTTGGGGTGTGAACATACTTTATGAGCCTTAGTGGCATTAATCATTCAATTTGGGATGTATGAGCATTAGTAAAATAGCACGAAACACGAAAAGAAATCTAAAATTGTCCGAATTCCCTCCTGTTACAGATTTAGAAAAAAAAGTTCATTCAGTCTCATCGAGATTACGTATAAGAGAAACTGTCAGAAGTGTTTTGGAAGAGAGTTAGCAGTAGTTGATACGTCACCCGATACAGTAGGTTTTTGAATATTTGAACCCATTTTATTAAAATATACGCTGAAGTACGCACGCCAAATGAATTAGCAAAAACAGTACCTCAGAAGAGTCACTTAAACATGAAATGTCGAAAAATGTAAAGTTCCAGAGATAATTTAAAGAAAGCAGGTTAAGCTGACGTAAAAATTTCTTTTAAAACTTCTCACGCAGAAAGTAATAAAATGGTTTTAAATATTACAAAATCGTCATTTTCATTTGGTGTGCGCACGCCAACTGAAACGATTTATTTTTAATAGTTTTTGGATTATATTATAGTGCTCTCTACGATATATAACAATCGGACTTTTTTTTAAAGCTTAAGTATATTTCAGAAACTATCGCGATCAAGAAAAATATGGACGTTATTGTTTAGGTGGGTGGCCTAACTGGATATACACTAGCTGACAAAAGTTTTGTCACAAATGTTATTTTCGGTTTTAACTTTTTTGTGACTTGACCAAATTGGCTGATTTTTTGATATTTTATGTGAATCAGTGTTTAAAATGTTATAGTAGCAAAATTTGGTTTAAATTACCATGGCAATTTCGGTACCACGAATTCCGTTTTCCCTCATATTAATAACAGCTTGCCGGGTGGCAATTGGAGTTTCTTTACGTGGAGTCATCTTTAAAATGTTGCCAATTACTGCTATTTTCAATAAATTATGAAAAAAATATAATTGAACTTTAAAAATTATTAAAAAATGCAGTGCAAGAAAAGTGCGTAATATCTTTGAGCTACGCGTTTTAAGATAAACGCTTGTCACTGTAAAACGGATCATCGTAATCACAAGCGGGAATTTTTAAAATAATCTACAACCATATGAATCTATCATATCAAAAAATCAGCCAATTTGGTCAAGTCACAAAAAAATTAAACCCGAGCAAACATTTGTGACAAAACTTTTGTCAGCTAGTGTAACTGCTCCATTTGGCGTGCTGGCGTACAGTAATTTTAGAGAATGTTAGCTATAAATTTTTGTTGGATGACATGTAAATAAAGGGATGATAATTTATTTTATTACAATTTTTTTAAAAATATTTTATTGTTAGCAGGCTAATCGGAATGCTAAAAAACGATCTCATTTTTCGTTAGTTTAAGAAAAACGTGACGAACTGTGCTGCGACAATTTCAATACGTCAGTCCGTGACTCTTTTAAAGTTATAAAATGGCACATAATAACATAAATAAAACTTATTTATTTAGTTTAAGGTATTAACTCACAAAATTTATTATTAGCACTCGTATGCGTCAAATAGATTACAAATTGGTAAAATCGAGCTTTCAAATTGGCATGCTTTACTTATCGCGACACTCCAATTGAAATGATAAAAATGGAGGCTAATTTATGATACTAGGAACTTCTATTTCACAAACTTTTCATAATTTAGAAAGAATTTTAGACGAATATTGTCATTTTGCATCAATGGAAATTAGAAATATTCACGTGACGCTTAATTATATACGAGAAGCAAGAGATTTAATGAATAACTTTCTTCGCACTTTATTTCTGCTTCAGGAATCGTCATCAGTTTTTTAGGATGAATTGTCTGCGGTGCAGAAACATCACTAGACTTGAATGAAGTCACCAAGTTGAAGCGGAAGCTCCATTTGATTTAAATATTCCTCGTCTATTATTCTCACGCATAATTCATTCAAAATGGTTAGCCACCCACATTTAACCAAAAAACACAAGACAAAATAGGGAAATGAACATTAATTAAACATTACACATCGAATTAATTGTAGATAATTTTGTTTTAAATAAAAGTTGAAGGAAAACTATTGAACAACACGGTTTAAAGCACACAAATTATCGAGTTGGATTTGATTTACGAGCGCACAAAATGCACACGATTTCCGTTGTCGGTAATAAATTAAACAATGCTGTAATCAGTGTCAGTCTCATTTGGTGCAATAAACACAACAAATGTTCTCAAATTGCACACCTATTAGTTGTTGTTTTGTTTATAGGTGGGGGAGGAAGCTGAAGGCAACTGATCAGGAGGTGACGCAACTCGTCTTGATGGGCTTCTGCTAAATTTGATCATAAAATCAAAGTGTTGCGTAAGTTGAAGTTGACTTGTTGCCAGAGATTTATTTTTGTGAATTTAATAGGATTTAGAGGGACTGGACTTATCAACAAATTGAGGAAAATTGTATTTTTGGAGCACATAGGCTCATTTTTAGAAACATAGCTGTATCACAGCTCCAATCAACCGGATTGTATTAACATTTGTTATAACTAAACTAGAGAAAATTCTTATTTGAATGATACATATATTGATAAGATTGTGAAAAAAAATATTTTTGGAGCACAAATGCTCATTTTAAGAAAAATGGTCTAAACTATGGTATAAGTGATATAATAGTCTCAAGAGTTTTTCAAACTTAATCTACTGTCGATTCTGAGTTGATTGACATCAATATTGACAAGATTGTGCAAGAAATATTTTTGGAGAACAAATGCTCATTTTCAGAAAAATAGCTGTAACTCAGCTCAAACCAACCGGATTGTATTAAAATTTGATGTACATTAACTAGACAAAAATCTAAGTTGATTGATACCCATATTGTTAAGGTTGTGCAAAAAATTATTTTCAGAGTACAAATGCTCATTTTTAGAAAAATATCTGTAACTGAGCTCATACAAACTGGTTTTTATTTGAATTTGATATACAGAAACAAGAGAAAATTCTGAGTTGAATCATACCCATATTGTTAAGGTTGTGCAAAAAATTATTTTCAGAGTACAAATGCTCATTTTTAGAAAAATAGCTGTAACTGAGCTCATACAAACTGGTTTTTATTTGAATTTGATATACAGAAACAAGAGAAAATTCTGAGTTGAATGATACCCATATTGACAAGATTGTGAAAAAAATATTTTTGGAGCACAAATGCTCATTTTCAGAAAAATAGCTGTAACTCAGCTCAAACCAACCGGATTGTATTAAAACTTGATGTACATAAAATATAGAAAATTCTTATTTGAATGATACTCATATTGATAACATTGCACAAAAAATATTTTTGGAGCACAAATGCTCATTTTAAGAAAAATGGTCCAAACTATGGTATAAGTGGTTTCATTGCCTTTACAGTTTTTCAACCTTAATTTACTGTCGATTCTGAGTTGATTGACATCCATATTGACAAGATTGTGAAATAATTATTTTTGGAGCACAAATTCTCATTTTTAGAAAAATAGTTATAACTCAGCTCAAAGAAATCGGATTGTATCAAAATTTGATGTACGTTAACTAGAGAAAAATCTAAGTTGATTGATACCCATATTGATAAGATTGTGAAAAAAATTATTTTTGGAGCACAAATGCTCATTTTCAGAAAAATAGCTGTAACTCAGCTCAAACCAATCGGATTGTATTAAAATTTGATGTACATAAAATATAGAAAATTCTTATTTGAATGATACTCATATTGATACCATTGCCAAAAAAATAATTTTCAGAGTACAAATGCTCATTTTTAGAAAAATAGCTGTAACTCAGCTCAAACCAACCGAATTGTATTAAAATTTGATATACAAAAACAAGAGAAAATTCCGAGTTGAATGATATCCATATTGTTAAGGTTGTGCAAAAAATTATTTTCAGAGTACAAATGCTCATTTTTAGAAAAATAGCTGTAACTCAGCTCAAACCAACCGAATTGTATTAAAATTTGATATACAAAAACAAGAGAAAATTCAGAGTTGAATGACACACATATTGCTACAATTATGAAAACATTTATTTTTGGAGCACATTAGCTCATTTTCAGAAAAATGGTCAAAACTACGGTGGTTTCATTGTGTTTACAGTTTTTCAATCTTAATATACTGTCGATTCTGAGTTAACTGATATCCATATGAACAAGTTCGTGCTAAAATTTATTTTTGGAGCACAAATGCTCATTTTTACAGAAAAAGTGTCAAAACTACGGTATAAATAATTTGATTGTCTTTAATTATATTAAACTGGATCTAATGTCAATTGGGAGTTTTTGACATACATAATGCTACAATTAAGCAAAAAATTAGTTTTTTTTTTTTAATTTTTTGGAGCACATTTGCTCAGTTTTGAAAAAATGGTCAAAACCACGAAATAAATTATTCAAGTTTGATGAAATTAAACTATTGATTGAAGAATGTTTGAATATCTCTTTTTACATAAGAATTTGCCGAAATATGTCAGACACATTTAAGGCTTCCGTTGTTTGTTTGTTAAGATCCGCTCAGATTTAAAGGTATGTTGGAAAACGGGACTACGACTAGAACTACGACTAGATGGTGTTCTTTTCCGAGTTACTATTCAATATTCTGATTATGAAGATAGTTGCGGAGAGTTGATTAAGTTTATGGATTAAATGATACCAATTCTACTCATTCAATTGATAATTAGGTTCACAATTATCGTAATCGATATATTTGCAAACAAAACCGCCACTGTTGCATCACGGAATAGTCCATTTGCCGGCCGGCAATCATCTGCGAACATCATCAATCATCCATGTGATTAACCATTATTGACAACAATCAAAACAGCATCGGGAGCCATGAGCACACGCAGTCAAACAAACAGATTGTATGTGAGACGATGCAAATGTTGCGTCAGCCACAATAAAAGCGGTTAAAGCGGTTATGGCGTCATTACTGATTGATTCGTCTTGATTTCACTACTTTCACCATATTGACGATTATCATAGACACTTCCGACGATTACAAAGCGAAGCCCATATGTGCTCGCAGCTCGAGTGTTTGAGTAAATAATGAATCAATAACAGTTGCTTCCGACTGGTAATTGATCCTTTTTGTTGATTAGACGTTTTGTTGGATCACATGGATGCCGACGCAAGTTGAACACATATGTGCTTACACTCGAGTGAGCTTGAATGGTATTGATGCTCTTGGCGGCACAAGTGTCCGTCTATTTATAGCATAAACAACAACAAGATTAATTACCGGGTTTGTTTTGATTGTGTTGCGGTAGGAGAGTACAATTACAAATCACCTGTTGACACAATGCAGCATCGGATGCTATGGAAATCAATTGAGCAGGGATTTGATTTTAATGTAATAAAGAATTGAATTGGTAATAAAGAATCGATGCTTCTAGTGAAAAAACAATAACGTACGTTTGTCAAAAATTAAAATATCTGTTCAAACCCAAATAGCGCAGAGCTATACTTGCGCTTAATAGCAACACGTTCCAAAATCTAGCAGGACTCATTCAATAAATCTCTGCAAGACGGGGAACTTCTTCCATTGTCTTAACAAGGAACGTCTTGGTATCTAAATGAATTGAAAATTTCCTAGAAAACATAAGCGTCATTGAATTCTAGGCGCGTCGAAGAGAAGAGAAGCGTAACTGACGCATTCTTAAAGTCATTGTAAGCCAAACTTTTATCAGCGACGTGAGGTGTAGAGATGCAGGATTTCATGAGCAACATACATCTGAAGCGACAAAAAAATTCTGCAAGTGGTGAATTTTTATAATCAATATTATTATTTATATCGACCTTAATCCGTTATGCTCGAATCTGCTGTAATTATTGAGTATATTAAACCAGATTCACACCAAATCGAAATAGCGATCTTTAAACGTGTGTGGAAATTTTTGAGTCTTTACAACAACAAAGTTTTTACTACAATTCAATTAAGCTTGTCTTAAACTATCTAAAAATACTTATATCTTTCTTAAAAGTTATATTTAAGCATGATTGCTGAGCTCATTTTATTACCATACAGGCTGGGGTGTGCTAGTATTATCTACTACGGCACGCCAATTGTAAGGATAAAAATGGATTTGTAATGAGAATATTCGACAAATATAGTCATTTTGCGTTAACGAAAATCAATAATATTCACGTGAAGCTTCATTTTTTTGCCCGCCAAATGAAATAATTAATCATAGAGCTCAAAATAGATATTAAAATCTGAAATTTGTGTATATAAATAAAAAATTTCAATTAGATTTTAAGATATTATCAAAACATAAGAAATTGATAATTCATTTTCAAAATTTTTAAACTATTCTCAAATAGTCTCAATGAGAACGTGAAACAAATATTCAATTTATGTTAATAATTTCTCAGTTTTTCATTATATTTCTTCAAAAATTCTAGAACAAATCAGATATTCTTTTATTTTTTATTGTCCTTTTCAGAGATAGGTGCCTAATGGAAGAGGAAAAAATTAGGATGGAATGAGGTTCTCGTTTGGACGGCATCTCTTTTTAGACGGCCATTCTTTTTTACGAAATCATGGGCAGCACATATTTAAGAGGAATTGAAAAAAATGTTTTGTGTGGCCCCATCATTTTCTCTTCTTTTATTACTCTTCCATTAGGCACCGATCTCTGAAAAGGACAATATGAAAATAAAATTGGAATTATCAATTTCTCATAACTTGATAATATTGTCCTTTTCAGAGATGGGTGCCTAATGGTAGAGTAATAAAAGAAGAGAAAATGATGGGGCCACAAAAAACATTTTTCGCAATTCGTCTTAAATATGTGCTGCCCATAATTTCGTAAAAAGAATGGCCGTCTAAAAAGAGAGGCCGTCCAAACGAGAACTTCAGTCCATCCTAATTTTTTTCCTCTTCCATTAGGCACCGATCTCTGAAAAGGACAATAATTGAAAAAACAAAGCTTAAATGGCAAATTGCTTAAAATATCTATGTATAAATTTGTTTATAAGATTTCATTTAATTCACATTTCAATCGTCGTGCTTGAAGTAATATAAATAGTAACTCAACAAAAGAAAAATCCAACCCATTTATTTTTTCTACGCGTATGCGTTTCTAGCCGGATAGTATTACCTAACTAGCTTAAGCTTAAGAAAAATTCATGGGACATATTTTTAATAAACTAGAATGCTAATATTAACAAAAAACACATAAATATTGCAAAATTACGTAAATATTTGACGTAAAAATGTAATAAGCTGATGGCCGTGGCCTGATATACACTAGCTGACAAAAGTTTTGTCACAAATGTTTTTTCGGGTTTAACTTTTTTGTGACTTGACCAAATTGGCTGATTTTTTGATATGATAGATTCATATGGTTGTAGATTATTTTACAAATTCCCGCTTGTGATTACGATGATCCGTTTTACAGTGACAAGCGTTTATCGTAAAACGCGTAGCTCAAAGATATTACGCACTTTTCTTGCACTGCATTTTTTAATAATTTTTAAAGTTCAATTATATTTTTTTATAATTTATTGAAAATAGCAGTAATTGGCAACATTTTAGAGATGACTCCACGTAAAGAAACTCCAATTGCCACCCGGCAAGCTATTATCAATATGAGGGAAAACGGAATGCGTGGTACCGAAATTTCCATGGTAATTTAAACCAAATTTTGCTACTATAACATTTTAAACACTGATTCACATAAAATATCAAAAAATCAGCCAATTTGGTCAAGTCACAAAAAAGTTAAACCCGAAAAAACATTGGTGACAAAACTTTTGTCAGCTAGTGTATGTGCTCTTGCGTACACGTCCATGTTAGTGTTACCTTACCGATAAAGATCGTAGATAATAAACATAAATAATAAAACTAATAATAAATTTAGCCATAATCTTTAAATCAAAAAAGAATATTAATCACAATTTATTACTGATTTATTATCGTGGTGTGGGTTAATGAAAAATCATGGTTAAAGGAGCATTCCAAATTATAAAATGGTCTCGCTTGGATTCATGTCGATTTAATTTCCAAATTGTTTATTATTTCGTTTTTTTTCATATTATTATAATTATAACAACCAAATTATGAATGAAATTAAAATTCGGACGTAAAAAATGTCAGACCGTGAAAGTGCGTTCGGTGCAGAATCGAATAATCCAACATTCTATTGCGGATGAGAGATATTTTTAATTTTTATTTATGTTCTTATCTTAATAATCTAAATAAATTTCTGGAAAATGTTTAACAGAACTTGAATTGTTTTAGTAATATCAGATGAAACGAGAAATAAGCGACGGGAATAATTGCTTGATAATTTTTTTTTCGTAAAAACAATGCTTCCTATCATTTACATAAGAAATAAATTCTATCTAAAACTAATTAGCGATTAATGTGAAACCAAAATATGAAGATATTCGTATTATTTTAAATCATTCTCTTGCACGCCAATAGCGATTTTTCGATTTTTAAACGTGATATTCACATGAAGAATCTATGTGCGCTTGTACACCGTCCGCACTTTCCCGTCCTGACAATTTTTACATCCGAATTTTAATTTCATTCCCAATTTATTAAGATAAAACAATATAAAACAAAAAATGCGAAATTATTTTTTTTTATTGAAAATTAAATCAAAATTACCCCAAGCGAGACCATTTTATTATTTGGAATGCTCCTTTAACCATGATTTTTCATCTGAACCTTTACAATAAAATCGATATTCTAAAAAGTAAAACAGCTAGTTTCACTGGATTAAAATGATCGATCAATGTATATTCAGGCACTCAGTTGCTTCCAATGACAATCGTGTTATCCTTGAATGAGTAAGCTGTGACGTGCAAGTTCAGTGGAGCTGGGCCCTTTCTGATACGACCTGAAGCGTCGTAGTGAGATCCGTGACATGGACAGTAATATCCACCGAAATCACCAGCATTAGCGATTGGGACACATCCTAAATGAGTGCACACGCCAATAACAACCGACCAGTCATCCTTCTGAACTCTTTCGTCATCATGCTGAGCATGGCGCAATTCACCAACTGGAACAGCCTTTGCTCTTGCGATTTCATCCTTAGTACGGTGTTTCACGAAAACCGTCTTTCCACGCCACTCAAATGTCTTCGTTTGTCCCTCTGGAATATCATTCATATTGATCTCAATAGAAGCAAGAGCTCTTTGGTCAGCGGCCATAGCCTTGTAGGAGACAAGAGCTTGAACAACTCCCTTTCCAGCCCAAAGGGACATAACGTCATCACCACATTAATTCCTTTAACGGCAAGCCCACTCGAGATTCCAGAAGTGCAATTGTTAACCGTTTGCTGGCGAGCTTCTCCGGTAGCGAATTCAGAAGGAACTTCTCTGAATGGAGCAGGCGCAGATGGAGCAGTGGAAGCAGCCACAAAGTTAACCTGCACCACGACAATACTCGTTTATAATTCTATCAATAGCAAATAAAAGACGATCTTTAACCGTTTAATGCACAATGATTTACAACTTCATAACTAGGCAAATTTTAAGAATTTGTATAAAATATTCGGCTTCAGTATCAAATATTATCAGAATAAATAAAACGTTTATTCGGCAACCATAACCATGAGAAAATAAGAAAACAGTCAACTACGGGTGCAACTAATCGCCACCAGTGGCTGCTTTGTAGTCTTCGCACCATTTCTGGAACTTGGCAGCATTGTCACCCTCCAAGAGCGAACTAAACGATTCCTTGTATTTTTCTAGGAAATAGGCTAGCAGGACACGATGCAGGTAGAGGTATTGCTGTAAATATATATGGCTTAACATTTACTGAACAGCGAATGCGCTTACAAATTCATTCTGAATCGACCATGGTCTTTGCATTCTGAGTTCTTTGAGCAATTCATTCATGGCCATACAGTCTTCCTGAAAGGAAAAAAATTCGTCGATAGATGTATATTTAAGATCAAGAGAAAAATCAACAACTTACACCCGCTTGCATTTTCTCTTGCACGTACGCCAACGCCACAATTGTACCCGTTCGACCGATACCTGCGGAGCAATGCACCAAAATCGGATACTGACTTCCCCTCACTGCTGACAGCAAGTTCTGAAAGCAACCAACTCAATCTTGACAAAAATGTGCAAACGCCACCGTTGCTGTGAGCTTCGTCATTGGTACTCCACGATCCGGCCAGTTCTCCCACTGATAGTGCTGGATGACACGATTGCCATCGGCCCACTCAACCTTCAGATTCGTCACATTAATGCACTGATCCTCTTCCGAAAGCTTGCGCATTCCGGTATTCGACACATGAATTTGGTTGGGTGATTCGCCAAACGACATCTTCTCGCCATTCTGATTCGGCCAGTACTGATGGCATTTGATCTTCGTCTAAAGAATCTCATCATTCGTCAATTAACGAAGACGATAAAAACCATTTCAATGCAATTGCACAGCATAATAATACATTCAACCTTCTCCTGAATCGCCATCGCCCAAAACGAATATTGTGTGTTTTCAAGAGGACCTTGCGCGCAGATAAATCGTTGCGCGTTCCTAGCGGTTCCGAGATAGTTGGCATGAATATAGTCGCTCTGCAAGCCGGGGAACTTGAGCACCACTCTTCCTTTGTCTTGACAAGGAACGTCTTGGTATCTAAATTAATTGAAATTAAAGTTTGTTGAATTTTTTAGTATTTTTGCGAGAAAAATCGAGAAAAGGCGCGTCGGAGTAGATTCATTCCTCAAGCGTATCTGACGTATTCTTAAAGCCGTTCTAACCCAAACTAAGAAAAAACCAAGGGGGTGATACTAATGGTCCGCTAGACTGTTCTGGGTCCACCGGATCCTTTCTCACAGCGCAATAGATCGATCTAGAGCAACGGCGGTCCTAGAATCCGAAAAAATGAATCCATGTGGGCTCCAAAGAACAATGATATATGCGCCCACAGGAAAATTTCTTTTTTTGCACGGAAAGGTTTCTTCTCTTAAAAAATCAGCACTGGAAGTATCGTTCGTCTCCATTCAATAAATTTCCTAGGAAAACGAGAAAGGTTTTGCTGATGATCCATCTCCCCTCTTGAGCGGTATTTCCTCAGTGGCGGTGAATCTACCTGTATTTTGGGTTTCAGAGCCCACGGGAAGTTCGGTATTGAAAATCGGGAAATGGATTTAAGTGCAGATAGTTTTTTTTCGATAGTTTTGTCGTTTTCCATGGAAACTTTCTATGTCCGTCATCACTGTTTCCTCCGAATAGCTTGCTCGAGCCTCTTTTCTTGTTCTTGAAATTTCTTGATAATTTCTTTTCTAATTTCTTGAAAACGTCGGTTGATCTTCTCGAGGGAAACGTTCGATACCATTGAAACTTCATCGATAATGATGAGCTTCACATTCGCAAACTGCCTTCTTTTCTTCTCCTTCCCCATTTCCGATAACGCTCTCATCTCCTGCTCCTTTCCTGTTTGCACCTCGATACCAATTCGTGCTCCCCTTTATTGCTACGGCAGCCAATCCGGTGGGATCTCCGAACAGCTTCGATCTGGGTCTTGTTGCGGCTCTGTAGAGTAGTGCAGAATACGTAGTAACGCCGAGCTTCTCGATTTATCGACAAAAAATTTGTATGTTGCCGATTGAAACGCACGACGGAAGAACGAAATAGGATCAAGTAGGATCATACATTGGAAAAGGTTGATGTTTCTCTTAATAGGAAAATCCTGATTAAAACTTTACGAATAAACTAAGCGCTGCAGAGAAATTTGTTGGAGCACACCACCTTTTTATGAAATTTCATAACGTTGTTCGACGTTTCGGCGTAGACTTCAAAGTATTGTAAACTATATTACATGAATTTTAAGGCAGAAAATCGAAAAATTATCGAAATCAATATTTGAATTAATATTTAGAACGTTAAAGTCATTTTTCTGCTGCGGGTGCGTGTAGAAGTAAAGAAAATCTTACGACAGAAGGGAAGTGTACCACGAGCACAAGGTCTCAACCGACGAGCCTTCGCGATTTTAGAGAAGAAGACAGCTTGTTCATCTTCCAAGACCAATTTTACTCATAATCGGGTTAGACCTACTCGGTTATACTATAACGAACCTGTTTTTATCCTTATTTGCACTGAATGCTTCCACTGTCATTCCCTCAGGTGTCCATTTAGCTAGTGCGCGGAACTCCTCTTGCAACTTTGGCACTCCCATTTCCAGTGTTCGATTTACCCATTTCTCCACCTATATGGAGTTGAAAAAAAACGTCTATTTTTGCTTCAACCACCAACCACAGCTTTTCCTTTACTTGTACCCTTTGCCTTCATACTGTCGCCCTTTCCTTTGATGCTCTCCTGTTTCACTTTCTTCTCCGATTTTTTCGCCTCACTTGATGCCGGCTTGTCAACCTTTTCATTCTTATCGGCTGTATCGTTAGTCTTTTCGTCTTCGTTGTCACGCTTGTTTCTAAATGTGATTAGGATTAGTTGCGTGTGATTTGCTGCACTCGGATCATTGGTCTTTCCAAAGGTGTCGTACTTTTATTTTAATAATTTATATATAGCATTGGGAACGATGCTACGAAAAATAGCCTACAAATTCAAATTCCGGACTCCCTAAACTCTTTTCTATTAAAATTTGCCAACAAAAATTGTGTATAATTGTACATCATACTAGTCTCGAAAAATACCGTTGCTTATTTGTCGAAATTTAGTCACGTTTGACCTTTTAACATAACTTTCTATCTATATAAATCAGCTCAATGAGAGCTTTCCAATGTTATTTTCGTTCACATTACTCAAAAAACAGCAGCAAAGAGCCTCTTGTTAAGCATCAAACTATATGAGAATATGAAACAAAGTTGGGAATGTAGAATATTAAGATTTTTAATATCACGGTGGCGTTGTAGTTTTTACAAACAAAAACCAAATTCCTAAACCTTTCGCACTCACAATGGAAGAAAGCGACATTTGCTCTTACAATAATTTTAATTACTAAATCTAATACGTAATGTTTTAATTAAAACTTCTAAATTACTAGCATAAAGAATGAAGAAAGCAATCATACGGTTTCACTGATTACTTATACTAAAATATAATCAACTCCTGTTCCTCCTATTCTATTCCACTATTCCACGCCAAATTAAATGGATAAGTTGGGTGCTCGGAAAAGATGCTCATATTGGAAATTTCTGCAAGAAGCGCAAGCTTTTAGACAGTTTAAGACGGGCTAGTAACAATTGCAAGTAAAGTTATATGAAAATAAAATTAATAAACGCTTAAATATTAATTTCAATATGGCGTGCTATTCAAATTCCCGTTCATAACTCATTCATAAGTTTTTATATTAATTTTGGTGATATTCCCTTATTTTAATCCATTTATTATTTGTCCAATACAAACCTAGCTCATTAGATTATAGTTTTTTTTGGAATTCCATATATGGAACTCGTAGAATAAACAAAATGTTAAAGCTTCTTCAATAGATCATCACATGGTGGTTATGAAGAGAACAGCTTTATGCTCTTATCTTGAAACAAATATCGAAATTCACGTAAGCATGCATGAAAAAATTAATTTTGTTTTAATTATGAACTAAATCATTCTATAGAACTTTGTGACGTTGTTAGATTGGCACACATGTTAACCAATTATAGCAAAAATAATAACTAAAATGTTCATAAGCAGAACAATAAGATTTCTCACGTAATCTTACTAGAAAATAGTTTAAACACTATAATATTAATAACACCCAAGTTCATGTAACTTTTATTATTACTCGCAAAGCTCTGAAAACCTTCCAACATCTTTGAAATAAACTCAGCGAAATCTTATAGCTCTTTCTCGTGTTCACTTGCAAAAATATATAACCAGTTATTCCAAAAACACACACAAAGTAATAGCAAATGAAAACGAGTAAAGAGTTTAAACATGAAATAAAATATAGAACCACTTGCTTTTTTGGTACGCACATTATCGATGAGTTGTACAACCAACTAACTATTCAAATATAAGACAATATGAAGCCGTCGAATCACGCAGCTATTGTTTCAAATAATGTTTCCATTCCAAATCGCGTTTGAGCTATTTGAAACACGTTGAATATTATTGAATTATGATACTTATCGAGTATACATCTTTTATGGAAGGGTCATTGGAACCTCTTGTTGATGTTTGAATTAAGAGTGAGCTTATATAGGCGATTCATTATTAATAACAGGAAAGAAGAAGAAGAAGCTTGTTTGGTTTGTAAGAGTCACATTTGTTTAAATTATAGGAAGCACGCTACCCGTAATTTTAAAATTTAGGCAATTTAGTCCCATTTTTCGATTTTCCGCGTAGAATTTTCAGAATAGTTTCAAGTAAATTATAAGTATTTTTAGTTTCAATATCAATTAAAATTTAAATTCTAAGGAAAATATATATTCAATAACATTAAACGTGACTGTCAATTTCACTGGTGAATCAGAAAGTGTCCGCCGCGAACAAAACATGAATCTTAAAAACATCGATTTTAGATATTCAGAAGCAGGCTAGGAAAGAAGAAATATGTTTACTGTATACAAAATAGTTGAAACATTAAAGCCTACCGAAAATTTTTTTTTAATACCAAAATTGATTTTAAAATTCTTTTATTTCAATTTTAATTTATTTTAATGGCTTTGGCTCTAATGAGCTTGAAAAAAGTTTCGTTTTTATATCATTAGACTTTAATTTAGATCTATATTTTATTTCAAGTCTCATTAGGAAGCCTGGACTGCCAAGGTTTGAATAATTCTTATTAAAAGCTTTTTCGTCCGTCGCCGAAGCGCGTTTTGCTCTCTACCGACGCGTTCAGATTTAGTGTTTACTATAATAACAGTCACATGCTGAAAGCATTGGGACGAATGAGTACTAATTAGACGCGATCTTATCCCTTACATTAGTTGATTATTAATATTTGATGTTTTTTATAAATACTTATTGCTTCTTTCCTGCTCTTGCTTCTTACTTGTGTTATATTCAACACATTCTAGTAACAATAATATAAAAAACACTCCAAATGGAATAGTAAAGTTGAGAGCCCAGAAATGATGCTCATTTTGCAAATTTCGGTAAGAAATTAATATTCTTTAATAGGTTAAGACATCTAGCTATATAAATAGCGACGTGTCAATATTATGAAACTATTACGTGAAAGTTAGTAAGACACGTTTAAATACTGAAAAATGTTCATTTGAATTTGGCGTGAAAATACAGTATCTATTACGTGTCATTTGGGTAATACTCAACTATAATCCATTGCACTTCATTTGCTCTCGGATTCGAGCTTTTTTTACAAAGAAAATTATTAATCAACAATAGGTTAAATCCTCATCGTCACTTCAAACAACCTAAAAAAACACTTTTAGATTTTATTCAATAATTAATTATAACAAAAAATCAACAACTAAATATCAACAACATATACAAATCATTTCATATTCCATCAAAGGAGCGAAAAAAATAAAATCCTTATAGCATCTATTAAATCTCGTAAAGCCAATTCTTCATATATTCGCAAGACTCGGGAGAAATAACATAGCCCGGGCGACAATCTTCCACAACTGGGCAGACTGAACACGGTATTGCTACAAGTGATGAGCTATTTGCTGTTTCAAACGTCGCACGAACCTAAAACAATTTTCTTATTAGTTTAATTTAGATAATTGTCTTTGTCGGGCAAATATGCGTAATGGAAGAATTTAAAATTATTCCAAAATGTGTGCCTCCACAATTTTTTCCCCTTCCATACAGCATCTTTGCCTGAAAACGACAATTGAAAATGGCATGCCTTTCCATCGGCACGGCGTTCTATGGTACCGTCAAGTTCGGCTACGTCGAGAATCTTTTGTAAATCATCTAGTGAGAGAGGCACATTTAGCAATCGCTTATCAGCTATAAAGTCAGATATCTGAGTTTTAAATTATATTTATTTTGGAATAATATAATCAAGCTACATCTTGCGGTCGGATGTAACTGTTTTCTCTCTGTGCTTGAATATCGTTAGGATTTGACTCGATGGCAAGGTTCCGTCGACTCTAAAAAATTACTTAATTTGCATAAAAATATTAAGAAATAACTTTTGCATATGATCCAACAACTGTTATCAAGGTGTTAATTAGTTCTGAATCTAGTTGCTGGTCAGAATAAAATGTACCTAAATAATATTTTTTAAAAAGTATTTTCGAGTATATATACCTCCCGTGAGTGACATATCTGGTTCAAGATCATATAACATATAACATTTCTTTGTTGTGCCTACAGCCTTTACTGTTTTAATCATTTTCTTGGATTCAAGCGATTTTAAAGTCTTCCTGAGCTGTAATTGATTCAGACCCGAACCATCCCGTAATTCTCTAATCCATACTCCACGAGTTTTCGATTCTTCTATTAATGAGTAAATCTATTTATGAAAATCATATTTGCCGCATTATTCTTTAATACCGTTTGTTCCTCTTGAGTTCCAGCAATTTGTGTTGTTGTGTTCACTTTAAGGCGCAATGTTCCCCCTGGAGCCTAAAATTATTCTGCGATTGAACAATATTGACGAATTTTTTCACTTGACATATGGCTAATTTTTTTGATCCAAGAAGGTTGTTAATGGCATTCTGTAAAAATTGGAAATGTAAGTAATTTACGCAATTAACGGTAAAAAATACCTGTCTTTCCACTTGTGTTAATGTAGGTGTTATAGAAGCCAATGAATCCATATCAATTCCATCAACCGCGGATTGTACCACAACCATAACGGTTTTCTCATTTTCGATTGCCTTTGGATCTTGTTCGACAACCTCTTGTTTGATATTCATTACTAAATATAATAAAACAGACATTTTTATAAAAAAAATAAACAAAATACAGAACTGAGCAAAAATGCATCACATATTAAGCATAATATTTTCTTTTCTTTTCATGATTACATGTGCATAAAGCTTCTACAGAAAGTTTTAAAAAAATTAAAAATAATAAAATAATATTTAATGTAAGAGAAAAGACACACAAAAAAGATCGGCCATAAAAATTAAAGTACCTTAATCATAAATTTTCGATGATTACTGATATCAATAAGGCTTTGAACTGGAAAAAAATAATGCAAATTTTGCAGCTATTATCTTAATATTACTATAGCAGAACCAATTTACCATAAAATTTTGAATAAAAAAAGAAAAATCTATAATGGAAGAACAATTATAGCGGTCGTAGTATAAATTAGAGCTCTCATGAGAGTATAAGTGAATCTCAATCCCGGTACCTGATTATGAAATATTTTGTTATATATTTAAACCCTGAATAAGGACTTAGAAATCTTAATTACTTATATAATTACTCCCTCGCTTTGTTAAATGCTTAATACTCATTTTTTTTTTTCTTCTTCATGATTCTGACCTCCTCGTGGTGAAGAAGGGTAACTGTCCTACGACAAACCGAATGGAGTTTGCCACCATTCGGAGGGCAGGCTAATAGAATCGTCCCTCACACGCGTGCAGTAGCGGCAAATACTTGTACGTGTTGTGGTCCTGGAAGGCCTGGTAAGCCATCTCCATGGATTCAGGGATATTACCATTACCCTCAAAAGAAGAAATAAAAGAAAACCGATGGAAACAGTTCGGGAATCAGCGCCTTTGATGTCACGATCCTCACAACAGAGGCGCCCCGAACGAAGTTGCCGAAGGATCATGGGAACGGAAGACCAACGATTTGGAATACCCCCAACTAACAACAAACTAACCAGAATGGAGAAAAGAGAAAGACAACTGCAAATCGGTACGTGGAATTGTTGCTCAATCGCGGATGGCAAAATGGAGGCTGCCCTTAAGTATTTGATTTCTTCAAAATGCTCAATTGTCGGTCTGCAAGAAACATGCCACGATGTCGACACCGAAATGCTTCGACTATACGGACACACTTTTTTCTTTGCCAAAAGAACGAAGAAGGATAAAGGAGTGGGTTTCTTTGTTAACAGTAGTTTCATTAACAATGTTATAAACTTCGAGCGTTTGGACGAAAGAACCGCTCTCTTATCAATTCAATTGCACAAGATCAAAATCGGCATTATCAACTGTTATGCTCCAGTGGCTGGTACAACATCTGACGCAAATAAAGCCGACAAGTACTTTCGAAGTTTATCGACTCACTACAAAAACTGTTCCATGTTACACAATTATACGATTCTCGTCGGCGATTTCAATTCGAACATTGGATGCTCCTCAAATGGGATTTTGAAGCCATGCATTGGTAGTCATTCCACAGGTGAAAGAAATATTCACGGTGATATTTTTATATCTTTCCTCGAGACTACTCGATTACTTCATTTGGCATCCTACTTCCCAAAACCTTTGAAGCGCAAGCATACATATCGTGGGAGAACAGGAGCATGCACGGAAATCGACTTCATACTTGGAAGACACTTAAAGTATGTTGAAGACGTTGACACATTTACATCTCATTTCAACGTGAGCGACCACACTCTGCTCAAGTCAAGGTGGTCTTTTCCTACTCAAAAGAAGAAGAAATGGTATAGTCACACGAAGAAGCGAATTGAAAAACTGAACGAGAACTCATATTGCCGTCTCATCAAGGAGAACTTGGTTAAAGGAATTAACTACACACGATTAATAGACGGAATTCGCAACTCTGCTGAAGATTCGAAAATCGAAACCAACGATCGTTCAAATAGACTCTCGCAGAATACTATTAATCTTATGAAAGAACGACACCACATTCGAAATTCCGTACCTTTTGACAACGCCAAATTTAAAAGACTAAGCAAACAAGTGAGAAAATCCTTGAAAGAAGACTTGGAAAAGCGGAAGCTGATGATAATTAACGATGCTGCAATCAAGTTACGTACTAAGCGTCTAAGAGCTCTAAAAGACGATTCACCTCCTCTATTGAAACTTAAGAGATGCGATGGTACGACGACCTATAATTGTGACGAAATCGCGAAAATTATCGAAGCACACTTCAAAAAGATTTACAATTCCGATGTCAATGATGTCAATACTCCCGAACTTTTTGAAGTAGACGAAGACGCCCATATTCCGGAAATTTTAGAATCTGAAGTTTTCAATGCGATCAAGAATACAAGGATGCAATCCGCGCCTGGAAAAGATGAAATCACTCCAATGATGCTCAAATGCGCAGATGAGGATATCACTCCACACTTGACACACGCATTCAACACGATTTTGACCGGAGGAATAATACCAGACGATTGGAAAATCGCTAAAATGACCCTCCTTCCAAAAAAGAAGGACGCGGACACCATATCGCAATATCGTCCAATATCCCTGCTCTCAGTCGTTTCCAAGATGTACACGAAGATTCTAACCAATCGTCTCATTCCGTTCAGCGAAGGTTACTTGGAAGAATCTCAACAAGGCTTCAGATCTGGAAGATCATGCATCGACAATATCCATTCTGTCCGGCAACTGATTGAGAAGTGCAACGAATTCAAAATCCCACTGGTGCTTGCTCTAATCGATTTTTCGGCCGCCTTCGACAGAATCTCCCATGAATCGATAGGTCATTCTTTACACATCGCTGGCGTTCCGCCTTACCTTATCAATTCAGTAAAGAGGATGTTGTCAGGAGGTACTGCAGAAATCAGAATCCATGGGAAAGCAATCGAAATTCCATTGAAAAGAGGGGTGCGTCAAGGTGACTCGGCATCGCCATCCCTGTTCGCATTTGCTCTCCAAATGATTCTCGATGAGGCCGACAAGGATAGTGCGGAAGAATCGGAAGGTATTCGTGTTGATGGGAAGATTTTGAAACGACTGGAGTTTGCCGACGACGTGGTGCTAATTGGTAGTTCCTCAGAAGAAATCAACCGGCGTCTGAATCAACTCGAAGAAACGGCTAGAAACCATGGTCTAGAAGTCAACCCAACGAAGACGATGATCCTACACAACGACTACGCTACCAAAGACCCCATATTTTCCGGTGGTTCTGTTTGCTCATCAGTAGCTGGTGCCAAATACTTGGGTAGTTTCATCGCGATCGACGGTTCGTTGAATGAGGAGGTTTCCCGAAGAATCAAGGCTGCTTGGGCGGCTTACTACAAGTGCAAGCCTCTATTTCCTCACATTCCAGCAAAGGGAAAAAGAGAGCTAGTACACCAGAACATCGTCCCGGCCTTGCTCTACGGTTGCGAAACTTGGTGCCCTTCTAAGGAAACTCTCCAACGACTCCAAAGAACTCTGGACATCATCTGCTTTCACGCCAATGTCGAAGGATCCATTTCGGTTGATTTGCTAATTCGGAGGAAGCTGCTCAGTTGGGCTGGACATGTCGCAAGGCTGCCGGACACGAGGTGGAGCAGAATTCTTTCAGAATGGGATCCACGAGGCTGGTCAAGGGCAAGAGGGAGACCCAAAGGAAGGTGGTCGGATACAGTCAAGCTCTGGGTCGCGAAATTCGTCCACGAGAAGTCTACCACCCGGGCAACACGGAGAAGAATCGGTATTCTCGAGGAGAAGACGGCTTGGTCAACATTGGCAAGGCGAAGCCGAACACTCTGGAGAGAGTTGGTCCGCATCTCGACGCAGTCGGAATGAAGTCGGACAATCAAGTAATCAAGTAATCAAGTAATCTCATGAGAGTATAAGTGAATCTCAATCCCGGTACCTGATTATGAAATATTTTGTTATATATTTAAACCCTGAATAAGGACTTAGAAATCTTAATTACTTATATAATTACTCCCTCGCTTTGTTAAATGCTTAATACTCATTTTTTTATCTGGGTGGGTAAAAAGCTTTTGATGTTTACTTAATTTTAACTCTTACACTGGACACAATAACCTATAATTTAATTATTTGGAAATATAGATTAACATTTACAAAATTTTCAGTTAATCCTTTTTCCAGAATTAATCGTATCATGATTTCGGTGTGTTTTGTTTCTCGTTGAAGCATCGAGCTTTTAAATATTTAATAGGTATTTATGAGATTCTTAAGAAATTTTAGTTGTAACATTACTTTTTCTAAAAAAAAAAAGTACGCCAACTTGTATGGTAATAGAATTAGCTCACAATTTTTTTTTGTCAGTATACTATTTGGATCATAAGGAATCTATCTGCAAATTTTTATCAAAATCTGAGATGGAGACCTAAAACACTTCCCTTGTCAGTTATCATTCTCAAACCTAACTTGTTGGAATGATATTAACATTTTTAGAAAGTTTAAGACTAGTATAATTTAATTGTAGTTAAAACTTGTTTGTTTTAAAGACGTAAAAATTTCCACGTACGTTTTAAAATTATAAAATTCTGCTATTTTTCGATTTGGCTTGCTTTTTTATAATTACGAATCATGAGTCAATACTTTCTCTGTAAATAAAGATTATAAACCGTCAATGTTTTTTATAAGATTATAATTTTTTTTTAATCAGGAACCGTCGGGGTCAAATATTATTGAAACTATATTCTGTTTCTTGGATTAATATATTTTCCTCTTATAACTTTAATAATGCGTTCATTTTTCAGAGCTGAAACTTTCACCTGAAACTGAAATTTCAGGTTATATGCCTATTCAATTTGTAAAATATGTAAATTTCAGCTTGAAATAAGACTTTCACTTTACGTATTAATTATGCATATAGAACTAAATCGATTATTATCGCTATAAAAGCGAATTTAATTAAATATAAACGAAAACATTCCTATTAGCGCTAATCCCTTATGAATTATCATTTCAGTGCTCAATTATATTGAGAGCAGATTTAAAAATATAAACAAGACGAGTTTCTAACAACATGTTATTATCATTTTCACAATCATATATTTTCTTTGAATACATTTATCAATAAATTTTATCACTACTTTTGAATTGTTTTTTTTCGATGTCAAGTTTATTAATAATTCCGATTAATTGAATTTTGATAACACATAATTCTATTGTTATTGGCTATATATAATTTGGTGCAATGAAGTGATTACAGCGAAAATAAATTTAGAAATGAGCTATTTACTGTATACTTCCGTTACCGATGTTTAGTTAATTATAGAACATTCGCAAACTACATTCGGAAGCACAGAAATAAACTAGCTAGTTGAGATGTAACATTTATTCTTTCATTTTTTATAGTCACGGGCTCGAATATAACTTTAATCAACAAAAGTTTATTATGTATTCAGTTATACCCGGTGATAGCTTTACGCTCAAAATGAATCCTTTTATAATTAATGCAAATATTCGCTGATTTTATTAAGTAGTTTATTATATTTGAAGCAAGCTTATTTAGCATTGCCGATGACAGGGATAATCACCAAAGATTCCGATGTCTCTAATATACAGTTGTTTAGGTGAATATGCTTTGCATTGTGGAAGCTCCATTGTCAGAAGAATAAATCAATGATAAATATCATTCCTTCATAGAAAACAGTTTAAATGATAAAGAAAACATAATGAATATTTTCAACTCATTATCAATTTTAATTATTATTATTCTTCCTGCACAAAAAATCAGTGAAAAGTTTATTAGTTATCTCAAGATATGTACGAATATTCCAGTTTTAAATTTTAAAAAACTGATTTCACTTAAAATTGATGTGTCATAATTTAAACTTTAATTTACATTTGGCATTAAACAGACAAATAATACCAGAATCGAAGTGTATAGTAACGTGAGGATGGTTTCATACTGTCGTCAAATTAAATGTATTATCAAAATCTGAGAAATTGACAATTCCAATTTTATTTTTATAAAAAATAAAAGTAATAAATCTGACGTGATCTAGAAATTTTGAAGAAATATAATGAAAAACAGAGAAATTTTTAAAATAAATTGAATATTTATTCACGTTCTCATTAAGCTTAAATGGTCTTAATGCATTAAGACCATTGAAAATAATTCAATAATGATAAAATCAAACTATTCATATTCTTATAATAATTTGTCTACATTTTGTAACATGTCATTTTATTGCACGCCAAATGGAAAGAATAATTTTCTAATGTCAATTTTGTGCGCCACATACGATTTTCACTAAAGGTTTTTGGGATATTGTAATCGCGCTCCACTGTACACGCGGCAATGTTATTGTTTTGGGCCAAACACAAAGTACGGAAACGTTGGTACGGAAACGAATGTTTTGATGCCGTCAGCGTTGCGTTCGCGTTGCGGTCGTCAAATGCCGGGTACACCTTGATTAGCTGTCTGTGTCTCTACATACACTAAAGGAAGGACAAAAAGCTAGGCCGTATTTTTAGAAGGGTTATTTTGAAATATTCCGATATTTTATGGAGATGGGGATGAGGTTATCTTAGACTGTTTCGAATGATATGCAGGGAGGGGTTGAAATATTTTTTTAGAATAATTAAATAACAAGGATATTGTAGTATAAAGCTGAAAAAACAGCTACCACAGCAAATAAGGCTTAGGTACCTAAGCCTAAGCCTTTCATCTGAAAATGAACTTCCATCCAAATACTATTATATTATTATCATATTTATTTGTATTGTATTTATAATTATCTCAATATAAATAGTTTCCAACAATAA
The DNA here is from genome assembly GCA_963931815.1 of Caenorhabditis plicata. Taxonomy (NCBI): domain Eukaryota; kingdom Metazoa; phylum Nematoda; class Chromadorea; order Rhabditida; family Rhabditidae; genus Caenorhabditis; species Caenorhabditis plicata. The sequence continues at coordinate 17,309,870 of OZ007492.1, read as the reverse complement.
TCGCCTAATATTCAAATGATTCACTATTCGCGTCCACTCTCTCGCTTTCGTGTACCCGGCATTTGACGACCGCAACGCGAACGCAACGCTGACGGCATCAAAACATTCGTTTCCGTACCAACGTTTCCGTACTTTGTCTTTGGCCTTGTTTTGGGCCATAGACAAAGTACACGAACGTTGGGACACGAAACATATTCAAATGAAAGGTTTAGGCTTAGGTACCTAAGCCTAATTCGCTGTGATAGTTGTCTTTTCAGCTACATACTGCTATCTATTAAATTATTCTACATAAATGTTGCAACCTTCCCCTTCATATTCTGAAACACGGACACCGTTCGTGTCATATAAAAATTCGTTCGTGTCCCAACGTTGCTGTACTTTGTCTTTGGCCTTGTTTTGATTTGATTTTTTGCAGGATAATTTTTCATATTGTACTTTTCAGAGATCGGTGCATAATGGAAAAGCAAAAAAATAAGAAAAATTAAAGTCTCGTTTGGACGGCTACACGACCACAAAGAACTTTTCCATCTATTCCTCTTCAATGTGCACAATGTGTATTATCCTTTTTTGAGACAACACACATTCATGGGATAGAAAAAATGGCCGTCCAATAGAGAACCTAATTTGTTTCCTCTTCCATTAGGCCCTGGTCTCTGAACAGTGAGAGTAAACTCACACGAATGGCGAGGATTTAACTGTAGCGTAGACGTGACTGTGTTCACGTATTGTCGTAAAATAAAATGCTCACTTATTTTATATTGTTTCGCAATATTTTTTTTATTTTTCTTAATATTGTTAAAATTTTAAATGAAATATCTCGTAATAAAATTAATTTATAGTCGTTGCCAAATACGATTACCACAGCAAAATGTGGGACACTTTTTGTAAATATTATTTTTTCATTTAATTTTTATGATTATTTTCTTGTTTAGGCTTGTACTATACTGTTTTTGCTTAAATAGAATATGCTTTAGATGTTGTTTCAATCGTGGAATAAATGTCGAAAATAATAATAATCATAAAGGCACCCCAACTTGTATGGTAGAAGAATGAGCTCAGTAAGCATTCTCAAATATAACTTTTTAGAATGATATTAACATTTTTACATAGTTTAAGACAGGCTTAATAAAATATTAGTAAAACTTTTTTGTTATAAATACGTAAAAACTTCCACACACGTTTAAAAATCGCGAAATCGTTATTTCGATTTGGCGTGATAAAGGTAAAATTATTTGTAAAGAATATTTTAATATTAATATCTACTAAAAAAGATATCCATTAGATTTAAGCATTATCTTAAATCTCATAACAGTATCACACACTATCACACACCAAATGAAATGATCAAGTTGGGTGGCTAAGAAATGTTACTCATGCTACAAATTTTTTGTAAGAAGCGCATTTTTTCGATATATTCAAGGCTGGCTAATAAGAATTACATGTCAAGGTAAATTCAATTTATACGTGTAATTATGTAAGACACGTTTAAATCTTGACAAAAGGCCCATTTACATTGGGAGTGTTATCAACATTAGAAAGAGCTGTGAATAAATGCGTGGCCCACGTTACATTATCTTCCAAATTTAAATTTGGAGCTAATTTTCATGCCACTTTATCAGATTTTCTCTAAACTAGCTTGAACATTAATACCTTTACTAAATATTTTATTACAGCGGCTTTATGGGTTCCTAATTTTGTAATTTCATTTGGCGCGCGTGGCCTAAAATTTAGAAAATTGCACCGCAACGGTAAAAACAACTTGAATCTAGTATTTTTAATATTATTTACTTTTTAAGATAAATAAATATTATTGGATCCTATTCTAATCAAAAGACGGTTTATTTAGGATGTGTTAAATGATATGACGTATATTGATAAAAAGATAAATAGTCATAGGAAACATTTTGATTTCACTTTTTCGTCGCTAAGATAATGTTTTCAGAAACGAACCGATTGTTAGATTATATAAATGGTTTTAAACAATATGGAACACGATTTGAATTGAACCGAACCGAACCGACCCGATACTAACCTAACCGAACGAACGACTGAACATTACTACGACTTTATTTTGCATGAGACGACAAGCAGCGGTCAATAAGACATAGAGCATGAACGATGAGAGATGATTAGGACGAAAATTGGTTGAAAATTTTATTCGACATCGAGTGTTTTGTGCGAATGTTGCTGCTGATGCTGGTAGTAGTGGTTGGATCGTCAAACGTCTCACTAACACACCATAATGAATAGTGAGAGACTAAGTGTGTTTATGTTTGAGCGTTTGTGTGGACGCGTCCGCGCACACACACACATACACACACATAAATACATATTGAAAAAATTCTGTTTTGTGAGCGTTTTTTTGTGTTGTTATGAGCGTTTGTGCCCTCTATATGCTTTTATTTCTCAATTACTCCTCCCTCCCTTCTTTTCACTACTTCTCATCGGCGAATTTATTATTTTTGTTCATTTGAAATCAAAATATAATAATTATTAGGACAAATGTAAACACTGATTTGATATTATTTCCAGTTTGCTGCTCCAATATTTAAATTTTCCGCCTTTTCTGTTTTTTTTTCAAGTTCCCTCTATTTTTCTACAGTAGAGCAAACTTCCTGATTTGTATAGAAGTTAGTCCGCGGCCATCTATTTTTAAAATTTTATTTGACATTTTTTTTTTAAACTTCTTGTATCAATTTTGCAATATTTAAGACGTTTATTATCTGATTTATTTTCGAAATAAATGCAAATGAAAAATTTTTAAAAGTTGGTGATGAAAAATTTCATAGTTCTTTTAAGTAATTGTCGTCATCATCGATTAGGAAGAGTAGAAAATAGTGTTCGAGAAAGTCATACATACGCATAAACAACAACTATTTTGCGAATGGATGTTATTTGTTTGTTGACGAGACGGCAAAGAGCCGAAGACAACAAAAAAGGTGGAACGGATAGCTAACGATTCGATATTGGAAACGCAGGCAATGGCTATGTGCTGGTTTGCCCATTGGCCGGTGTGTGTGGTGCGCTTTTTGTGCGTTCTTTTTCCATATCTTATGTTGGTCTTTCTACTTGTTCGCAACCCCCCCCCCCCCCCCCCCCCCCCATACAACAACCATCATTCATTCATACACCACCAGTTTTCTTTCTTCCTCAATTTTTTCTTGTCTCTATTTCTCAACACCATCGTTTGATTATTCAATATATAGACCAATTTTTTGTGCGTTTGGAGAGTAATTTTTTTGGCTTGTGTCTACCTAACGATCGCGGATGCCACCAACTTAACTCATAAAATTGGTTATGTTTTTTCGATGAATTTTGTTTTCACCTTGTGGCCGCTTTTTTGCTTCATTTGGATTGAATTGATGGTTTTTTCTTTATTTTTATGTCTAGTTCTTTTTGTTATTGTTGTTAGTGGTCTTCGTCACTAAATTCTCGCTCATTATGTGCTAGAAGATTCGTTTTATTGATTTAATATTTCATTAATTTCATTTTTATCAGACAACCTTTTTTATTTTCAGCTGTATATTTTTATTTTTTCATTTTTCAGAATATGAGATACTAGACCCGTTTTTAAGGAAGAATTTTAACATTGCTTATTATTTGTATACGCTTAATTTTCTATAATAATGGATGAAGGTATTATTTGTTATAAAAGTATTAATTTTAAAAGTATTTCTTGATTTTAGGGGACGATTACGTACCCCAAATGTCGCAAATGGCCGACTATGGGATGACGCCAATGAATTCGCAACCACAATATCAGTCCAACGTAATTTTTAGAAATTGAATGAAATGTCAAAAAGTTTATTTTATTCCAGGTGAATCATATGTCTCAAATGGGATATGATCATCAGATGATGATGATGCAACAACAACAACAACAGCAAAGACAAATGGCTGCAATGCAGCCACCTCAACAAGCACCTCCACCCGCGAAGAAACCACGAGCTCGGAGTAAAAAAGCGCAAGCAGCGGCGGCGGCCGCAGCAGCTGCAGCAGCAGCCGAAGCGAATCAAATGGATCCAATGGCCTCTATGGCTGCAATGTCGAACAATCCAATGATGAGGCAACACCCACAGTTTCAGGTTTATAATTTATTGAATATTATTTTTATAATCACCAATTTAGAACCAAATGGGAATGTATGGAGGTGGGTATCCGGGAACTCAAATGCAGCAAGGATTTCGGCCAGGTCCTTCTACAAGTGTACCCGGTGGACAACCGCCGCCACAGTCACAGCAACCTCCACCACAATCCGGTCAGTATCCAGGATATCAAGGACAGATGTACCATTCGAGAGCGGTACCGGGGCCATATCCAAATTCCGGATACGGCTACCCTCCTGGTGGAGCGTACCCGCCACAGCAATATCCGCCGATGAGATCGCAGTATCCGTCGGCTGGTGGACAACCAGGAGCATATTGGGAATCACAACAACAGTTCGGATCATATGGTGGGCCGCAAACTTCGGGATCCATTCCGCCTGGACAGAACCCGAATGTAGCCATGATGCTAGAAAAGTTTGGGAGATATCCGCCACAACAACCGCCCCCTGGTAGCGATGCTATGCATGTACAACTGTACAATATGGAATTGGAGGCGTATAAATTGAACCAGAGGGTTTCTTTCAATTATAGCCAACCAACGAACCCGATGATTGAGCAGGAGAACGCACAATTACAAGGGCGAATGCAATATTTAAGGAAAGAATATTGTTCGATTTTGGAGCAGATGCAGCAGAGATATCAGGTAATTTATGAAAATGATCGCTTAGTTGATATGAAATTTTTTAGCCGCAACAACAGCAGCAACAAACACAACAACAACAATCTCAGAAAACAAAGCCGAATATACCACCAGGGAACAGTCATCCAAGCTCATGCCAAATGACTCCAAATCCACCATCAGTTTCGTCATCATCCGTTGTTATTCAACCATCACCAGTTCCTTCAACGTCGCAGACACCGCAACAAGGACCAACGTCTCAGCAACCACCGGTTCAAGTGAATCAAAGTGGCAGTCAGGTTCAGGTTTGATTGTAATTTGTTGATTACTAATTTTCGTTCCTTATATTCTAGCTGAATATCACTTCGGACAAATCGAGAACATTAATATCGGTTTACCACGAGGGTTATCCAGGAAATGTGACTACAACGACTACGGCAGGGGGAGCTCTTGATTCTGGTGCTAGTTCGACAGAATCCAAAGAGTCTGTTGTTCCGCCCGAGCCAACACCGACAAGCATGCAGACACAGCAGCCAACGAAGCAGGAATGCGGCGGATTTAGCGGGCCGGGATATAGTGGAATGGACTCGAAGATGATAAACGGACCACAGAGTTATCCAGGAAGGCAGCCTCCACCGGTGTCACAAACTCCCCAATCTATGAGTGTCCCGACGTCGCAGGTTTTATATTGTATGTGTTTTTTTTTTAAATAAATTGTAAGGTTTTAGATGCCGAATCCATATCAGCACCATCAACAGCAACAGCAGCAGCAGATGTTTGGGCAGTACCAGCAACATAATAATGGCAGTTATGGATATCAGATTCCTCCGCAGTCCATGAACGGCTCTGTAAGGTATCCACAAGCACCTCAGGCTCCGCAGCCTTCAACTCCTCAATCGAGTCAACAATCAGCTGTTCAACATCAGCAAGCACCGCCACCGCCAATTCCACCGTCTCAACCACAGCTACCACATAAAACGCAGCCGCACAGTGTGAATGTTCCTTCGACATCACAAGAACAATTTGGATTTTCTTCAAATGATTTTGCGAAGAATTCTGTGCCCACCAGCAACAACTCAAATCATCCGACTTTCGACGCTCTTCCAACGTGTCCCGTGTCCACCGTGAAAACAGAGGGCGATGTGGCACCTCCAGTTATAACAATCAATCCTACAGTTCCTATCGAGCAAGCGATTCCTTACCAGGCACCGAATCCTCCGATCGAGTCAATGATTGAAGACTCAGATTCGCGGCCAACAACCATATCTCAAGAGTTCGAAGAACGCGCAACGAATGAAGAAGTCAATCGGATAATGAGCGAGGATGTTCCAATGGAATTTAAGGAAGAAAGCGAGATATCGACACCGTCGATAACGAATGAGATGATCGAGAAGCAGGAAAACGGTGTTGTTGAGAATGGTGTTGTTAAGGAAGACGATAATGTCGTGGAAGAGAATCAAATGATTAATGGAAACATGGCAGAGGAAGTTACTGAGAAACCACAAATGGAAGAGAAGGAAGAAGAGGAGAAATTAGATGTAAAAATTGAAGAGCAAACAACAGAACAAGGCCCATTGGAAAATTCTGAAAGTGATTTAAAGGAATCAAACGCAATTATTCATGCCGAACCATTATTGGCCAACGAATCAGAACAGAACAATGATGATGAGCCACCGAAACTTCTGGAAAGCACAGACGCCGCAGAAGATGAGGTTGTTGAAAAGGATGAAGTGAAACCGGAGCAGCTGCAGGCTTCGGAGAATGACCATTGTTCTACGATTCCTACAACCAGTTGCGGTATTAAGGAAGAAAGTATTGAAATGAGTACAACAACACCCGTTGTCGATGTTCCCGTAAAGTCCAAGAAGAAGAGCTATAAGCGTCCAGTTGTTATGACGAAGTCGAAAAAGAAGAAGAATGGTGATTCCGATGATGACGATTTTATCCCAGAAAGGAGTCGTGGAAAAAAGAAACAACAGAAGAAGAAAGACGGCGAGGAAGTTCCTATGAACAGCGGTGTTACGACAATGAAGAGGGCTGCGGCCGAGAAGATCACTGAATCGATGAATCATTTGGGAGACGATGATGACGAGGAGGACGAGATAATGAAGGTTCAATCAACCGCTGCTGTGGCTGTTCAAGATCCTGATGCTATGATAGTCGAGAAAATATTGAACTCAAGAATGCACAAGCCGGAGGAATCGGAAGAGGAAGTGGAACAGTTTCTGATAAAGTGGAAGGGAAGAGCGTACGTGCATTGTGAATGGAAGACTGCGGAGGAATTGGAAGAGATTGATAAGAGGAGCGTTGGAAAGGTGAAGCGTTTCAAGCAGAAGAAGAGCCAATCGTGGATTGATGATGATGAAGACTTTAATGCGGATTATGTAATTGTTGATCGAGTGGTAGATGTGACCAAGGAAGAAGACGGGCAGGAATTTGCGTTAATAAAGTGGAAGAGTCTTGGATATGAAGAGGTGACATGGGAAGCCATTGAAACAATACCAGAAGACAAGGTGGAAACTTGGAGGAAGCGACAAGAAATTGATTCAGCCAAACTGAAGGAGAAGCCTCGACCAACTTCAGAAGAATGGACGAAAATACCAACGACGAAAACATGGAAGAGTGGAAATACGCTCAGGGAATATCAATTTGAAGGTGTCAATTGGTTGCTTTATTGTTATTATTATGCGTAAGTGTATATTATAGTTAAAAGTTTTGATTTTGATATTTCAGGCAGAATTGCATATTAGCAGATGAAATGGGTCTAGGAAAAACAGTTCAAACAATCACATTCCTATCGCAAATTTATGAATATGGCATCCACGGCCCTTTCTTGATCGTAGTACCATTATCTACGATTCACAATTGGGTGCGCGAGTTTGAGACTTGGACTGATATGAACGCTGTCGTTTACCATGGAAGTGCATATGCACGAGAAGTTCTTCAACAATACGAAATTTACTATGATAAACGTCACTCTGGCGGTAAACAATGGAAGAAGAACTTGGTTAAGTTGGACGCCCTAATTACCACGTTTGAAATGGTTGTATCGGACTGCGAATTCATTCGAAAGATACCATGGAGAGTTTGCGTAATTGATGAAGCTCATCGATTGAAGAATCGCAACTGCAAACTACTGGTGAATGGACTGCATGCATTCCGAATGGAGCACCGCGTATTATTGACCGGTACACCACTGCAGAATAATATCGAAGAGTTGTTCTCTCTGCTAAACTTTTTACATCCGAAAAAGTTTAACAGCTCGGGCGAGTTCTTGGAAGAGTTTGGACAGTGTCAGACTGACGAGCAGGTGCAGAAGCTTCAAGAAATTTTGCGTCCGATGATGTTGCGTCGTTTGAAAGAAGATGTTGAGAAGTCGTTAGGTCCAAAAGAGGAGACAATAATTGAGGTTCAACTGTCTGACAGTCAAAAGAAGTTTTATCGTGCGATACTCGAACGTAATTTCACGCACTTGTGCAAAGGAGCTTCCGCTCCATCATTGATGAATGTGATGATGGAGCTGAGAAAATGCTGTAACCACCCGTTCCTGATTAATGGAGCCGAGGAGACAATTGTGAACGAGTTTCGGCTGAGTCATCCCGACTGGGACGAAGAAACACTTTTCAACAAAGCACTTATTCAAGCATCTGGAAAATTGGTGCTGATCGAAAAGCTGTTGCCAAAGTTACGAAAGGATGGGCATAAAGTAAGGAAGATTCATGCATTTTCATTTAGTTTAAATGCTGAGATAATTTCAGGTGCTTATATTCTCTCAAATGGTGCGCGTGTTAGACCTTCTTGAAGAATTTCTAGTTAATTGCAATTATCCATTTGAAAGAATTGATGGAAATGTTCGTGGAGACTTAAGACAGGCGTCAATTGATCGTTTCAGTCGTAAAAGTAAGGAATAATTTAAGTAATAGCATCTATATATAAATTAATTTTGAAGATTCGGATCGATTTGTATTTCTTTTGTGTACCCGTGCTGGTGGCTTGGGAATTAATTTAACTGCGGCTGACACTGTCATCATATTTGACTCAGATTGGAATCCACAAAATGATCTTCAAGCTCAAGCCAGGTTTTTTTAAATTTTTTAAAATGTATGTTATATGCATGTTTAGATGTCATCGAATTGGTCAGAAGAAGCTTGTCAAAGTGTATCGCTTAATTACTGCGAACACATATGAACGAGAAATGTTTGATAAGGCCTCTTTGAAGCTTGGTCTCGACAAGGCTGTTCTGCAATCGACAACGGCGTTAAAAGAGAGCAGTACGGCTTTGAGTAAAAAAGATGTGGAAGAGCTATTAAAGAAGGGAGCCTATGGATCGATAATGGATGAAAATAATGAGTCTGCCAAGTTTAATGAAGAGGATATCGATACGATCCTTCAAAGAAGAACCCAAACTATAACTCTTGAAGCCGGACAAAAAGGTTCGCTTTTTGCCAAGGCGACCTTCAATTCGACTCATAACAAAGGCGATGACATTGATCTTAATGATCCAGAGTTTTGGACGAAATGGGCCGAAAAGGCGCAGGTTGATATCGAGAAAGCTACAGCTACGCCGGACAGCCGCGATTTGATTATTGAAGAGCCTAGAAAACGAACCAAGAGATTTGAAGAAAACCTGAAAGACGAGGAAGAATCGGATGGAAGCGATGATGGTGATAAGAGAAAAAGGAATGGTGCCATGTCGAATTCGCGAAAGAGAAGAAGAGGTGCAACTGATGACGATGGAGACTATTCTTCGAGCTATCGACCGGATGAGTTGGCAACAAGCAAGACAGAGTATTTCAAAGTGGAAAAGATGCTTGCTCAGTTTGGATGGGGTCGCTGGGCCGAGATGAAGAAACAGGGCGACTTTGAAATGAGTGAAATGGATATGGAACACATGTGTCGAACGTTGCTCCTTCATTGCGTTCGCGAGTTCCGCGGAGAAGATCGTATTCGCCAGTTTGTGTTTAATCTTATCAAACCCGAGGGTGAATCGACGCCAGCCAGCGAACCTGTTAAAGGTGTGGCTCAGACCGGATCAGTTTACCATCAAGGGTGGGCTGCACTCCCGGAATTTAATCCGCCTAGTTTTGCACTGGATTCCTCCTTCCAGCGTCATGTTCACCGACACGCCAATAAATTAATGATGAAAGTGGATATGCTGAAGCATTTGGAAACGGTAAAATAATAATCTGTGAATTTCTTCATTTTATTTCAATTTTTAGGTGATCATTGGCGACAACCGATCCAACGTTGAGAATTTGGAGGCCAAGTGGACTGATATTGAGCTGAAAGAAGTACCCACTGTATCAGAGACGTTTGTTGACAACTGGGATACTGACTGCGATAAGTGTTTGCTCATTGGCTCTTGGCGTCATGGATTGGAAAATTACGATGCGATCCGTAATGATGATAACCTTTGCTTTGTGGAGAAACAACTACCTACATGGCCGTCAGGAGCCGAGTTATGGCTTCGATTCCGCAGACTGGTAGGCACGAGTCAACGGAATATTCATGACCCGATCTATGAACGATTGAAATGGACCAGGAGAGAGGAACAGGAGTTTATGCGTGTTCTACGATCTTTTGGAATCAAGGACTCGAAAGCTGATTCAACGAAGATTGACTGGGAAACGTTCCGCGGGTTCTCACCGGCTCTGGAGAAGAAAAAGGACGAAGAGTGTCAAGAGCAATTATTCTGTGTGCTCGCCATGTGCACACGAGCGCAGGGAGGCGAACTGGCGCCAATGGATCTGAAGCGAGCTTTGTCGGTTGAGCCGATGAGCGCACGCAGAGCATGCCGCTTGATGAATCGACTACACCTTACGAGAAAGGTGCACGCGCTGGCGACTCAACTGGATTCACCAAATATGAAGTTGTGTGCAATGGATGGAATGCCAAGCGGGTGGACTACCGAGCATGATCGGGAGTTAATGGAAATTTGCGACAAGTATGGCATTGACGGGCTTACGGTTCAATTTGAGAAGAAGTTTGACAATGTGAGCAAGCCATCGGAGAGGACCCTTTTGCGTCGTGTCATTGAGATTGTGAACACTGTGGAGAATGGAAAATGGTGTGGAGCCGGTGATGTCGACACGGTCGAAGATAGCGATAGCGAGGAGAAGCGAGAATTAGCCGCACAGGTATTGCGTCAACAGCAACAACAAGCGCAATTACAGCAAAGTGCGAAACGTGGAAGAAAGAGAACTGCTGGAACTGTGCCGAGCGCGGGTGTCAACGATCAGGAGGCAAAGCTTAGAGCTTTGATGCAGCAGATGCTCTTAGCTGGTGGTGCAACGCAGAATCCTAATGACATGGCTGCTGCCGCGTTGATTCAGTCGTTGATGCTTCCGCAAATGATGGCCGGTGGAGCATCGACGGCCACCGCTTCATCGTCAGCTTCGTCACAAGCGGCCAACAATGCTGCGGCTGCTCAATTGATAACACAAATGTTAATGGGAGCCGGTGCGAGTAAACCTTCCACGTCCACGACGAGCTCTGACGCCATGACTCTTCAACAACAATTGGCTTTGGCTGATTTGTTTGCGGCGGCCGCTAGTACACAGCAACAACAACAACCCGCTGCGGCTTCTGCTACCCCCGCACCGAAGAAGACGAAGACTATTCCGAAGACAGAAACTCCTTCTACAAGTAATAGTAAAGACCAAGAGCAGCTCATTTTACAACAATTGGCCAATGCTGGTGTTGGAATGGGAGAACTCATTGTGTTGAACGCGCTACCCAAGGAGACGCAGATTCCGATGATGCACAAGAAGACGAAGGAAGCCGTTCCGGATAGCGAACGACCACAAGTAAAGGATCTAACCGCGTGGATTTTGGCGAATCCGGATTATATGGTGGACCTGAATGGACAAGGAAAGAAGAGAAAGGAATCGAGTAGCGCGAAGCCGTCTGCACCACAAACGCCTGCGGTGCAAACGCCTGCTCCATCGAAGACATCAACGCCTAAACCGGAAACCAGCGATGAGGCGGCGAAAAAGGCGTCGGCAACTGCAAACGTTAAAATTGGAAACAGTTTGCTTATTGAAGATCCAGTTGCTGTTTTTAATAGGTTTGTTATTAGTTTTATTTTTGGTTGATTATATATGAATATATTTTTGTAGAAGCAATGGCGATTTGTTGGCGGCATCCAAGTGGCCGAAAGCCAAAGATTTGAAGTCATGGCTCGAGTCCAATCCTGAATATAATGTGCATTCGAGTTCGTCAGTGATTGCGCAGTTGGTTCTACCTAGCACACTTACTTCGAGAATCGGTGGAGACTCGACGTCGACGGGAACTACGAAATCAGCGACTCCAGCAGTTACCACGCAACCGTCGACGTCTCACACTCCTGCACAGAGTGTAACACCTTCGGCAACTCCAGGTCCCACGTTAACTGCGGCACAGTTAGCTCAACTTGCTGCTGGTGCGGCAACGCCGAAAACATCAAAGACGAAAGGTTAAATCGATTTATTTTTAATTTTAATGGTTAAATTTTAACATTTTAGGAAATTCTAGTGCAGATACGCTTGCGAAGCAACAGCTCGAGATGATGCAGATGCAATTGATGCTGCAGCAGGCGATGCTCCAGCAGTCCGCTATGCAGGCTATGATGTTCCCGTATTCCGCGGCAATGCCAACGTCGACAACCACATCTTCTACTGCAGCCGCTGCAACATCGACAGTAACTACGAGCTCCACCACAGCAACACCATCCATCGCTACCACCAAGGTCCGTTGTAAAAAAAACTATGGGAATATAATTTTTATTGCAGGCTTCTACTGATGATGCAATGAATCCAATGGTATTGCAAGCGCTTATGTCAAATCCACTTCTTTTACAAGGAATGATGATGTCTGATCCATCTGTGGCGATGCTCCTGGCTGCGGCTGGTGGTCAAGTGCCAACGACGTCAGCTGCGACACCGTCGACGACCGCGTCGAAGAAGTCGAAAAATTGAGTTGTGAATACTTTACCGAGGAAAATTGTTTGTTGTTGTTATTTTTATCATCTGCACATATCATGATTGTTTCATAATTGTTGGTTGTAATTGTTTGATTTCTTGCTCAATTTACCTTTAAAATCCCAAAATCCGGTTCAATTTAACAGAAAACGGATTTTGCTTTTCGATTTGGCCAGTCGAGTTTATCCGTTGATTACTGTTTTTAGGGAAAATTGATGAGTTTTTATCGCGGGATATATATGTATACTGAAACTGAACCTCGTTGTTTTCTCAAATTATAATTAATAGTTATATTGTATATTTACATTTTCTGAAAAACGAATAATTCCATTTCAAAAATGATTGTTGATGTTGTTTACATTTTTTAAACATTTTCATGTTGATCTCTAATTATTTCTCATTAATTATTATTATTCTTAATTTTTAAATTTATGAGTATTAATTATTTGCATCCTTTGACTGTTTCTCATTTAATATCGTGTTTTTTGTGAATATTTACTAAACATAATTGTATAATTTATTTTGGTTTTGTTGTGACAGGAGCATTTGATGTTTCAACTACTGTTGATGCATTTTTTTCATAAATATTAATCTAAACGAGCCGCATGAAAATCTCGAAAAAGCGGACCTGATAAGTATCTAGATGATTGTTATCTTCGTTTCCCGCGTTTTCACTCCCGGATTCCACGTTTTTCAATTTCGATTTCAAAACAGTTTTGACGAAACAAAGATGAATCGTGCGCAACGGGTGGCGGCGTAGACGGTGGCGATGGCGGAGGTAGTTCTCCCGTTTAGGGAGAAAACAAAAGCGCGATTGTCATCGTCATCATCACCATCGACATCATCTGTTGTTATTGTCTATGCGTTTATGTGTACCTCAGATTTCGATCAGCAACATTGTTGTTGTTTTCGCCGTCGTCTCCACCCATCATGGACGTCGCCGCCAAACCCCCGCTGATGTTGATGTCGCCATCGCCAGATTTTCGCTATAAAACAGTCGTCCCTTCGCAAGTTGATATTCATTCCATCCGTTCGGCTTCCATCATTTGCACCACATTCGTGGATATTCTTGGATTTCACCTGCTATAATTGAGACGATTTTCAGTTTCTTTGGTTGTACAAAGTGGTATGCTTAAAACCATACCACTTTTCAACTAAAGGAATCGATTCTTGTCACAAATTCGTATATTTTTGTAATTCAGGGTTTTCTGATGATTTCATTTCACAACATTTTCATACATACAGCTAAATACAACTACAATCTGAAATAAATTATAATCAAGTAAGTTGTTAATAATAATAATTTAAGTGTCAATGTGTTAGTCGGGTATCCGATTATTGCTATAACAGGTAAAATAAATAGGGAATAAATTAATTAATAGAAGGGATGGTTAGACTTACAATTTGAAACATGAGCAATAAAATAATTTAAAAATAAAGCAATAAATAGGGGTACTAACATAATATCATTCAATATTTTTAAAAGAAAACAATTCATATTCAAGATCTTTTTCTTGTTTTTTTGTCTAAATACGGCACAGACTATTCCATTAAATGCATCCTGGGTTATCAAATTAATAGTAAAAATAATCATACTACATTAGCAACTCATAGAGTCTTTTAAATTGTTAGTTATAAAATATCGTTTATATAATCTATGACAACATGTTTCCAATTCATCGAAGTGGTACAATTACCTAAAAATAAGAAAATAAAAGATGTTAATTTCGGGTGAAAAATTACCTGGACATATGTCACAGGGAACAATCCAGTTTTTCCATTCAGTCTTCCTTCATACCAGTTCTCATCAATCTGTGAAACAAGCTCAATCAATGTTCCCTCTTTGAAGTCCAGCTAAAACAACAAAACAATTAAGTTAGAAATTAAGCATATTTAGGACAAATCGAACCTAATTAATAAAACTTTCACATAGTTACTTGGGAAATAAAAAAAATTCAAAATCTGGGTCAAAACCTAATTAAATTTCAATTAAAACAAACCTCTCCCTCATTTTGCGCATCAAAATCGAATAACGCTTTACATTGCGGCTTTTGTTGTTGTTGCTGCTGGTTTAATGGTGGAGGCATTCCTCCTGGTGGTGGCATTTGCGGCTGTCCAAACGGTTGCTGTTGGAATGAAGCTGGTGTGCCACCACCACCATTCTGCATTGCCTAAAACAAATCAAATATAATTTATTATGCAGTTATACGCCATACATTTGACGAATTAGTGGTGCCGTGCGACATCTCCGAAGGCGCTGGCGATCTAAAACTGCAAATCTATTATGGCAACGGGTTCATTGCATGCAAATTCAATAGCCGATGGAAAAACAAACACCCAACGACATATAACAAACGTACCTAGATCTCGGGGTCCGACTTTCATTCATTAATACGGGTAGCGGTACGTGTTCCTCTCTTTGTCTAGTTGAAGCTTCGTTTATTCTAATTTTTAAAATCAATTTCTACAGTTTAATATTAATTTTAAGAAATACCTAAAAGACAATTGCTGATGCAGACTCTCGAGCACTTGAACAGTCTGGCGATGAAATTCAAGTTGAGCATCAACGAGAGCACGAAGTTGGGAAATTTGTTCAACGTCGTTGCTCAATACATTGAACATCGACATTTCTGCAAGACGCTTCGATTCTTCCAGCTTTTCTTCAGCTTGGATCATTTCATCATCTCTTCGCTGTTGTCGTTTCTTGCAATCATAGTCAAGACGTCTGCCTTTTAATTTTGTCCGGTGGTGCTGAAATTAATATGAATTTTTTGAAAAAATAGTCATAACTAACATTAACATCTTTTAATTCATTATATTGTAAATGTAATAATGGATCCAAGAAGTTTTGTTTAACATTATCTTCCATTTGATATTTAATATCAGCCATTTGCCTATAAGCCTCCGAGCTGTCATTTAAGGCCTTAATAATTCCAATAACATCCTGTTGAGAACATCAATATACTTTTCCCAGGTCACTTTTTTCTCCTAATTGCTGCCCATATTTTTGCATTATCTCCGCTAATATTCCTTCCGTTTGAGGATATGGTGACGTCTTCGCAGTTCCGCGAACCTTTGACAACGCTGATACCGTAGCCATTTTTGCGCGTGTAGCTGAAAACGATATCATATTTAGCAAGATCATATTACATATATTATACCTGGATTAGGTTGTAAATATTCATTAGTTCCGGCCACGATATCGGTGATAAGATTGTAAGTAGCATCAATATTCTAAAATTTCATATATTACATTGTGTATGGTGGATAATATTAATTATAGCATTTCGTTTGCATTTAACTTTTCATGAGTGCAATAAAAATAATAATTGGTTCCGTTTTAGAAAATGATAATTTTCGTATTCTTTATTTTCTTAAACTCTAATTAATCTTACAAGGGAAGTCACTTTAGCGTCCGCTTGAGATTTTGATGAGACTTGCACCATTGATAGATTCGGATGCGCTGATTCCAAATCCGTTTTCAAAAACGGCGCAATTTTTCTCTGAGCCGAGATATGAGCCGCCAAAGTTTATTTTTGACAGCTTATTTTTGATAGTTTGATGTGCATAAACCATAAAATGTCCGACATAAGGAATAACTTAATTAAATAAGAAAATTATTTTGCGTGAGAAATGTGGCAGCAGCGAGTGGATGGATCAAATGGAATGGTATAGTTATTATGGGTGGTTATTTCGATGGGTTTTAAATATTGATAATGTTTGTTTCGATTTTCTATGCAATTTACAACTTTAATAACTTTAATCATTTCTTCAATTAATTATTGCAAGTTGTTGAAAAACATTTCATTCTTTTTTAAAAAGTTAATGGTTAAATAGCAAACAAAATTAACTTTCATTGGTAAAGTTAAATTATATTTTATCAACATTTATGAAAAGAAACAATAATTATGCCAGTGGTTTAAATTTTTCTGGTCGTTGTATATTGAACAGGGACCATGGTACCAGCGAGTATGAAAACAGTTGCCACCATGTCTGTGAAGTCGTTTGGCATGATGATAATCGCCAAAATTTTTTTCATAAATTACTTTTGAAATATTGTTCCATGAATTTATCGACATAGAACTGACAAACAATAGAACTGACGATTTTCCGTATTTTTTTTAATTGGTGGAATATTCATAGGCCACAATGTGCTGGCTGACTGCCCGGAACTTTTTAGGAACTACTGAATTATAAATCTTGGTATAGTCTTTCACAACGTTTATGCTACCTTATCTTAACCTACTTCGTATAAAAATGTTTGCTATGTTTCCCGCTTTACCCTTATACACAGAATATGTCAGTCTTATCTTCTCAAGCATATTTGTGATACAAGATGTACCATGATTTCTATCAGAAATTTTATCGAACTGAAGACCTACAGTGTTTTTGGAAACAAGTGATTCAGTTAAAAAAGTTTATTATCAAAAGAATTTACGGCTCATTTTGTGTATAAGGGTAGAGGCAACACCATAGGAAGGAATGAAAATATGCTTATACAAGGTATTGGGTTGAAAAATAAGTTCATAGAGTTTTCACAAAGATTAATTTGAACAAAAAAATTTTTCTTCGTCTGTTGAAGAAGTTGTTGAGACAGTTTTTGAGATCCTCTTCGCCATTGAAGAAAACACCCCTCATTTGGTTTGACAGAGGGCAGGAAAGGTGATAATCGGGGTAGCATCACCGTTATGAAAGACTACCAAGATTTATGATTCGGTAGTTCCTTAAAAGTTCAGGGGAGTGAGCCAGCACATCGTGACGTATGAATATTCCACTAATTAAAAAAAAATTACGGAAAATCGTCAGTTCTATTATTTGTCAGTTCCATGTCGACAAACTCATGAAACAAAATTTCAAAAGTATTTTATGAAAAAATGTGGTTCCGGTTCATGGTCCCGGTTCAATATACAAAGACCAGAAAAATTTAAACCACCGGCATAATTATTGTTTCTTTTCATAAATGTTGATAAAATATAATTTAACTTTACCAATGAAAGTTAATTTTGTTTGCTATTTAACCATTAACTTTTTAAAAAAGAATGAAATGTTTTTCAACAACTTGCAATAATTAATTGAAGAAATGATTAAAGTTATTAAAGTTGTAAATTGCATAGAAAATCGAAACAAACATTATCAATATTTAAAACCCATCGAAATAACCACCCATAATAACTATACCATTCCATTTGATCCATCGACTCGCTGCTTCCACATTTCTCACGCAAAATAATTTTCTTATTTAATTAAGTTATTCCTTATGTCGGACATTTTATGGTTTATGCACATCAAACTATCAAAAATAAGCTGTCAAAAATAAACTTTGGCGGCTCATATCTCGGCTCAGAGAAAAATTGCGCCGTTTTTGAAAACGGATTTGGAATCAGCGCATCCGAATCTATCAATGGTGCAAGTCTCATCAAAATCTCAAGCGGACGCTAATGTGACTTCCCTTGTTAGATAACAACAATTTTTAATACTTTTCGGTGAACTATTATGGCACCAGCTTTCTTTTCCTTTTCCCATTAAATTGCAAAATTTAGAAAATTTTAGAAAGTTTAGTCGAATTAACGGTAGCAAGATTAAAATTTAATATTCAAAACATTTTAAACAGATTAAACCGACTATAATATTTGAATATTACTTTAATTTTCAATACAATTCAGGGCCCACAATCATGACTCATTTAAAAAGCAATGCCATTGAATTTTATTATAAATAAATGATAAACCTTTTCCATTTCATTATATACATCATCGAGCTTTGTTGGTTCAGCGGCACCCATCGTTTCCGACAAGTACTCAAATAATTCAAATTAAATATTAACTATTGCATGATTCCTACCTGATTAGCCTTGTTAAGCTGTTTTCGCAATCCGGAGAACGACATGATTGAGAAACTATAAAAAGGGAAATAAACGATAAATTGAATAAATAATTGATTTGAACCAAGGAAACCAAATAGTAAAGAAAATGCAAGATAATAACGTCTTTGGAAAAAGCTTTGCGCACACAATCTGGCACCAAATCTTTCATTCAGAAAGAACACAATGAATAATGAGGTATGCACCAGCCGAAACAAGCAATGAAAAAAACGTATTAAAAGGACAACAAAAGATGGACGCGAGCAATGTTTAAGCTCATTTTGGTGATTTTTAAATGATGTCAGTATGGATGGAGCTTTAAAGAGAATTAATATGTCGATAGTAGACTATGATGAAACTTTTTAGAAACAACACTAATAATGACGATGATGATAGTGCAAATCAATATCAATTAGCTATTGGGTGGAAACAAGAAAACGAAAAGTAAAATAATACATTCATGAAATGACACGACAATTGTTTATGTTTTGCGCCCAATTAAATGTGACAGGATACTTGAAAATCGATATTATAATAAACTATTACCTTACGTTACAGTTTAATTAGCTATATAACTTTAAAACTTCATATAAACGAAATTTAAGTCCAAAAACTAAAATTTAACAGAAGGTCGGCAGAAAAAACTTAAAAACAAATTAAATTACGCTCACTTACAACTACGATAAACCACGTATTGCAGAATTGGAACGTAGTCAAATATTCAGATTTATTCTGTATTTTTATTTTAATAATAATAGATATTATTATGTTCAGCATATTCTAATATTCACAAAGGAAATAAATTATTTATAAAATGGAGCTCAGAGGGAAATACAAACCAAGACAGACTGGAATAATTAATTTCATTTTTGAGCAAATATGATAAAAACAACAAAAAATCAATTTAATCATTTCATATGACTGATAAAAATACTTATCGGACTAGAAGTCTGAAAATAATAGTAATAATGTAATGTTTGAAGGATTAAGCGTATATAAATTTATGCACTTCAACACCCCCCTCCGTTTATCCTCCGCGAATATAGCAAAAAATGAGACGAGGCGAGGAAAAACCTTATATGGATATTTTCAATAGTTTTTTCACATCGAAAAGCTTTGAGAGAACTGAACGACATGCATAGATACACAAACTTATTGATTCAGTATGACTAGCGGCGTCGATTCGTTGCCATCTCTCAAATGGCGCCCCAAACACACTTTTCTTCTTTGTTGTGCAACACACGAAATAAAAATAATAATAAAACAACAACAAACATACTAATTCAGGATATAGAAGAAGACGTGATGAATAAATTCTTCTGAAAGCAAACTCTCTCACTCGCAATTATTGATGACTTGCTCACCTTTAGGTTGCAAGCAAGATTCCCGGAAAATAGTTGAAGAAGTAAATGTTTGAGTGAGGGGAAAAAACTTGTTTGAAAGGGGAAACAAGAGCAACTTGCTAACCTTTTCACGCTTCAAGTAAATTTTCATGTCGATTTATTCGAGTTGCGGTATTTGAAATAATCATGAATATTATTATCAAGTGGTTGATAAACAAATGTGGTCGGAGCACCCGTTTTGTTTAGATTAGAGTGGTCGAAAGAGCAATCAGCCTTGAAAGAACGATTTCGTGTGAATTAAAGACAACTTCCACGTAATATTGAACCCCTCTCAAAGAAAATTTTTTCGTTAAATTAGGTTAGCAGTGATCAAGACAATTTTTAAGCATATCAAAAGATATTTCACCACAACGCTGGAATATTTAAAAATGAAAAAATTATAAATAAAAATCGCATGATATGGAAATTCCAAGGCAGCGGAAAGAGTGTTTCATCTGACTAATAGTCGTCGAACATTTAGTGTTGTTCGCAGTCGCTGTTTGATGAAGCCTTTCACTTTGAGCAATCCATCATTCTGCGGGCTAACATTATAAAAGATGTGAATTTCACTGAAATTTAATGTTTGAGTGGAATTATGAGTAAGGATGACATGCTGACATATTGAATTCTTGATTGAGCCTAGAAATTTTTATAAATGTTCGCGAGTTCTTGAATCACCTTAAATCAGTTGGCCAATGTAAAATACTTCGCCTGCCAGCTGCCAGTTTGTAAATTTTTAAAAATAAAAGTGATAAAATGAGTCAACAATATAATTTTGTAAAAATCTTTAAAACTCCTTTAATGACTTATCGAACAAATTTTAATTCAAATTGGTGTAAATACTTTAATAACAAAAATTATACTTTCCTGTAGATATTTTAAAGCAAGAATTCGTCACTTTGTGATACTGTCCGTTAAATAAAATATTTGTTGATTTTTCCTCCCTAATAGGTAAAAACTATTATAATTATAATCTAATTTTTCAGAATCTTTTGCAAAAGTACATTTTCCTGCATTTTCCAGGAGCACCGCACTTTTGTGTCTCTGTGCTTATAATTTTCTGGTCGTACAGCGGTTGGGAGCTACGACTGAAACAATTTTTATAGCTATTTATGAATATTCATATCAATAAAACTGTAATTAAGTCTTACATTAAATTAATTGCTTTTAAATTTTAAGAATAAAGATAAAACCTAATAAATTTGTGGCTGCTCCTTCATGATGATACTGTATTTCACTTTATAATTTTTATTTTTTTTTATTTTCTTTCATTTAATTTCAATTTTAGTCGCTAGCTATTATCAAATTATAAGAAATTGATGGTTTATTTTCAAATGGTTTTTATCAATTTCACACAATATCTAGTTTTAAAGATTCAAATTTCTGTGCAATCTTCTATTTCGGGTTGACGTTTTCGCGAATTTTTACATTAATTGTGACCAAATATTTATTTGTTTTTAGCAAAATAAACGAACAAACAAACAACCACATTTATTTAAATGGGTTCATGAGAATTTTTTTAAACTAAATTCCTACGTTTGGCTTTTACAGATTTTGCAATACGAGCACAAGGAATCTTAGAGAAAACGTCAATAATGAGGAACAGAGAAGAAGAACTGTGAGACCAGGAGAGGCGCAAGGAGTTGAGTTTTTTCTTTCAGACGAATTATCAAAAAATAAAACAACGACAATATGAGACAACGATGTTAATGGTTCATGGGAGTTTTATTTCCTGTCATTTCTAAAACGGGTTATATAGTGAGTCAAAAGATAAATTGAGAATATTCCAAAACAGATTTCAACCCTAGTATTTAATTCAATATCTTAATGTTTACAACGAGAGCGGTTAGATCTTTCTTTGGAATCTTCTATTGTACTCCACTGCTACGATTACTGCGCATCTTGCAAAAAAATTTTGGACAAATTACAAAACCACGCCCTACTTTTTTATATAAATTCTTTATTTTTAAGCATTCTAAACAGCAAAGCATATCAAATTCGAAGAAGTTACGCTTGGAAATAGAGATAACTTAAAATAAAAAGTTAAGGGTGTGGTTTTTGCAAGATGTGCAGTAGTCGTGGCAGTGGAGTGCTATGAAATACGGCTACGAATTATTTTTTTCAGACAATGACGCTTGTGCTCTAGAAGAAGGACACAATCCACCAACCAGGTAAATAATCTCCTACAGTTTTAATTAATTTGTTGCAAACGCGCTCCACTTAACATTTGATGACTGATTTGAATTTGTGCCAAAGTGTTTTTTTCCGTTCTTCATTTTGATTTACATTTCAACATATCGCAAAAAATGAAAAACAATCATGCACTTTCACGACCACACATACAAAATGTCATCATTAATCGAAATCTTGTTGATAGATAAGATAAATTGATGAGATGAAAAGAAAAATTTGCAACTTTCCAAACAAGACCACCATGTTTCTAATTTTTTTCGTCTTCAATTCGGTAGTGATCTTTGAAAATGACAATAATACAAATTGGAAAAATATTGATGATACAAGTACTCAATCTCAGATTTCAGACAATTTATACATGAAAATTTTAGATTTTAGTGGTATCCCTAAACAATAAACCGTTTTAGTTCACTTTTTAAATATAGAATTCACCCCTCCCCAAACTGATTAAAATGTCTGACTTAATTTAAACCTATTAACTTTTTTTAAAATTTTTAATTGAGTAAATAATAAATCACGCGTGATGATATCACGTAGCGACTTAATTACTCTTGGGACAGCCTAAATCGTAACATGTACTTCTTTTAAATAATACTAATTTTTTCATTATTACTTAGCATTTATTTTAGCGACGGCATTTACCTTGTGAAAATTAAAGAATAAACTTGAAAGATTTTATTAAGATATTTCAGTAATATGTGATTTTAAAGATATTTCAGTAATATGTGGCCGTCAAATTCATTATTTTCACAATTAAGTTTGATAACTTCAACGGTAATTTACTATGGAGAAAATATTAACAAATCTGCCGAACACGATGTACACGAACGTTGGTACTCGAAACACATCTCCTGATGAACGGAAGCTATTTTTCAGTTACATACTGCAATGTCCTCAAGGGCAAAATTGTTTCATGTATTGTCGTGGTGTAGACTGATGAAAAATTAGGGGTAAAGGAGCATACCGAAAAAAAAGATGGTCTCGCTTGGGCTGGTGTAGATTTAATTTGCAATTTGTTTATTATTTCGATCCTAAATATAATAAATTATACAAAAATTTTATAATAGTTATTATTATGTTGATTTAACAACCAATTTAGTAAGAGAAAACAAAATTGTGATGAAAAAAAAAGCGAAATAATAAACAAATTGAAAATTAAATCTACACCAGCCCAAGCGAGACCATCTTTTTTTTCGGTATGCTCCTTTACCCCTAATTTTTCATCAACCTACACCACGACAATACCAACGTTTGTGTACATTGTGTTTGGTCAACTAATCAACCTTATAATAAGTTCTTATTTTAGCATCATCATATATATCAAGAATTATAGATTTTTAACTCAATAAAATGGCCAATATTTAAAAATTAATGAATCATTCTTTAATGTGAGGTGTTCAACTTATTTATAGATCTTAAGGAATTAAAACACTTAATCTGGTAGGTACATTTGCAATGATACGCTTATTCATATACAATTTTCATATTAATTTATTTAAATTGACTTATTGTTTCCATAAGTTTTAATTTTTATTATTAATCTAATTATGTTTAATAAGATTTGTATAAAAGAGCCAGCTGTTCTTGACTATTAATGAACCAAAACTGAGTTTCACCTCAAACAATTTACCAAAACGAGTTCCTCACGCATGGGCTCTCATAAAATCAGTACTATTTCTTACTATCTTGATATCTTATATTATCATGTTTTTAATACTATTTCAATAGTATTCGTTGTTCCGTTTTTAAAACCTTATTTTATTTTATGACAATAATAGTAACATTATTTAATTTCAGATACTAAAACGTATTTATTCACTCTAATTTATATTAAAAATTAATAAAATCTATATAGGAATTGGATATGTCAGATGATGACAGCAAGTAAGTGGTTATAATATTTATAAGATATATATTCTGTTAACCAGCGTTTCCGTGATTAACGATGAAGATCTCCAAATTGCTGAACAAATTGCAGCCGAGAAGAAAGCAAAACGAGCTGCAACTACAAGATCAAAGGTAGATTTGGTGGCCTTCTTGAACTATCGAGATAATAGTTTTCAGAGGAATGCAAATTCAGCCAAAAAACCGAGCCCACGCAAGGCGAGACGAGCAGCGCAGCAGCGGAAAAATTATGCCGAAATTTCTTCTGAAGAAGACGAGCCATCCGAAGATGAAAAAGAATCGGAAGAAGAATCTGAACCAGAAGTTATTGATGTAAAAAGTCGACGGAAGACCAGAAGCTCCGCGGTATACATATATTGATTTTTATTTTTTACATAATTTTTGTAGAAGAAAGTACGCTTAGTGGGTTTATCATCTTCCTCTGATGAAGAAAATAACGACGATGATGATAATAATAAGCGTAAGAGAAAAATATCCACAGACAGTGAGCAGGAAAATAATGAAAAGAGGAATCGAAACAAGAAAAGTATTTTTCAATGAATCCAATATTAAATTCATTTTTATAATGGCAGAAAACAATATCATCGTCTCTGATGAAGAAGATATCGAATTAGGAAAACCAGCACAGTCTAAACTTAAGAATGTAATAATATATGGAATAACGTTTATCACAATGCTTTTGTTTAGCGTCGATCTGATACAAGGGATAAGAAACTGAAACGCGGAACACTTTTAGACAGCGCAGATCTTGCTCAAGAAACCGTAGATGCTGAAAAAGCGGAGAGAGAACGTCGAAAACGATTGGAGAAGAAGCAGAAAGAATTTAACGGAATTGTTATGGAGGAGGGAATTGATTTAAGCGAGGCTTTAACCGGATCAACCATGCAAAGGAAACTGAAAAGTGTGATCCTTGATCCAGACTCATCATCAGCAGACCCGGCTCCAGTTGAAGTGCATCCATCATTAGTTCGTTGAAAAAGCTGGAACTAATTAAACAAATTTCTCTATTTTTATAGGTTCGTATATTGAAGCCACATCAGGCTCATGGAATTCAATTCATGTACGACAGTACTTTCGAAACTATTGATCGCCTTGAAATGGAAGGAAGTGGAGCAATCTTGGCACATTGTATGGGTTTAGGAAAGACATTACAAGTAATAATTCATTTTTTGGGGGATTTTTAATTACATTTGTTTGTTTTAAGGTTATAACATTCTTACATACTGTAATGACCCATGAAAAGATTGGTGCACATTGTAAACGGGTACTTGTTGTGGTTCCAAAGAATGTTATTATCAATTGGTATAAGGAGTTTCAAAAATGGCTTTATGAAAACGATGAGGAATTGGATACAATAGAGGTTTAATTTTAATTTTAATTTTTCATCGGGATAAAGTTTAACTTATGTCTATTTAAAAAATTATCTTTTACTTTAATCAAATTTGAGCTAAATTTTGCCACAAACAACACTGATATACAGGAAATACACAAATCTTAAATTGTGATTTTTAAATACTTCACGCACCTCTGATATATTTTCAATTTCCATGTTAGTTTATTGATATTGTGATAAAAAGAAATCGTGATTATCTTTTAGTAGACTATTGGAGAAACTTAATTTTTCTTCCATTTTTTCTTGGCGTGTATGACTAATTTCAATTACTATGTGGACAAGAAATGATTATTATTATTATTATTATTATGTCTATCCGTCCGTTATTACAAGAATCTGATGATTTTATTGTAGTTTTAATATATAATTTCCGCCTAATCTGCATCTTGCTTTCCTCGTAATATTAATAATTAAACTGGAGCATTTTTTATTTTTTTAATTGTGTAATGTCAGAGCTTCAATTTTCGTATTTATACGCACGTCAGATGAAAATAGAAATATTATTATGTTTAATTATGTCTCGTTAATTTCCACGTAGCCTGAATTGATTTTCATGTAAATTTCCCAGATCTGCACAAAATTATCTTTCACGTATAATATTTTCTGTTTCTACAATAATTAACTTGCCGCTGCGCTGTTGCCCCGATGACTTCGGGTTTTTAAACCGTTATTTATTGAAAACAGTTTCCCGTAAACCACGTGAAAGTTGAAAAAATTATTATAAAAGATCCAATTTTTACCCACTTAAACCATTTTTTGGGTCCTAATATTTTGTCAGTATCAAGCCATAAGGAATTTATCTGCAAATTTTTATCAAAATCTGAGAGCCCGACCTAAAACACTTCCCTTGTGAGCTCCTCCTTTTCTAATTTAAAAATTTTCAATTTCTAAACACGGTATTTGTTCATAAAACCGCCCAGGATCATTGGAATGTCAACATATATTAAAGCAGTGCCTGACTGAATTCATACGTTTCAGGTACAAGAGCTTGATTCCTGTAAAACTATAGAAGAACGACGCCAAGCATTGAAGGAATGGCACAATTCGGATAGTAATAAATTAATATGTGAACTCCTACTAACTAATTTATTTCTTTGTAGCTCCAACTGTAATGATTATTGGATACGATTTGTTCCGGATTTTAACCGCGGAAGATCCACCAAATAAGAAAAAGAAGGTCAAAAAGAATCGCAAGCTTTTGCGGGTGCAAAAAGAGCTTCGGGAATATCTACAAAACCCTGGCCCCGATTTGGTGGTATGCGATGAGGCACACAAACTGAAGAACGACGAATCGGCACTATCACGGACTATGGTCAAGATCAAAACGAAACGGCGGATTTGTTTGACGGGAACTCCATTGCAGAATAATTTATTGGAATGTGAGTAGAATGTTATTTATACGTTTATTATTATATTAATATGCAGACCATTGTATGGTAAACTTTGTGAAGCCTGGATTGCTCGGAACTAAGGCGGAGTTTGCGAATAGGTTTGTAAATATCATCAATCGAGGAAGAACGAAAGATGCAACGAAGACTGAGGTTATGTTCATGAAGAGACGATGCCATGTTCTTTATGAACACTTGAAGAAATGTGTGGATGTAAGATTCAGTTGATTTAAAACGATTAAAGTTTTTCTTCGTTTAGAGAAAGGATTATCGTGTTCTGACGGAAGCGATCCCACCGAAGCAGGAATATGTGGTGAATGTTCGTTTAACGGACCAACAATGTAAGCTCTATAGGTAAAGCTTTTGTGGGTTAAGATCAAGTCAAGAAACCTATTTATTATAGAACTTTCCTCGATTCTGTTGTGGATGGAAAAGGACTGTCTAAACGTTTACTTCCCGATTACCACGTCTTATCAAGAGTTTGGACGCATCCATATTTGCTTATACTGAATGAGGAAAAATTGGAACGAGAGGTTGCTCAGAATCGTATGAATTTTCCATTTATTATGTTTTCAGAGAATGTTCCAAGAGGATAACGAAGATTTGGAAAACTTTGTTGTTGATGAAGAAAGCGAATCTGCCGAAGAAACGCCTTCCACTGATAGCGAATTCATCGAAACTGATTCAGATGAGGATGGTGCGCAAAGGAAGGCTCGTAGAGAGAAGAGGCTGAAGGAAGCCCAAGCAGCCAAAGAAAAGGCGAAAAGGCGACGTCAAATTATGAGCTCGGATGATGATGACGATGATTATGACGACGGTGAACAGGATGATTTGGCGATGCAGATTCTTAAGGACGGGATTCGTGGATCGAAACGTTTGGCGGGAGAAGCTCCGGAATTTGAAGAGTCGGAAACTCCTCCCGAATATTCTGAATGGTTTGCCAAGGATGGTCTTGTTACTGAAGATGATAAAAACAAATGGGAGATTAGCAATAAATTGGTATTACTAGTTTCCATTATCAAGAAATGTGAATCAATTGGAGATAAATTGTGAGTTTAATTGATTTACATTTTTTATTCGTGATGTTATATAGATTGGTGTTTTCACAATCACTGGAATCATTGTCGTTGATTAAAAAAATGTTGGAATACATGGCTGGAACCGGGGAATGGTTTCTCGATGGTCACGAAGCTCTAAATGCGGAAGGAGAGGTTGAAAATGAAATTATTCGGCACGTATTGATTGGTTTGATTTCAGACTTGGTCGTGGATCGAGGGCCTTGATTACATGACTATTGATGGATCGGTGCAGTCGGGGAAACGGGACAACGTGCAGACGATATTCAATGACCCGGAGAATTTAAGAGCTCGTGTCATGTTGATTTCAACAAGGGCTGGCTCGTTGGGAACAAACATGGTGGCAGCGAATCGTGTGGTCATATTCGACGCGTGCTGGAATCCGTCCCATGATACGCAATCGTTGTTCCGAGTGTATAGATTCGGACAGAAGAAGCCGGTTTATATTTATCGATTCATTGCACAGGTGAGATTGGGTGATATCGAAATATTGGCTAGGAAATAATTTTAAGGGAACTATGGAAGAAAGGATATATAAGCGGCAAGTTACGAAAGAATCGACGTCAATGCGAGTGGTTGATGAAGCTCAGATTCAGAGGCACTACGATGGCCATGATTTGGCTGAACTTTACCAGTAAGTTTTAAAGAATTTTTATCAGCGTGGCTACTTTTTATTTGATAGTGTTAATAGTTTTTGAAAGTATATGGATCCAATAGAATAATATTTACGGCTTCTTAGTCTCTAACGCTAGGATTACATAGTTTAGGAACTGGGTCCATTTTATTCATAATTTTGATTTGTCTGATTTACAAAAGTGCAAACTTCTCAATCAGACGATCAAAATTTGTAAACTTAATGTTTTTATTTGAAAATTCATTAAAGATTCTACATTGTTTCATTTGATTCTGTTTTATATTCCACTTATCATATTAGAAAGATGCAACACTAAAGCAGACAATCCTTGCAGCCCTTACAATCTATTCATAATTGCAGATTTAATCCGAGTAAATTACCCGATGAAGAAGATGATGATATCATGCCAATATTCGCTCCACCGAAAGATCGACTTCTTGCCGATGTAATATTGGAAAACAAGCAGGCTGTTGTTGATTATTTTGAGCACGACACGCTGTTTGCAAATGTAGATGACGAGAAATTGACGGAAGAGGAGATGAAGGATGCTTGGAATGACTATGAAAATGAAAAGGTAATTGTATGCTTGAGAATTTTGCGTATTTTATGGAGTTTAGACGATGCCGGCGAAGGCTCCGACTGTTTTTACGAACCATCAGATTCCGGGACAGACAAGAGTAGAGAAAGCAATGTCACAGGAGGTTGTTTCGATTATATACTGTGAATTTGAATATTGTATTGTATTAGGCGTCTATTAAAATGCTACTTAATGATAGTGTTTACCTTGAGTGTATGAAAGTTAATAGGATGGACATTCAAATGGCATTGCGGATAGTTTTCCTTAAGAAGGCGTTGGAGGAGCTTTTACCAAGGATACCTGTCGAAGTTAGGGGTGGAATGACGGAGTTTTCGACACATTTCCTTAAACTTATTCATGTTCGTATATTTCGGATTTTGAATTATTCATTTCTGTTTTTAGGAAGCGATTGGCAACCGACTCACACCAAGCATTTTATACCTGAAAGCAATGCAAACATTTCAAACCGTTGTTGGAATGGTAAAGAACATTGAAACATGTCGGCCGTTACTTGTGCAACTTTACAAAGAACATCCATCATTTTTTGACCCAAAAGATCCAATAGTTTAATTAAGTTTAGTGGTATTCAAAAAAATTAAATCCAAGTAAACGTAAAAACGTAATTAAAACTCAAACTTAAAATTGATAACATTTTAGGATTTTATAAATTAATAATAACGGGAAATCCATTTAATTTAAATTTGATTGAAAAAATTGACGGAAATTCATTATAAAGAATCAACGCAATGTGGCTGGAACATGTTTTATTTAATATTAGATCTCCTTTTTCGCCTCTGCGTGGTATTAATGTATTTTATATGTTATTAGTGATAATACTTTCTTTTATATTTGAAGTACATAGAAGGTTACTGTAAATGAGGAAAAAGCCCAAAGCAAATATAGCATAAAAACTGGCTGGAAACCAGTTTGAATATTGTTTAATCAAATTGAGCTAGGGTTTGGCTTGTTTTATTTATTGTTTTCATAAGAGCAACACCTAGTTAACACGTTTTATTTATTTAAAAACGTTTATTTCCAATGATTCTTTCTTCAGTACTTTGTTAAATATCTATGTATGTTCATCGATGGAATCGTTGAAACAATCTATTCCTGAAATTGTTTTTTATATGTATAATAAATATATTCTTATGTTGCTTAGTTTTAATTTATTTAAAATTGTTTTTATAACTTGAACTTGCTTCTATAGCACTATTATGGGACATTCTGGTGTCAAAGGTCATCCGCAATATAATTCCATTTGCAATGTTCGGTGTTTACAGAAAATGTTAATTATTTGTTGTTTTTATTCATTTTTCTCTATTTACTTTAACTTTACTTTAAGTTGCTGTCGGAAAATAAAATGCATATCTGCAAAAAACACGGATTATTACACCATTTCATTTTAAATTTCGATTCTTTTCATTTTTATTTAAAAAAAAAATCATAGATCTGAAAAGAATCGAACCAACATTGATTTTTCGTGAATCAAATCCTCTACCAGGTATGCTACGCATCCTCTTTTGTTTTAATTAATTAATCCGTTGAAGTTTGAAGAAGTATTTTAATGTCTATGGTGTAATAATCCGTGATTTCTTTTGCGGAAATGGATTTTATTTTCCGACGGGAGCAATTTCCGATTTTCCTAGATTTAATAACATCCTCGACCGATGGCTTAGAAAGCATGTTGAAATACATTAAGTTGCGGATGTCTGAGAATACAGACTATAGCCTGAAATAAAAAAAAGATGACAACAATTGTGCCCGCACTGAAAAAAAGGTATTGGCACCGGACCCGTTTTCGGTCCTGGGGTGCAGGCTATCATTGGATGCGATGAATAAATTGTGTTTAGGAGGAAATTTTAATGTGGTATTTTGTAGAATTGTTTCTTAAATGTTACTCAAATATTGTAGATGAGCTCTCGTTTTGAGAAAGGCATTTGGCGTGCAACCGGTTTGTGCACAAGACGACATTATTTCATATTTAAATGCTATTCTATAAAAATTCTTTTTGTTTTGAATAATATATTTCAATTTCCGTTGTGTTTAATGATAAATTCCATGATTATAATAGAACAATTGTTTGAATTATGCTGATTTTAACATGGTAACAATTTTTATTTTCCTTTAAAAAACTTAAGCAACATTCTTAATTCTAATTTTGTTTAAAAGAATAATGTTTACTTTTTATTAGTATCCCTTCAAAATGTATGTTTTCTTTTCTATTGTATAAAGACAGATGGCTCTTACTAACATTTATAACTCATTTCATTCGCGATGACATTGAAATTCCAAACAATATCAAATAAAACGTTACTATGGTGGCGAACAAGAATTGTAGCGATAATTTCAAATAGGTTAACTAATCAGAAAATAGACCTGAATAAATTGTTTGGTGTGATTCTTCGAATATTTGGAGTTATTTGTCGTATATTTGGAGTCATACGCCTTATGACTGCTCCAATTCGGGCAAATCTTGAAGTTTATCGCCATATTAGTCACATTTTCATGTTAAATCTACCTTGGTTGTCGATCATTTCCAATGTTTTCTTCTTCGAAAATTGATTGATGCATGTTACTTGGCTCAATGTTGACTTCATAATTCATCCAATCATCACTTACGTTTTGCGACATTTGCTTCAAATTCGTTTCACGCCTATAAATCTGTTTTTTCTTTAAAGTATTGTCCTTTTCAGAGATCGGTGCCTAATGGAAGAGCAAAAAAAGAAGAAAAAATGATGGGCGGCCACACGGCCACAAACAGCTTTTTCGTCAATTCCTCTTCAATGTGTGCTGCCCATTATTTCGTAAAAAAGAGCGGCCGTCCAAAAGGAGAGGCCCTCCAAACGAGAACCTCATTCCATCCTAATTTTTTTCCTCTTCCATTAGGCACCGATCTCTGAAGAGGACAATATTTGGAATAGAATCTATGGAATCAATATGTTTCGGTTTTTACAAATTCATTTGGCGTGCGACTAGTTTAGTTTTTTGCTAAAAGCTTATTCTTTACGATTTTAGTTGACTTGCATCGAGAATCAAAAATAACAACAACAACAAAACTATTATAAAATAAAAAAATACTTGCAATTGGAGTACAGCTTGAACCGCTTCAGGATTCCGGCAAGCTGACAAACCAGAATAGTACAATGGATCATCCAAATTCGCCGAAATATGATTCAAATACTTTAAAAATGTACAAAAATAAATTAATCAAACAAAGTCTCAAACTTTTTCACGAGATAACGGCAAATTAAACATAAATGAGAGTGAAAGAAATTGGAAGCACGTTTCAGCGTCAACTGTACGTAATGGAACACTTGAAATTGACTAGAACATCAAAAAAGCTTATCCAACAAGGCTCTTAAAATATACCGTATCGATACATTTGATTATCCAGGACAATCCAGATTGTTTCGAGAAATTTGCCAGTTCGGCAATAGTTGATACACGTACGCCATTAAGCTGGAAATTGTACTTTCGTTGGAAACTTTAAATGCACAACAAAAGGTTTTTAATTGTTTTAAACTTCGTAATATTATGTTGGCGTTAAACGGAAGGAATTCTACAGTGATTTCTAAATACTAGCTCACACCAAATTCTTTTATCTTTTAATTTTAATCGAAGGAAATCTTTTAGCACGCCAAATTAAAGTTTATTTTCCCGTAATGGTATTAGTCCATAAATTTAAGATCACGAGTTTTATTTACAGCTCTTTCTAATATAAATATTGGTGAGCATTTTGGTGAGTATTTTTCATGGCAAGCACATTTAGGGATGCAGGCCAACTGTATTCGCACGACAATCGTAATGTTCGATTCAGAAATGAACAAAGTATTAATATTTTCATGAAATGACTTCTAATTTCACAATGTTAACAATGATTTTTTTCAAAACAAATTTGTTTAAAGAAAAGCTGAAAAACTTGTGCAGGTCATATTTGTGTAAAGTTCACGTAAAAGCTGCAAGACCATGGCAAATATAAGGTTTAATCTTGAAGACAAGCCTCGAAGCGGACGACCTGCAGAATTAAACGGAGAGTATCTGAAGGCATTGGGAAATGCTGGAAAGAAACGCCACGGTCAACAAGGAGCTCTATGTTGCCCCCGTAAATAAGGCTATTCGACTGAAAAGACCCGATCGACAAGGCCAAGTCATCTTGGTCCACGACAATGTTGCACAAGTCGTCGAAACCATCCTCCAAGAGCTCGGAACCACCCAAGAGCTCGAATGAAACTGGCTCAGCAACTTCATTGACACCAGACCGGGCGATTTTTGAGGAAACGGCATTGATCGAGAGGTGGGAGGAAGTCGTAAACAAAATCTTTGAAAAAAAAAACTACGAACTTATTCCTCAACCCAATATTTGGATCATAAGGATTCTTTCTGCATCCCTTGTGTTTAAAAATGTGCTATTTTGATTTGTCGTGATGCGGTTTTGCAATTTGTCCATACCTTTTCTGCAAAATGCCCACTACCCGTGGCAGTGGAGTGGTTATATCAGGGTCGCACGGAAAACGGAAGATGGAATTCGAGTGAAGATGATTAAACTACTGGGAATGGAGATTTTTCTTTCTTCTTTGGAGCGTGATCCTATTATTTGGCTTCACACGTTTTGTTGTATTATTTTTGTTTTGATTATTCATCTGTGTGGAATCTCCCAAGATTATTCCTCACTGGATAAATAAAATCACGCCAATGATAAGGAGAGTGTGGGATGGGGAGTTTTGGAAAGAAACAACTCAAACTCGCTGACGACAGATCGTCCCGGCATGGCTCTTTGATCAACATAAGAAAGGCGAAGCCGAACATTCTGAAGAGAATTGGTCCGCATCTCGACCCAGTCAGAATGAAGACGGGCAATCAAGTAATAAAAGTAATCAAGTTTCCATGTATTCAATTGCTTACGAATGAAGAAAAAGTGTGTGGAAACTAGTTATTCCTCATCGGATTGGTTTCCCCTCGAAGCCGGCACCGTGGCATTGCACATTTTAAATACCGAGTAGGGTAGCACGGAAATCGATTTTTTTCTAAACGGACGACGGAAAATGGAAGATGGAATTCCCTGCAACCCTGATATACACTAGCTGACAAAAGTTTTGTCACAATTTTTTTTTCGGGTTTAACTATTTTGTGACCTGACCAAATTGGCTGATTTTTTTATATGATAGATTCATATGTTTGTAGATTATTTTACAAATTCCCGCTTGTGATTACGATGATTCGTTTTATAGTGACAAGCGTTTATCGTAAAACGCGCAGCTCAAAGATATTACGCACTTTTCTTGCACTGCATTTTTTTAATAATTTTTAAAGTTCAATTATATTTTTTTCATAATTTATTGAAAATAGCAGTAATTGGCAACATTTTAGAGATGACTCCACGTAAAGAAACTCCAATTGCCACCCGGCAAGCTGTTATCAATATGAGGGAAAACGGAATGCGTGGTACCGAAATTGCCATGGTAATTTAAAACAAATTCTGCTACTATAACATTTTAAACACTGATTCACATAAAATATCAAAAAATCAGCCAATTTGGTCAAGTCACAAAAAAGTTAAACCCGAAAAAACATTTGTGACAAAACTTTTGTCAGCTAGTGTATATAATAAATTTCAGAACAATATATAACATTTAAACTAATTCTTCTGTTTGTTAACAATTATTAATAAATAAAATAATGAAAAATAATAAAATAAAAGGTCGTGCAACTTTTGCAATGCGGCGCGGTCTTTTGCATTGCAATAGTTTGGCCCCTGAAATGTAACAACTAACAACACGACGGTAAATACAACTTACAAGGGAAGTCACTTTAGCGTCCCTTTGAGAATTTGCTGAAACTTGGACCATTGATTGATTCAGGTGCGCTGATTCCAAATCCGTTTTCAAAATCGGCGCAATATTTATCTGAGCCGAGATATATCAGCGCATCCGAATCTATCAATGGTCCAAGTTTCAGCAAATTCTCAAAGGGACGCTAAAGTGACTTCCCTTGTTAAATGTGGTGTGCAGACATTTAATTAAATGTATAATGTTCGTGCAATTGATGTGAAGTCTTTTGCAATGCGGTGCAGTTTTGTGGCAATGGATGGCATATAACAAATGTAACCGAAACCGACCGGTCCCATGTACTGAAACCAGTCGGTTGACCGATAGGTTTACCAGTCGGTTCCAGTTCGGTTAACGGACCGTCCCCAGTTTGCCTGTGTAAAATACTTTTGGGCGCTTTTCTTTTACTTTTCCTTCAGTTTACAAGCCGACGCGAGCCAAAAAAACCTTTTGTTGTTTGGCATTTAAGCTAATTTAAACTTATACGAAATAAAACCAACACTAATTGGACGTTTTGAGATGGTCAGGATCTTCTCAACCATTTTCCCAAAATCCACGTCATAATCGCTAAGATCGATGCGTTTCGGGAACTTTTGCTGAAACAAGAAACACCACACATAAGGTCGTTTTTGCATTCACTCATCGACAACACAGTTTTTCGTCCCCATTGACAATGACGAGTGAGTGTGTGTGTGCGCGAGCGCCACACAAACGTTGCCTCATCGCCACATCATTTTTATTTTAGTTTATTTTTTTTGGTTTATTTAAATTCAATGTACCTAGCCGAAAACAGCAAGAATATTCTGCCGCCGCCCCCCGTATTGATGAATAGAACTGATTGCACTTGCGGGCGGACAATGGAATGTGTTGCGGATCGATTGAGATTAGACACAGACCATTCCAAATCTCGCCAGATCATCAAAATCGCGTCGGAATGTTGACGAATCGGACAGTTGGAACTCGACAAAGTCTTGGCTCGAATGTGCAGTCTTCATTTGTTTTTTTTTGTTAATTTGTTTAGAAATGATTATCAATCAAATGGGGTTTTGTACATTACGTCAATTCTTTAATCTCTTTATATATATATAAATTCTTTACTAAGTGCTTAAAATAGACATATTTTATCATAAATTGAATTATTATGATAATCACAGATATTCTCTTTCTCTCTCTCTCTCTTACCATGTGTTTTTCCATGGCTGATTGCTCTCCTCCTCCTGTTCTTTATTATCATTATTATTATTATTTTAAACAATAATAATATAAAAATGTTGTATTTTAAATTTTAATGGGATTATCCAACGTCATATCACATTTTGTTATCATCATCAACAATATGTTCAATGTTTCAGGCATTTCTAGATTTTCCATGCACATGTTAATTGCCGATTATTGACGAGTGGAAGAAGAAGCAATAATATTTATTACTATTTGAGGGATTTGGTTTTAAAAGAATTCCGTTTGTAATTTAAGACAACAACGAACCAATATTATATCACAATGCTTATCAAGGTTCGTTTTGAAAGCGCTCATTTTCTTTCAAATAAAAAAAAACAAAACAGTATCTGTTAAAATGTGTATTTTACCCGACAATGTGTCATATTTTGTCAAATTTGTTGCCTACAACTCTACATTCTTGATTTTACCATAGTGATGGATTTGTTTACCCAGTCGTATCAACATTGAGGTGCTTTGAGCTCTACCGATTGCGATATATTTGTAAAATTCACTTTAAACATCATTTAACATAGCTGCTGTAAAATAAAAATGCAGAAATTAGTCGTGATAAAACTTTGAAAAATTGACAATTGCGGGTGGTCCACTACCAAGAAACCGCGCCGCATTGCAAAAGACTTCGCACCAATTGCAAAAACTACTTTTTAATTTATTATTCTGTTCTTACTTTGGATACTTTGGAGTCCGAATCATTCTCGGAGTGAGAAGCGGACTAACTCTCTCCAATTTGAGCGGCTGCGCCGTGCCACTGCCGACCATGCAGCTCTCGTCTCCAGGATTCCTATCTGTCCTCTGGTGGATCTTGTCGTGGGCCGTTCGTGGGTGAAGCGCGTTTTAGGTCGTCCTTTTGGTCTAATTGATCCTCTGGGGTCCCATTCTGTTCTTAGTTTTCCGTTGGTCCTATTTCGTAGTTCATCCGGTCCTAGGATTCTCTCATAACTACACACCTTCCCTGGTATTCCTTGGAGGTGGCTTACCAGGCCAAGTATTTGCCGCTACTATACAAGGGTGGGGGACTATTCTATTAGCCTGTTCTACGAATGGTGGCAAACTCCATTCGATTTGTCGAAGAACAGTTACCCTTCTGCACCGCGAGGAGGTTAGAATGATGAAGAGTAAATATAAGTGACTTGTAAATATTGAAAAATAAAAATAATAAATTAAAAGGTTGAGTTTGCAATATTGGTGCGAAGTCTTTTGCAATGCGGCGCGGTTTCGTGGCAGTTGTTATAACAATTTCGTGGCAGTTACACCGATTTTTTAAAATGAGATCAGTTTAGGGAGCTAATTCTATAACAATACAACTTGGCGTGCTATATATAGTTTATACTGTTTTTGTCAGTATTCGAGTTTGAATATATAATCCGTAATCCGCTTCGAGGCGTGTCTTCAAGATTAAAGTCGCCATTTTTGTGAAGTAGACAGCCCTAAGACACCTTCTCCACACACACTGCATATTTCCCGAGCGGCTTCGGCTGCTTTTTGCTTTCGATGAAAAGCGAAGAAGAGCAGATTTTTGCCTCCTGGATAGTTAATTTCTAGGCCTGAAAAATGATGAAAATTTAAAATTTCAGAAGAAACTAAAACACAGTTTTGTAGAGCAGAAAAAGCGCTATCAGATAAATATACACTAGCTGACAAAAGTTTTGTCACAAATGTTTTTTCGGGTTTAACTTTTTTGTGGCTTTACCAAATTGGCTGATTTTTTGATATTTTATGTGAATCAGTGTTTAAAATGTTATAGTAGCATAATTTGGTTTAAATTACCATGGTAATTTCGGTACCACGCATTCCGTTTTCCCTCATATTGATAACAGCTTGCCGGGTGGCAATTGGAGTTTCTTTACGTGGAGTCATCTCTAAAATGTTGCCAATTACTCCTTTTTTCAATAAATTATGAAAAAAATATAATTGAACTTTAAAAATTATTAAAAAATGCAGTGCAAGAAAAGTGCGTAATATCTTTGAGCTGCGCGTTTTACGATAAACGCTTGTCACTGTAAAACGGATCATCGTAATCGCAAGCGGGAATTTGTAAAATAATCTACAACCTTATGAATCTATCATATCAAAAAATCAGCCAATTTGGTCAAGTCACAAAAAAGTTAAACCCGAAAAAACATTTGTGACAAAACTTTTGTCAGCTAGTGTATACACTTTGCCAAATAACAAGAAAATTGCCTGGCATATCTAACATAAATCCAGCACGCCAACTGAAAATTACGATTTTCTGAATTCTAAACGTGTCTAAAAATTTTACGTCTGTTCAATAAAACATTGTTTACAACAAAATAACAAATGCTTATGCGCAGGCGTATTCCGCCTGCGCTATACTTGGTTTGAGGCTGAAACGACGAATTTTTGAGTTGAGAGCTGAAATTTGGTTTATGGGGTAACCAAACACGAGGGATTCAGATCCTGAATTTTCAGCTTCGTACGATTTCAGCATCATGCTGTAATATCTTGTAACGAGCTACATGGCTGCATCGCTCTGAACTTCAGCTGCCATGCCTCGTTAGCTACACATTCAGTCCAAGACAGAGGATGAAATGTTTATTGTAATATAATAATTTTACTTATATACCCTTTCTCAAGGGGATGTGGCTTGATACTAGTGTCTCTATACAAAAATTAGATTTTAGAGCGTTTACTGAGCTCATTTAATTAACACACCAGATGGCGTGATTTAACGTTCAATAGCTGGAATGGTCCAAATATACAACCCAATGATTCTATTTGTCAATTTAAAAGGAAATATTCAGGAGTACCGAATTCCACTTCCATTAACAATCGATGAGTTCCGAATTGGACAACTGTATGCTGTTTCGAAATGCAGCCGAAATGAAACTGGCGGAGGAGAAGGCGCCGAGGTAAGCCATCTCGGCCATCCTCATCATATATATGATTAAAGTTTCTAAAACAAGAAGAGTTCTCAAGTACCACATTGGTGCCAGGACGAACCGTGTCTGGCATCTACACTCATAAGATTTACCGCCTTCGATCAAAGGCTCCTTGGGTGTTACAGAAGGTTTCTTTGTCTATCAACAGTTGTTAATTTGTTTTTAGTTATTGCCAGAAGATGCGTTCGAGATTCACGAAGAAAGCTGGAACGCCTACCCGTACGTGAAAACAATTATAACGGTGTCGTGCAATTATTGTCTTTAGTCTTCTCATTTAAAGCCTATTGAATTGGTTTGATGAAACGATTTCTTACAGAACCCCAAGTATATGAAGAACAACTTTAAGCAAACCATCGAGACTATCCATTTGGCTGACAATGGCAGTTCTGATAATGTTTTTTAACCATTGAAACTTGACTAATCATTCATTTGCAGCCATTAAATGCGCCGATAAATAGAGAAATTGTTTATGTTGATATATGTGATGACAAAATATACGGAAGATCCGGTTATAGTAAAGAAAGGGATCCACTGGTTTGTTATCTATCACTCGTCTCCCTCGAATATTGCTAATTTCAAGCTCTACCGCTCGGAAAAACTCGATCGAGGACCACTGGAAAATGAATGGATCAATAACTTTGAGCCCGTATCCAAGCATTGTACCAATTTCCTAATTTATTCTCTTTCTAATATAGATAATGTGCGCATACAAACTCGTCTCTATTCATTTCAAATGGACCGGATTTCAAACGCTTATCGAGAGGACGATTCATAAGCAATATCCAAAGGTGTTTGGCATATTCCATCGGTAACCGATCGCCAATATGTCTGATTTTTCACGATTTCAGCGATGCGTGGGCGTATTCAGACGTTTGGGCAACGATGACAATGGACGATATTCGGAAGTATGAAGAAGAGACTGCGCGGGTAATATTTTGAGTGAAAATCATTTTAAAGTCACGGACTGAAATTATTCATATCATGGATGATCCGTTTATTTATTCTAAACAGCAAAAAAAAAAAACATTAAGTGATATTAAATGCCGGATGTGCAGTTTTTTTTAAAGATTATTTGTACTTTTTCGTCGTTTGGGCAACGTTAAAATTTAAAATATATTTTTCAATTATGGATGTTATTAAATAAAGGAAAAGCGGAAATTGCTCCCGTCGGAAAATAAAATGCATTTCCGCAAAAAATCACGGATTATTACACTATCTCATTTTAAATTTCGATTCTCATCATTTTTATTTTAAAAAAATTCTCAAAAAATCGATTTTTCGTTAATCAAATTCTCTACCAGGTATTCTCTTATATTCTAATTAATGAACTTCATTTTGAGGAAGAATTCTAAATTAGATGGTGTCATTTTCCCTGATGTTTTGCGGAAATGCATTTTATTTTACGTCGGGAGCAATTTTCGCTTTTCCTAGATTTAATAACATCCAACATTTTATTGGATGAGTGAGCGAAATGGGATTTTTCGAATTTCGGAATCTGGAAGAATCTCTGGTAAACATCGTTAAATTAAAAAAAAAATTAAACTAAATTAAAGTCTAATGATATAACACAACTTCATGCTCACTAGAGCCAAGGTCATTAAAATATTGTTAGGTTAATGAAAAATCAGGGTTAAAGGAACATTCCGAATAATAAAATGGTCTTGCTTGGACAGGTGTAAATTTAATTTGCAATTTGTTTATTATTTCGATCCTAAATATAATAAATTCTGCAGAAAATTTTATTATAATAATTAATATGTTGATTTAACAACCAATTTAGTAAGAGAAAACAAAATGAAACAAAATTGTGATGAAAAAATAGCGAAATAATAAAAAATTGCAAATTAAATCTACACCTGTCCAAGCGAGACCATTTTATTATTTGGAATGCTCCTTTAAACCTGATTTTTCATTAACCTACACCACGACAATAAATAAAACTGAAATAACAGGATTTTTAAATTAATTTTGGTATTTTTAAAAAACATTTTCGGTAGGCTTAAATGTTTCAACTATTTTGTATACAGTAAACATATTTCTTTTCTCTTAGCCTGCTTCTGAATACTTAAAATCGATGTTTTTAAGATTTCTCTCGTGGCCGAAGCGCGTTTTGTTCTCAACCGACGCGTTGGGATTCACCAGTGAATAATAATCAGCTATAATAACTTAAACAGAAGAAATGCTTTGTGGCTCCATACGATTTCAGTCCAATTGTTTAAAATTATGCTCTATTGCAGATCCTTCGCAAACAAATTGCCGAGCCGCAGAAACGTGGAACCTATTGCGATGACGACAATAATAACAAAAGATAACTGTTGATTTTGTGTAATTATGGCTCATCATAAAATATTTATATTTTAAGCAAATCATATTTGTTCGACACATTTCTAATTCAAGACGACAATATAACCTGAAATGGTTTCGGTTATTGAGCTGTTGTTTAAATCTTCTAAAAATCCTATATTTTCTTAAAATCCGTATATTATTGCTCGCCGATCTGCCCTCTGTCAACTCTTAATCTCAACAAAAAGTTTTCAAATTATTTGGTTTTAAAGTTTTACATCTTATGGTGTTCTTCTGTAAGGACATGGTTACAGACAGACAAAAATCATGCCCCATCACGTAGTTATTAATAAACTGCTATCGGAAATTTACCATATAATTATTCAACTTATACAAAAAATACATTTTAATAGTTATTAAGAGTATTTTCTTTCAAATATAAGCAACACCAAGACCGAAATTATGGTTTCATTATAAAAGTTTATTGAGGCTTTTAAAATATGAAAACTATTGTTCTCTTCGTGTCTAACAAAACCCACAAATTGTCAATCTTAACAATTATTATCAAATCTATAAAGTTAATTGGTCACAATAAATGATAACAAAATTATTATTATTATACACATTATATTAATATTATGCAATACATATATTATCCTGTTATATTATAAGTACCTCTTCCTAAACATGCAATAAATTTTCATCTAACAATTCAAATATCCTAATAAAAAAGTTATAAACATGGGAAATCATCAGTTCACTCATCCAATGGTAATGGGTTAAAACGATCGGGACCAATCAAATGAGCATAGACCGCATATGTATGACAAGACGCACCAAGAAGCACAAACACGTGCCAAATCGCGTGCGCAAATGCCAAAATTCCATCGAGCTTGAAGAAAACAACGCCAATCGCATATATCAAGCCACCAACTATCATCCATTCGAGACCTGATCGATCGTTCTGAACAAAATTCAATTTTTTTAAGAATATTCAAATCCTCGCTAACCATTGAGAATATGGCAATCGACGGCGTCACAGCAACAAGTACATAAATTATAATCTCAAGCGTTTTGTACTTCTCATGAAAGTTGTACTGATACAATATTCCAAGCAATGCAAACACCCAAATCATCCATTTCAAATTCAAGCCCGGATAACCACAATGGCGTAATGTCAGCCAAGGTGTGTACGACGCGGCAATGAATAGGTAAATTGCAGCTCGATCACATATGTGCAAATAATAGCGTAATCTTCTATGCCTTAAAACTCTTTTTAAACTTCTTTCAACTTCTCGCTGCCAAACTTGTTCTCTTTCCGATAAAGTAGTTCACAACAATGATAAGTAGTGCTGGCGCAGAATAATAAAGTAGTACATGTTCCGTATATGATAATTAGTATTTGTTGTAATTGACGATGCGCATTCGCAAACATATAATAATAAAAGAACACTATCGATGGCCCGATTCCAATCTATAAAAAAGTGAGCATTATAAGATCTTACAATTAATTTACCGCATGAGATAAAGTGTTGGCAACATGTTCGTGATGGGTCGGTTCATACGC
The DNA here is from genome assembly GCA_963931815.1 of Caenorhabditis plicata. NCBI lineage: Eukaryota > Metazoa > Nematoda > Chromadorea > Rhabditida > Rhabditidae > Caenorhabditis > Caenorhabditis plicata. The sequence goes on along the minus strand of OZ007492.1, from coordinate 17,266,968 downwards.
GTGTCCATGCGCAGCCCGTTTATTTTTGTATGAGAATTTCGGTGGCTCATCGGGACTGAATACAAATATTGGTTTTATTAGAAAAAAATGAATTAATATTCCCAGTTCAAGCCAACTTCACTATTAGAAATTCAAGCTCATTAGCGGTTTTCTAAGAAAATCAAGGATTTTAAATATTTTAAGACAAGTTTATTAAATTTGCATGGAAACTTATTTATTATTACTAACGGGAACTTTAAGAATCACTCTTAAAAATACTGTTTTCCTTAGGCCTGTCAGCTTTGGAAATTTAACTGTAAAGATATGTGAGATCTATACAGAATGTTGCGAGCCCCTCGTTCACCGATGTACAATAATTTCTAAATAAATATTATTACCATTACTACCGGAAAAAGGTTTGGCTTATATATCACATTGCACGAAATCCAATCTTCCGTTTTTCGTCTTTTTTTTGAGTTCCTTTTCCGTTTCAAAAAAAATATTTCAAATTCCATTTTCCGTTTGAATAAATTTATATCCATTTCCTTGCAACCCTTGTTAATAAACTAGAACTGAATAATCAAAATAAAAATAATGCAACAAATCGTATGAAGTCAATTAATAGAGACACGCCCTGCATCATTCCTAGAATTTAAATCTTCTTCACGGAATTCCATCTTCCGTTTTCCGTTTAGAAAAATTAATTTCCATTTCCCTTTTCCGCATTCCGTTAAAATTTATTGTCCTTTTCAGAGATCGGTACCTAATGAAAGAGCCAAAAAATAACAAAAAATGATAGTCTTATTTGGACGGCAACACGGCCACAAACTACTTTTTAATCTATTCCTCTTCTATTTGTGCTATTCATCGTTTTTGAGACAACACACATTGATGAGAGACAAAAGAGTGGCCGGCAAAACGAGACCATTATTTTGTCTCAAAAACGAGACCATTATTTTGAGACCATTATTTTGTCTCATTTTTTTCCTCTTCAAGTTTCGCTTATATATTATTATCCTATATTTCAGTTCTATATTTTATTTCAATTTTAGCGAGGAGAGTCATAATTTGAATAGCTTTTATTTACAGTTTTTTCATCAGTTTTCGAAGAAAGTAAAAAAAAATCTTTGAAAATCTTCCAAAAACATCCTTTTCAGACTTTTTCAAAATTCTGATGAGACATTTTCTCCTTCTTTTACCGAATTTACTCATAAAACATGTATTGTTCTGATCCTTGAAGAGATATAATGAAATAATGCTTACTTGACAATTCCACAACTTCCGGGTTCCGTCATAGCCGATTAATAGCAAATCTATCGTACTACAAGAATCGATAGTTAATAAAATCTGAGCCACCACCAACGCTTCTCAACAGGCGTTCATTAAGTTTCAACTGAACTTGTTCTAGGTTGTATTGGTGTCATTTAGATTAAAAGATATGCATCGACGATTGTCACGTAAACTAAATTAGATGAAGTTAAATATATAAAGAATTTATTGAATTGAATATTAATCTAGCCAAATGCCAAACAGTCTTCACAATCGTAGTAAGATCAAACAAATTGATACAATTTTCAACAAATTTATTATTCTTTGTTAAACTATTTTATTAGGGGAAGGATTAATATTTATGAGACGTGAGTTACATCATGTTGCTCTTCGCAAAATTCTGATACTATAGTCGATTTCGTGGTGAATATATAATTAAACAAAATTTAAATATAACACATAAAACAATGAGAGGAGCTCTTGTGGCCGATTGCAAGAAAATCTATACGGGAAAGGGGTTCATTCCATATTAAATTTACCTTACATTTCATCGGCAAATCGAGTTATGCTTTCCCCAATAGATTTTTAATAAGGAATGATTTCCCCATAGTTCTTGCAATCGGCCCCTGATGTTACAATGGGTCTTGAATATACGATATATTTATTTGACGGAATATTTGCGTGTTCAGTCGATGGCAGAGACGGGGCTGTGATCTGAAAAAAGTAAATTACATTTTTCAAAGAGTTATCCCAAATAACTTTGATTGCACGAAAAAAAAATCGAAATAGAAATTTTGTGATTTTTATAAGTATATGGAAATTTAACTAAGCTTGTCTTAAACTATCTAAAAATAGCAATATCTTTCTAAAAATTTATATTTGAGCATGTTTATTGAGCTCATTCTTTTGATTGTAAAATTATTTTTAAGATTTTAGAAATATAAAATACTCACTGTACTTTGCATATTTTGGAGTTCGTATCGTCAGCAACAGCCAACGCGAACTATCTCTCGCCCTAATTACGAACAAGAAGTAGTAAGTAGAAAGTAGTAAAATTAAACTTTGGCAGACATAGAGAACATGTTTTATATTAATTTGTAATTTTAAAATATCTAAAAAGCTTTACTTAATTATAGCTTAATTAAAAATCATAAAAACGGAATTGTCAGATAACGTGCGAAATACCAAAATGACAGTTTTTGTCAAATTTTTATTATAATATGGACAAAAAATTTTTGTAAATAAAAATATTCACAATTTCAATTAAAAAACGGTTAGCTTTGATTTTAATAACAATATATTCTTAAATTTACTGTTTTTTTTTTTTAAATTAAACAATAGTATAAGTTTTTTGAATTATTCAATGCCACACTAAATGAAAAGAACGATTTTTCAATATTTATTTACAAAATTTAAATGTTTACGTAAAAACTGAAATATCGTACTATGACTGACATAATTTATAAGTTTTGATTTAAACAATATTGAAATATTTCTTAAGAGCACATTAAATAAACAATTATTATTACGTCTTCCTATAGTTTGTTATGCCACAATTCTATTCTGGAAAACCACGAGAAAGTGAATTTTAAATGCTTCTAAAGGAACTTCATTCTTAAAATATTACTTTTTTTTTTAATTTTTGCATTGGGATGTGCAGGTTTGAATAATCGTGGGATAAATCCGTAAGATTTAAAAATAATATAACCAACAAGTAATTAATAACCTACCCATTGTACTCGATGATATAGTTCGCTGCCTTACTTGCAGGCAATTTGAAGGACGCGCTGAAACCAACTCATCTTCCACCGTTTCTAAATTAATTTTTGTTTTTTCTAAACACACTCCATCCCCTACCTTCTTCATAATCATCAGCTTCATAATCCTCGACCCTTGGACGAATAATTCCACGACTGTTCACCGTTAAAATAGCACCTAGCGGTTCTTTGACCTCGCCTTCGCTCGTGCAAACATCGTCCGAATCAATCGTCTGAGTTGTCGTGTGCTTCATCTTAGTAGTTTCACATTGTATCCCAATTGAACTACGTTGGGGTCGAGTTGGACGTGAGCTGAGGATTGTTGGCTGTTAATAGAACATAAATAAATGGTTTGGTCATTTAACTAACCATGACTTTATTTTTTCGTCGATCCATTTCGATTTTCCACATCTTTTTCTCACGCTCAGCTTCTTCGCAAATTTTTAATATTTTCTCGAATCTACTCGATGGAGCATCAGAATCCACTCGATCTCCGCTTTTTCTGAAATATTTATATTTCGAAGTGTTGATATCAGAAGACGAACAATTCTTGCTGGTAGATTCCATCGGATTCAATATCATCTCGAAGCATAGACACATCTAACCGTGGGATTTGATTTGGTCGTGGAGGCTCTTAATTCGAGGTTTCAAATTGTTTAAATTGCTCTGATTCCAGTCTCATCAGTATCATGAATACTTTTTTCCAAGAAACTATAATTGTTACCTGGGTGAATATCATCAGCAATTCGAGATGAGGACGACGTAACATTTTCATCGACAACCTAAACTATTATATAAATAAATTAACAATAATCATAATTATTACTTGAACTCTCTTTGCGCGATACTCCTGACCGCATCTTTCATCAACGTTCTGTTCGTTTTTAGTATTATCCATCAACATTTCAAGAACTTGCTTACGAAACTTGTCAAATTCCTCAGATTCCAAATGTTGTAACAAGTCGAGTGGTTTTCCATGGTTTATTGATTGTTTCAGACAAGACTAGAATAATTTCTCTCTTAAATTATGAGTAAAAATATATTAATTACTTTTATGCGGCTCCTAAGAGCTTTCAGCTCTTCTCTCATAATATCCGAGTCATGATTAGAAGAAGATGGTCTAAAATAATAATCAATACGGGATTATAATACAGAAATTAACCAACAATTCGTCAAGTATATCTTCATCGATTGGTGCGCGTTCTATCAACTTGATTAATTGATAACATAAATTCCTCGATTTCCGATGAACAGAATCGTCGTTATGTCTCATTCCTTTTGATTACTAAAAACTAATATTTAATCAGAGATAATTAATAGTTACAATGGGTTCCATATTTCATATAAGCTTGATAACATATTATATCACAAATTAAATACATGAAAGAAATTATAAAAGTAATCGGACGTATATAAGATATAATTTTTGAGGAAAATACTATTTTTTTAATTAAAATTTTTACGGAAATGAGAGTATTGCGTTAGAAGGCGCATCGGGATCTTGCGGAAGAAGACGGTCTGGTCAACAATGGCGCGGGCTTGTCGACTAAAATGGCGAGAGATAGATAGTTCGTGTTGGCTCCGGCTGACGATACGAACTCCAAAGTATCAAAAGTAAATTTTGGAGGAAATGAATACTATTTTTTTTTAATTAAAATTTTTACGGAAATGACAGTATTGCGTTACTTTCGGTCAACATGTATTTATTTTATTCATCGGTAAAAGCCTCGATTATTAACGATTTGCTGATTTGGATCTAGCTTTAAAAATAATTAAAAAATGATCTACAGCCTACTAACAATTATAACCCGTGTTTTTTTTTAATTTTAAGAAATAAAAAATTAAATGTGAAACAATCTTACTTGTAAACATTCATAAAACCAAGTGAGCATGACTATATAATAAAATTGAAGTTTTTTCTTAATTATTCATAAAAATAAGGATGTTATTGATTTTCTCAAGGCCTCGTAATTCTACACAAGATATTGGCAACATGTCAAAAAAACTGCGCACTGGTGTAATTATCGGCATAGATATATCATCATTTTTCCACTCAATACAAAAACACGCCAACTGGTCACAATAGAAAATGGATGATTCAATAACAGAAAAATGTAAACAACTTTAGTGCGTTTTTTGAAAAACATTGATTTTTCTCAATATTTTGAATTTTAAACCTTTTTTACCTAATTGTAATATGAAACGGTACCTAATGGAAGAGGAAAATAATGGTCTCGTTTTGGCGGCCACTCTTTTTTCTATCTTATCAATAAGTGTTATCTCAAAAAAAGATAACAAACATTGAACAGGAAGAGATGGAAACGTTCTTTGTGGCCGTCCAAACGAGAACATCATTTTTTTACTCTTCTATTAGTTACCGCTCTCTGAAAAGTACCATAGATTATATAAAAACTGATGGTGAATATTAAAATATTTTGAATTTTCCACGTTTTTATATGTTTAGATCATTGATTATCAACATTTTCAGCAAAAAAAATTACAAAAACATTATGAATAACGAACAGACATCAACGCCTCCTCGACTTTACCAAATTGCTATAAACAAAAGGAGAGAAAAGAAAAGAATGAGAGCCGCTCTTGGTGAAAAACTTGCCCAGGATCGTTTCAATAAAGTTTCTACAAATATCGAATTGAAATTTTAATAATTATCCTGTTTGAGAAGATGACGCAGCAGAACGAGGAATTAAAAAGGGCTCTAGAAGAACATAAAAAAGACGGTAACTTATATCGCATATTCATGGGTGAAAATGAAAGAAATAAATGATTATTTTAAAAAAAGCTAAAAATAGTTTTGAAATAGCCCCCAAACTCTTTAAAAGTGAAACCAAATAAACGTGAGGTCTAAAAAATCAGCAGGTAGTTAAATATATGATAAAATCACGTTGAAATCTTTCATTTAACATAAGGTTGTGCCACATAACTTGTATCAAAATTTTTGATGGCGCAGTTGGGAACCGCTACGACATAAATTAAATTTAAAAAAAAAACCTGTGTAATAGGAAGCAATTAAAAATTAAACTTTGAGCTTTCTGTTTATTGCGTAAAATAAAATACATCAGATGTTATCTGCGTACTTTGTGCATATATGCGGATTATTAATTGTATTACTTTTAAATGGAATATGATAACATAAATATTGTCGTGGTGTAGGTTGATGAAAAATTAGGGGTAAAGGAGCATACCCCAAAAAAAGATTGTCTCGCTTGGGCTGGTGTAGATTTAATTTGCAATTTGTTTATTATTTCGCATTTCTTTTTTTCATCACATTTTTGTTTTATATTGTTTTCTCTTACTAAATTGGTTGTTACATCAACATAATACATACTACATAATACAACACATAAGAAATGTGAAATAATAAACAAATTGCAAATTAAATCTACACCAGCCCAAGCGAGACAATCTTTTTTTGGGGTATGCTCCTTTACCCCTAATTTTTCATTAACCTACACCAAGACAATAGTAAAAATAACTTTATTAATCAATTAAGATAAATTTATATCATAAGTAATCGTAATAGATTTTAAGAGCATAATTTAAAGCTTAAATTTTCAATCATGAAAATGAATAGATAAAATAAAAAAAGTGAGCAACCGCCGAGGCTAGAACTTCCATAGATTCTATTTAAACACCGAATCACTACCACTTGGCCATCAAAGAATATTTAAATATGCAAATTAGATTGATGATTAGATGAGAACAGTTAATATTCAAATTTTATCATTGGTCGTGTTATTAGGACAAGATTTTGAACTTTCGCATTTTACTTTACGCAATAACCAAAAACGCAAAGTTTGATTTTTAATTCCTTCCGTAATATACACTAGCTGACAAAAATTTTGTCATAAATGTTTTTTCGGGTTTAACTTTTTTGTGACTTGACCAAATTGGCTGATTTTTTGATATGATAGATTCATATGGTTGTAGATTATTTTACAAATTCCCGCTTGTGATTACGATGATCCGTTTTACAGTGACAAGCGTTTATCGTAAAACGCGTAGCTCAAAGATATTACGCACTTTTCTTGCACTGCATTTTTTAATAATTTTTAAAGTTCAATTATATTTTTTTCATAATTTATTGAAAATAGCAGTAATTGGCAACATTTTAGAGAGGACTCCACGTAAAGAAACTCCAATTGCCCCCCGGCAAGCTGTTATCAATATGAGGGAAAACGGAATGCGTGGTACCGAAATTACCATGGTAATTTAAATCAAACTTTGCTACTATAACATTTTAAACACTGATTCTCATAAAATATCAAAAAATCAGCCAATTTGGTCAAGTCACAAAAAAGTTAAACCCGAAAAAACATTTGTGACAAAACTTTTGTCAGCTAGTGTAGGCTATTTCATATTTTTGACAACGCATTCCAATCCTGAAAGGAGAGAGTTATCTTTTGTGTCTCTCTATTTATAAAAGTCTTGCTGCGCTGCGATTCCCAATGCGCCGACAAAAAATTGAAATAGCCTACAGGGTGGCTGAAAATTACCCGGACTATATGAAAACCAATGTATTTCAGTGAATAATTGTTCAAACACACTCAAATTTCATATTTAGTTTATTTTTACAATAACAAACATAAATAGATTATCGTTGTTCGATTCGATCTCCGCGGTTTCTGATGACGGCGCGAAGACGCTTCGGATATGCGTCGACCGTGGCGCGCAGGTATTCCACCGACAATTTGTCCCATTCCTCGACCAGCGCTTTCTTTAGAGAGTCCAAATTCGGGTGAGGCCTAGCACAGACCTTACTCTGTAAGACCCCCCATACGGAGTAGTCCAACGGATTAAGGTCAGGAGACGAGGCGGGCCATTCTGTTGACTTGATGAAGGAGGGGAAATTGTTGGCGCACCACTCCTGCGTAAACTTTGCAGTATGAGCTGGCGCCCCGTCCTGCTGGAACACCCATCGTTGTCCACCAAAGTGTTTTTGGGCCCAAGGAAGCAAGTTCTTCTTCAGGATCTCATTGACATAGTAGTCCTTGTCGATTTTGACACCCTTTTCCACGAAAATCAGAGGACATTTGCCATTGGAGCAGATGGCACCGAAGACCATGACGCTGACGGGGTGCGACGTACGATGAATCGTCCGGCCGAGTTCTGAAGCTTCCTCGGACGTTCGGGCAAGCACTCGATGGTTTTGCGAATTGAATTCGGCCTCCACGGTGAACAGCTTCTCGTCCGAAAAGACCGTCGACAGATGTTCCCCAACCCGCGCGCGCGCCAAAAGGAGTTTTGCCTTTTGGTGCCGTTTGAGCTTGTTGGATTGAGAAAGGATGGCCGCTTTTCTGACACGATAAGGAGTCAACTTAAGCTTCTTTTTGACAATGGTTGTCATTGAAGCTCGTGACATATTCAGCGCGGACGCCATCTTTCTGATGCTCTGATGAGCATTTCGTCTGATTCTGTCTCGGACGATCTTGACGTTCGAAGAAGTCGTCACCGCAGTTTTTCTTCCTCTGCCTGCACGGTCCTGGGTTGTGCCAAGATCCTTGAAACGAGAAATTGCATCGTAGACGGTACTTTTCGGAATTCCCAGATGCTTCCAAATTGCATACGTGCTCATTCCGGACTTGTATAATGCGATAATTGCGGGTCGGTTTGCATTTTGCTTTGCCATTTTGCTAAAACCGAACCAATTATCATGAAAATTTGGGAGATAGTAAAAAAAACATTGCTAATTAAAAAAATTAAAAAACATTGCGCTGAAAAAGCGCCAGTGCGCCTCACGAAGGCGCGAAATTTTAGTCCGGGTAATTTTCAGCCACCCTGTATAGTCATACAATAAATTATTTAGCATTGACCACTTTAAATAAGCATAATGAGGAGATGAAATGCAAAAACTTACAATTAAGAGAATTAACGACAGGTTTGTAAACAAAATCGATTAAATAATGGTTTAAAGTTTAGAAAATAAGTTGTTGCATATGACAGTCGAGCTCTCAAATAAGGCAAGAAAATCATTGGAAAGTGGTGCATAACTATAAAATTACTGTTAGAATATATCATTTTTAGATATTGCTAGATTGAAAGAGCAGTTGAGGAAGAAGTCTACAATGATAACATTTTATAAGAAAATGATGAAAATGAATACGACGAAGATGAATATGAAGAAGAGTTAATAATTCTTATGTAATTTGTATATAATAATTAAATATTTGTATGTAATGCAATTTTAAACGTTAACTCATCACAAATCGAAATAGAAGCCAAATAATAGTGACACCACGTTCCAGAGCAGCAAAAAAAGCTTCATTCCATTCACAGTAGTTGAATCTTCTTCACGGAATTCCATCTATCGTTTTTTAGAAAGAAAATTTAATTTCCATTTATAGTGTATATATTTATCTGATAGCGTTTTTTCTGCTCTACAAAACTGTGTTTTTAGATTGTTCTGAAATTTTACATTTTCATTATTTTTCAGCCTTAGAAATGAACTATCCACGAGGCAAAAATCTGCTCTTCTTCGCTTTTCATCGAAAGCAAAACCCAGCAGAATTCGCTAGGGAATGGAGAAAGTGTCTTAGGCGGTCTATTGCACAAAATTGGTTCGCAGTTCAAAACTGGCGACTTTCACCTTGAGAACACGCCTCAAATCGGACGGCCGGCACAATTAGACGAAGAGCATCTGAAGACTCTATTGAAGGAAGATGGTCAACAAGGAGCTCTATGTTGGCCAGCTGCGCCGCGTAAATGAGGCTCTTCGACTGAAAAGAACCGACCGACAAGGCCAAGTCATCTTGTTCCACGACCGAATGTTGCACATTTCGACAAAACCGCCCTCCAATAGCTCGAATCGGAGGTTCTTCAGCATCCACCGTACTCTCCAGTCCTTGCCGCATCCGATTATCACCTTTTGCGCTCTCTGTCAACCGTTCGATGGCGAAGAGGATCTCAAAAACTGGCTCAACAACTTCTTCGACACCAGACCGGACGATTTTTGGCGGAACGGCATCACTTCGGTCAAAACGAAATTCCACCCTCAGTGTTTGCATTTTTCTCTGCGCGTTGCCTTTTATGATTTGTTGAGTTTTGCGTGTGTTTTCTATATTCCTCATAGACGACGATTTATTTCAACAAATATTTAAATTATTTTAAATTATATTTGTTGAAATAAATGATCGTCTATTGAAGAAGAGGAATATAGAAAAACACACGCAAAACGCAATAAATCATAAAAAGGCAACGCGCAGACAACGATACATAAAATGAAGAGAGATAGCGTTTTTCGTGGTTTTTTGACCGGAGTGTTACGGCTAACCCAATACTGTAGGGTCAGCAACAGAGATAGGCGGAATTCCGGATTTCGTCCATTTTTTCATTCCGAAATTCAAAAACTGTCATTCCGATCATCTCTGATCAGCAATGCTAAAACGAATTTAGAAAATAAGGAACCATTTAGATTCTTAATTTATTATTGTTGTGTGCGGACAAATACAGCTAACGACGACGACCAGCGAACACACTTTCTGTATCTCGAGTTGAACTACAATTTTCCAAAACCGTTTTCCGGATAAATACATTCTTGCATATGGTCTCAGTTCGATATTGATATTTGATCCAGTCTTACATAAACTATTCCATAAATTAATCCTTGCCAATAAAATAAAATAATTTATTATTTACAAGAGACTAAAACCGTTACAATAAATATACCAACGTACGGAAGTACTACTTAAAACTAGAAGAAAAAAATTGATTTCAAAAGACTTTTCTAGCTATGTTATTAATTTATTTTTCATAGAAAACTGGAGAGATTTATCAACATTGACTCCAAACGACCTCGTAGCCTTCTCTTTTCCTACACGGTGAAGTGATTCGATTCCTTGTTCACTATAACTCCCCATGAGCGGAGTTTACCGATGAAATCGATCACGTGAGCCCCCAGAAAGTGAAGTTCATTTGTTAATGGCATTACATTTCTTTCCCGCCATTTTTCTGAAAATTCCAAGATGTTTCCTTGTCCTAACTGAAATCCATTGCCACAGCGGCGCGCCAACTGGTGTGGTAATAAAATGAGCTCAGAAAACGGGCTGAAATCTAACGTTTCAGAAAGATATTCATATTATTAGATAGTTTAAGACATATCTAATCAATTTGTAGTAAAACCTTTTATGTTCAAAAGACGAAAAAATTTTTAGTCACGCTTAAAAATCCGTTATTTCCAGTTGGCGTGCAGAGGCGTCAAGAAAGGAATCAAACTTACTTCTTTTATTGCATTGGCATTCCCATTTCCTCTGGATATCCCTTCAGTTTGAGAAAGAACTTATTTGGTGTGTTGGTTTAACGTTCAATAATTCCTTTCGAACTATATATTCTTGCCATATTCAGAGAATATTTTACAGAATTGTATTAACAAGACCTTGCAATGTATGAAATGTATGTTGGGAATTTTATATTCCATTCCCATTTATTTCTTAATCAGTGGAATCTGATGATCTCTTTTGCCTTCATCCCATATAAATGAAATTTTAGGATAACCAGAACAGTGATTGTGTACGTCTTGTCTTCTATGCTTTTTTATAAATTAATTTTATTCTTCGTCATCTAAATTAGTGATTGTTAAAAGAAATCATAAGTAATAACCGTTTCGCTAGCTCTGTGGCAGTACTGCGTTATCCATCTTCTTAACCGTTTCGTGGTATAGAGTTCCTCAATTTTTATTGTGTTGCCCACCATGTAGTTATACAGTATATAAATAATTAAAGATACCCCCAAATACTTGGTAGGAATCTCCATGCTTCCACATTTGGGAATTTTACAGTTACTTGCACGCATGGGGGGGGGGGGGGGTAGGGGGAGTCGGGGACGAGATGTAATGTTCGTCCACGATTAATTATTCTCTTCTATTTCATTACGTATTACACATGTCGCTTAAAAGTTCTGCTTAGTCTCTGAATGAGATACGGTTCGTTTTCGGTTAAATATTAAGATACTCACATGATTATACGTCCCTGATGACATATCGGTTAAATATTAAACTATTTACATGATTTAAAGATCTTCTAATCGATAATAAACTTGTTCCGTGTAAAACACGAGTAGTCTCAAAAGCCTAAAATGAAATATATTGTAGTTAATTACCAACATAATCATTTACCTTATCCATTAATTTGTTGATATCAATAAAAAAATATTGTGCTCTACGGACACACCGACCATTTTTTGTCTTAACTCATGTTTTCACTTCTTGTTTCTTTGTGATCCGCTCATCACATTATATTTATAGCATCTAGCATAAATATATGTTTCATTTTACATGAATATGCCATACGTTTGACCTGCTTCCTTGATCGGGGTCGCTATTGCCCATCTGAATATAATAGATAAGTTTTGTATTAACAGAAATTTAAATAAATGTCATTATTGAATGTACGATAATCTAAGTTCGGAACATAATTTAATAGATAATTTTTTTTCGATTAATAAAATATATAGTCGTCGCCAAATGCGATTACCGCCGCAAAGTGTGGCGCACTTTTCTAAATATTATTTTTTCATTTAATTTTTATGATTTTTATTATTTTCCACATTTATGCCACGATTGAAACAACATCTAAAACATATTCTTCTACTTATTTAAGCAAAAACAGTATAGAACGAGCCTAACCAAGAAAATAATCATGAAAATTAAATGAAAAAATAATATTTAAAAAAGTGCGCCACATTTTGCGGTGGTAATCGCATTTGGCGACGACTATAACTATTTATTTTTTTCTGAATGGTCAAAAAATTTGCATATTCAAATATATGTTGTGAAGAAAAACAATTATTTAAAAGTTAACAACAATAAAAACTTAATAATAAAGATTTAAAAAATGTTTTATAATAGACGATGTTGTTTATGGCCGAATTTTTGCACGGTCTTACATGTCTTTTATCCACTACCTACTAAGGCATTCCTACGTTATACTATAATACCCGGTGTGCGGGAGATCTTGTGACGGAAAGTCAAGATGAAAGCTAAAGTGCAGACTTTACTAGTCACTCTTAAGATTCCCATAAAGGTTAATTTTATATATTTCTGTATATTTGTTTGACATGCCCGAATTATTGTTATCATTAATTATATTGTATTGTACATTTCAGAGATCGGTGACTAATGGAAGAGGAAAAAAAGAAGAACACAGTCACAAACGACTTTTTCGTCTATTCTTCTTCAATGAATGTTATCCACTATTTAGAGACAACATACATTGATAAGATGGCCGTCTATACGAGAACATTCCATCCTAATTTTTTCCTCTTCCACTAGGCACCGAGAGTCCCTCCCATCAGTGATATATAGCACGGTTTCACGGAATTCCATCTTCCATTTTCCGTTTTCCGTTGTTTTTAGAGTTCCATTTCCGTTTCCCGTTGTCCGCTACAAAAAATAATTTCCATTTCCGTCGTCCGTTTGAAAAATTCGGTTTCCGTGCAACCCAGATATATATCAATGATGGGAGGGACCCGGGGCAATGAAAATTGGAAGTCCCCACTTCCTCTATGATTGAAGATCACATGTGTTGTTGAGTTTTGATAAAAGTAATTGTCCCGCGTCTATTAAAAATGAAAACTGGACAATTTCAATAACGTTTCAATTAGCAAATAGTTTACAAATTTTAATAATAAATTAAAGTTTATTAGCGCGAACGAATGACTATAGGGCTTCATTAAAATTGAAATTATTAGTTTCTCACAATTGTCGCTGTATAATTACATAAATCTTTTTTTTAAAGTTACGCGATAAATAAAGTAAGGCCGGATTTATTTTTCTGGAATTCCGCGTGGAGAAAACAAAAGTCCCGGGTCCCGGGTTATGAATACTTTCAATTTTTAAGGTCCCGCCCGCAAGGAAAAAAAGGTCCCTCCCATCACTGATATATATATATATATATATATATATTTTATAAATTATAGAAGGATTTCTACTTTATACAGCACGCCATTTCCTCGGTAAGACACATAGCGTCTTGAAATACAATAACATTAGACAACGAGATGAATTTTGGTTGAAACGAAAATATTTTAATTTTCGAAAGATTTAAAATAAAAAATGGATGTAGAAACGTCCAGCCGTGAAAGTGCGGCCGTTGTACAAGCTCGTCATCCCACATGCTATTGTGAATGAAAGATATTTTTAATTTCAGAGATCGATGCCTAATGGAAGAGTGAAAAATTAGGGGCGGAGAAAAGGTCTTGTTTAGACAGCCACACGACAATTAATTTTTTTTATTATTTTTTTGTTTATTTCAAATAATAAACAAAAAATAGACAACAAAAATTGTTGAGCAACAAAAGAGGAAGAGACGTGATGGCCTTAGTGGCTGTCTAAACAAGACCTTTTCTCCGCCCCTAATTTTTTGCTCTTCCATTAGGCGTCGATATCTGAAATTAATAATATTTTCTTTTCCTAATTAAATGCCCTTAATTAATTTCACAAAAAGTTTAATAGAAGTTGAATTGTTTTACTAATACTGGATAAAACGGGTATGCGTATGCGAAGACTCGTGATCACGTTTTCCAATGCCGCTTTTTGGAACAATTGTAAAAAAAATTAACGAAACTTTAAGTAATTTACTACTACCTAAAGGCAAAAAGGCTCGTAAAACCTGAAATTTTTTACTTACAATTGAGTCGATAATGACTTTCGTCGTCCTTTCAGGATCATACCTAAAATTTATAATTTACAAATATATCATGTAATGCAAAACCTCATTTCTGCATGTCCACAATGGAATTGCCTTTTCCTACATCCAATGGAATTTTTAATCAATACGTGCCCACGGCACAACTGATCCATATACTCTGTAAGTGTTATTTTTTCATTTTTTCTAAGCAACAAACCTGCTGAATTTTCGGTTCGAAGTATTGGCTTTAAAAGAAATGTTTCGGTAAGCCGAATCACTCTCCAGATGTCAGCCTCTGATGAAGCGCACTCTCCCGAAATACTCGACTATCATTAGCCGATCCCGGATAACTCGCCGATACCCAAATGAATCGCATTTCTTCTTCGCAAGCTACACCGACATTTATTGAGTGTTAGCCTTTTCTAAAATACGCTTACTAAAATAAAACAAAAGGATAGTAAAACCTATAAACGAATACGCGTTCATTATTTTTGTGCGTTCCATCGAATAGCTCCAACTACGTTAGGAAAAAATTTAAATAAATAATCCATACATATTCCTTGAAATTCGTGATGTTTCAGAACTCCTTGATAAATATCTTTCCTCGTTTATATTTGCTTCAAATGTTCAAATTATCTTTTAATGATGTTGCAGGAGGATGGTTCGCATTCTTCTACCACGTCGATAACCTCTTCGACGTAATTATTTTCCTAAAATGTGAAATAAATGTATGTAAATTTTAAGGAAAGTACTAAAATGTGTTCGTCATTCTCTTCCTGCACAACGACCACTTCTTGAACTTCTTGAACTTCTTGGAAAATCGTCGATTCCGTTGTGTCACTGATGACATTTATTTGCATTTCCTTCCAATTCGCCTCGAGGTGATCATAGAGGATTTGTCGTGCTGTATCCAGTTTCGTGGGCCGATAGACTTATCCTTGGCTATTCTTTTTCTCAAGGCCGTTAAATCAAAATTCATACCTGCTTGACGGTGCGTTATCACCTTATAAGGAGGATGTGTGTCCTCCTGCGTCGGGTGGTTCAGTGGTTATTCGTAAAAAATTTATCGTTGGCCTCTTCTGGCTCAACTGTTTTAGCGTATGGAGTGTCCGTGGTCTTTCTCGGTGGCTTGAGTGGATGGTGGGCCTGCATACTCGCTAAGTATTTTATAACACGTCATCATCTAGCACACAAACTTTTGTTCTAGCACCTGAATATTTCCCGTCATTAATCAAGCAAAAATTAAGAAACAATGTAAAAGTAAAAAAATATTTTATTGTCCTTTTCAGAGATCGGTACCTAATGGAAGAGTAATAAAAGAAGAGAAAATGATGGGGCCACAAAAAACATTTTTCTCAATTCCTCTTAAATATGTGCTGCCCATAATTTCGTAAAAAAGAGTGGCCGTCTAAAAAGAGAGGCCGTCAAAACGAGAACCTCATTCCATCCCAATTTTTTTCCTCTTCCATTAGGCACCGATCTCTGAAAAGGACAATAAAATAGATTTTGAATAAAGAAAAATAAATAATTTTTAAAAAATATCCCTGTAATATTGGGGCCCAACACCGAAAACGTGTCAGTGTTGTACGAGCTGGCCTGTTTTATAAATTTAATTGCAACAACACGATTTATTTTCAAAATAATTAACAATAAATTTATTTTTGTTGCATACGAAATTTTTCATTTTAATTTATTGCCGTTTTCAGAGATCGGTGATAAAAAAAATTAGGATGGAATGAGGTTCTTGTTTGGACGGTCACATAAATGTGTTTTTTCAAAAAAAATGGGGAGCCCACATTGAAGAGGAATAGACGACTAATTCGTTTGTGGCCATCCATCTGAGACTATCATTTTTTAAACTTTCTGCTCTTCCATTAGACACCGATCTCTGAAAAGGACAATGCCTTTCTTATCGTACCTCAAACTTGGGTAATTAAACCATTCATTAAAGTAAAACAATAAACAATATAAATAAATAAAAATAGAATGAACTATAATAAATACGTTCACCATTTATACGTTTCATCCAACCAAAAATATAGTTCACGTTATTCAATTAAATAATATGCGTGCGTCAGAACAATTTATTTATTAAAAATATTTATTAAAATTTTACATTTAATATAAAGTTTATTGGATTCGGCCTCTGTTTCAATATAACTTAAGCATCCTACTGCAATAACATATAAGGATATACAATGTTGAACAGGTTAAGTACCATATTAACAAAAAATATTTTATTTATACACATACACTAGCTGACAGAAATTTTTTCACAAATGTTTTTTCGGGTTTAACTTTTTTGTGACTTGACCAAATTGGCTGATTTTTTGATATGATAGATTCATATGGTTGTAGATGATTTTACAAATTCCCGCTTGTGATTACGATGATCCGTTTTACAGTGACAAGCGTTTATCGTAAAACGCGTAGCTCAAAGATATTACGCACTTTTCTTGCACTGCATTTTTTAATAATTTTTAAAGTTCATTTATATTTTTTTCATAATTTATTGAAAATAGCAGTAATTGGCAACATTTTTGAGATGACTCCACGTAAAGAAACTCCAATTGCCACCCGGCAAGCTGTTATCAATATGAGGGAAAACGGAATGCGTGGTACCGAAATTGCCATGGTAATTTAAACCAAATTTTGCTACTATAACATTTTAAACACTGATTCACATAAAATATCAAAAAATCAGCCAATTTGGTCAAGTCACAAAAAAGTTAAACCCGAAAAAACATTTGTGACAAAATTTTTGTCAGCTAGTGTATATATTAGGTTGAACCAAAATTTTTTGTCTAATTGTTTTTTTACCAAATAAAGATTTTTATATACATGTGTTATACATATTTTTAAAGCTCTTGAACAGCTCTTGAAATCCGAAATTCGTGTTCTTTTACTCCATTACTGGAAACAAGGCTTCAACGCAACTGCAGCAGCAAAAATAATATGCGAAGTTGAAGGCGACAATATGGTCTCGGATCGTACTGCGCGAAATTGTTTCAAAAGATTTAACGACGGCGACACTGATCTCGAGGACAAGACACATTCAGGCCGACCTACGACAGTGGATTCTGAAGCAATCCGTGAAGCTGTGGAGACCAATCCATGCGGATACTCCTTCAACAAGACAATGCAAAACCGCACACCGGCAGACAAACGAAGGAAAAGATCAAAAATCTCGACGGCATTGAACTTCTTGCACATCCAGCTTATAGTCCGGACCTTGCGCCATCTGATAATCAGCTTTTCCGATCCATGGCACACTTTCTTCGTGGTCGTAGCTTCAATGACCTGGCCGATGTCGAAAACGGGTGCCGCGAGTTTTTCGCCTCTAAGAACAAGGAGTGGTACCGCAGCGGGATCGAACAACTTGCCGATAGATGGGTTCAAGCCATAGAGTCATATGGTCTTTACTTTGAAACCTAATTGTTTTTCATGTGTTGTAAAATTATGTTTAAATTTTTAATAAAAAATCGGAAAAAATTTTTTGTTCACCCTAATAACAGTCTTGTTGAGGTTTTGAGTGGTAAAGAAGGAATAATCAAGTACTTTATTGCAATGGTCAATAGTTAATCCTTATTATTCGTCTTCTGCTCGCCTTTTTCTCTGTATCAGGTGGTTCAGTGGGATGATGTGATTGTGACCAAATCCGTTCTTTTATGCAATTGGCGGTGGGCGTGGCCTTGATGTTGTTGGCTGATCATTGGTTGCTGAATCTTCCAGAATTCCAGATAGAATTCTAGAAGTAGATCGGTGGAGGTGTAGATCAACATCGTGGCGTGGTGTCATCCCTGGTCACGATGGTCGCATGAAGCGACAATGCATATCTGCAAAAAAACACGGATTATTACACCATCTCATTTTAAATTTCGATTTTTTCATTTTTATAAAAAAAAACTTTAAAAAATCAAAGACCGCAAAAGAATCGAATCAGCATAGATTTTTCGTGAATCAAATCCTCTACCAGTTATGCTACGCATCCTCTTTTGCTTTAATTAATTAATCCGTTGAAGATGGGGGAATTATTGTAAATTCTATGGTGTAATAATCCGTGATTTCTTTTGCGGAAATGGATTTTATTTTCCGACGGGAGCAATTTCCGCTTTTTCTAGATATAATAACATATTAAAATAAGTGAGCATTTTATTTGACGACAATACGTAAACACAGTCACGTCTACGCCACAGTTCGATTTAATCTCTCTTCGAATAACAACAAGAATATTGAATTTCTAGCGGGGTGAACCCTTTTTATATATCAATCATGTTTATTTGTCTTTAAATCAAAAAATACTATAAAACCAATCTGAAAATAAATGATCGAATCAAATTTCAGTCAATAAATGATTCATAATCGCGAAAAGATAAGCAACAAATTGGTTATTTAATATGTGTCTATTGGTCACATGCATTTGTTTCTCGTTCAAATAGTATAGATAAATGCATAAATATCGTATTGTTGAGTCTTCGTTTACATGCACTTTTGTTTTTCAGTTCATTTGCAAAAAAAAAATCTTATTAAAAACAGAGAGAGAGCAAGAATTTCGAGCAATTCCAACCAAATACTGGGAGCATTGGTTTCTTTCATCTAAAATTGCTCGATTAATTGCGCCTCGCCACCGATTGACATTGTTTGCCAACTCATGCACTTAAAGTTCAACGTTTCAAAAATATTTCAGTCGATGAGATGAACAAAAAAACCAATCGGCTGGGGGTTCTTTCAAGTATTTTCTCTTCATAATAAAAATAATGTTTTTTTTGTTCGTTTTTCTAGTCTTGTTAGTTTTTGTGCTATTTTTTTCAAAACAATTTTTTTCGACATTTTATTTCAGTTTTTTTTAAAATTGAACTTGTATTTTTTAAAGTTTTATTACACTTTATTTTGTCTATTGGGTTACTTATTGATCTGATTATTTACCTTCTTCACATCTTGCATCACGATAATTTTCATTTGATAATATTGAAAACATATATATATATCATTGCTTTAATAACCATAAGGAGTTTCTTTCCAAAGTATTGAGAAAAAAACAATTAGTTCGGTCCCCTTGCCGACTTGTAGAATTATAAAATGAGGTCACTAAACGTGCTCCAATCTCACTTTTTGTTAAGATATTAATATTTTATAGAGTTTAATACAAGCCTAATCAAACTGTAGTAAAATTGTTTTTGGTAAATATATGCAAAAATGTTCAGTCACGTTTAAAAATAGGAAAATCTTATAATTTCCATTACCTAAAGGTTTTAGGGGTAATCCCTCTTTCAGCATGCCAAATGAAGTGCTCAGAAAACATTCTAAAAATATGATTTTGCCGTAAGAGAAGCAGGGTTTTATATAGCTTTGAATCAGCCGGGGCACTCCACTTCCACGAAACCGCGCCGCATTGCAAAATACTTCGCACCAATTGCGAACACTACCTTTTAATTTTATATTTATTAAATATTTAATTTATTAATTATTGTTTAAATGTAGTATTCATCCAATTAGTGCGAAGTCTTTTGCAATGCGGCGCGGTTTCCTGGCAATGGAGTGCGTCAGATTTTCATAAAAATTAGCAAGACAGATGCTCCAATAGTGCCTATATTGCGGCGCATTTGGCATCGACTATAAAATAATATAAAACATGAATGAATGAAACTCTAGCACTCCATTGCCACGAAACCGCGCCGCATTGCAAAATACTTTGCACCAATTGCAAACACTACCTTTTAATTTCAATATTTTATTTATCAGTTAACGTTTCATTCTGCAGAAATCCTGATGAATTAATAAAAACCGATTCACGTTAAATGTTGAAAAACGTTTGACCCGATAAATAAGTGCGGACTTACTGAAACGTCGCACAATTTTTTTAAAAATTAATCATTTTTTTTTAAATTAATCTATTTTTTATTGAATTTTTCTTGTATTAATAATAACAAGCCCTATTATGAATCAAATTGTTTCATGCGTTATAAACACAATTGGTAACTAATAACCGTGACAGATTTTATCATATAATTTTACATTAAAATAAACAAGTTATTCAAGTAAACAATTATTTTATTTAGCATCAAATAAATTTGATATACACATTGCAACTGTTATATTTTTGTTCATATATAGAGACGTTTTAGTAAGTGCGCACATATTTATCGGCTCAAACAGATCATTTGACGTGCCGATTGCATGAACACTACCTTCTAATTTATTATATTTTTCAATATTTTCTTTAATAGAAGAATTAAAGCTCTTTTCTTCTTGAAAAAATACAAGAGGTGGCGTAGTTGGACGATAGATGAGCATTTCGAAGGCAGATGTGAACTGAAATGAGAACGAGTTTGAGAGGCACAAATTTATAATTTTATATTATATAAAGTTACTGAACGTGCAAAACTAATGTAAAATCGGTCATACGATGGTTCCTAGTGTGCCTGTGTTTGGACAATTGCTAGAAAATCTATATTTTATATGTTTAATGCATGTATTAAAGTTGTCCATTTAATTGCTTCCTCTTAAAACAACACTTAATTCCAATCTGATAGTCTTGAGAGCAGGGTATCAAACAAGACAAACCAATCCCTCTAATTCAACCAAAAAATATTTCCCAACGACTCAATTGTCGCAATCGATTGACTCTCAAATGTACACATTTGGTATTCGTCGTTTCGAAACAATCATTGCTGGGAACCGGTCTGAAATTGAATTTTGTTTCGGGAAATTTGATAAATCAATTCAATAGTTTATTTATTGATTTTATTATATTTTTAGACGTCTACTTGTTTCTTTCCATCTACTAACTTTTAGTACGATTTCATCACATTAAAAAATCATACTTTTCCGGATAAAATAAAACCAGGGCAACAATAACTATTTAGCTAGCTAAAAATAGTAGCTATAGTAGCAAAATAGCTAAAAACACGCCAAGTTCTTAGTTATAAATAAGAGTCAAAAAAGCCACTCTAGGTTAATATTTCAAGAATTTTTAAAGTTTAAAATATTTAGTATGAGACGATGCTATTAAGAATACGTGAGAAACAAAATTTTTCTCAATTCCTCTTAAATCTCTGCTGTCCATAATTTCGTAAAAAAGAGAGGCCGTCCAAACGAGAACCTCATTCGATCCTATTTTTTTTCCTCTTCCATTAGGCATCGATCTCTGAAAAGGACAATAAAATTGGAATTTTCAATTTCTTATATTTTGATAATAAATAATAATATATATATAATTTACTGGAAAAGACAATTAATCAATGATTTTCCATCACTAAATACGTTCTTGCATACGGCCTCTGGTCTTCAAGTGCATAGACGGTTCCAGAGGTCTTTCATACAAAATGATGATTATTTAGATTAAAAATAAACTTGCACATCAATAATAAATCCATTGGTTTTAGTGCTAAATCCGCTCAAATATTTGACGTCAGTTTTTCATTTGTTAGTAATACACGCAAATTTATTAATTTCATATATTGTCCTTTTTAGAGATCGGTGCCTAATGGAAGAGGAAAAACATTAGGATGGAATGAGGTTCTCGCTTGGACGGCCACGAAATTATGGGCAGCACACATTTAAGAGGAATTGTCGAAAAAGTTGTTTGTGGCCGCCCATCATTTTCTCTTCTTTTATTACTCTTCCATTAGGCACCGATCTCTGAAAGAGACAATATATCGCCTAGATTTTAAAAAAATATGATAAATAAGCTTGAAATAATTATATTAAACTTCATAAATATAATTTTTCTAAAATTGTGCACAAAATTGCCGTTGCTCTGTAACCGTGGAGCACCTTATTTGATAATTTTGTAGAATGGGCCTGATTTGAGATGTTACGAAACCCGATGTTAAGAGCATACTTTGCACAACAATTGGAGACTAAAAGTTTGCAAATTATGTTTGATTGGTGCTTATAGGAGCAGTTTTAAGTAAAAACCATATATGGCTTATTTAAGTGGTAATTTTTTGAATTTCATGTTTCTGCACAGACTTTATTCTTTCTACACATTTTTTCTATAAGGAAAACTTAATAAAGTTAGAACATTTTATGTTTGAAGTACTCTAAGGCCATAAGGTAAAAAATTTTAGAATGAAATAATTTGAAAATTCTATTTTTAATTTTTGAGATTAAGACTTTATTGATAGAAGGCACCTTTGATCTTGATTCGACTTTTAAGCAAAGTTATGACTTTTTAAAGTTTAAAATTTCAATCGACTGTAAAATACACGTTAATTACCGTAACCACGTCATGTTGCATTTCAAAAAATGCAGAATTTTACGAGCAACAAAATGATATAACTCACGTCTCATAAAAATCACTCGTTCTCCTATAATAGCCAAAAAACTGTATTATAAAAAAGAACAAAAAAGAATAAATTTGTTGAACGCGTCATCAAATTCGTTGATATTTTTTCTATGTGGAGACTGTTTGCCGTTGGCATGCGATTATTAAGGTAACAATCCCATTTGCCAACTAAATAACCTTTTGTTACAGTTAAATTCTCATAAATAATTCCGATTTTAAAACAAAAGGGCATAGAAAAGAGATATCTAATATGTAATGGAATAATCAAACGCAGTTTATTGCACATTTACATGTATATATATATCGTCTAATTTGTGTGCTGGCGTTATTTGTGTGCACTTTTCTTTTGCTGCCAGCTGAAAATAAATAAATAAATAAAAATAAAATTGCATGTCGAAGAGGAACTGGAAAAAAGTGCACCCCCGTCCGTCTGACGACAAATAACACGGAACTACAAATGCCTTGTTATTGTGGCTATTTTTGCAAGAATTGAAAGACTTTGATATGGTAGGTGGAGCTTGGTTGGCTTCTGATCGACTCCGCCTAGATCATCGGAACAGTGTGCGGAACTCTGACTTGTGATCAGTTTAGAGACGGTTTCTTTCAGTCTAACCGCCGGCGATGTTTTTTGTTTTGGCGAGAATCAAAAATATTGCAGAGTTGCACTTTTGCTGAAAACAAAACTCGTCGTTCCTCGTCTGCAATTGTGTTGTTATTCGGTTTTGAGTGTTTCCTTAGAGCAGTGCATTTCCAGCTGCTGCAATATTTTGCTGATTATATTTGGTTTGAATAATGTTTTTGCCAGCTTTTTTCATTATTATAGATACTTGTTTAGCACTTTTTGCCATTTTATTCTTCATCTTCTTCTATTACCGTACTATTCTTCATTGTTTCTTGCTAAAAAAAAACTACGGTAATGATAATAAGCCAACTATTGTAGTAAATAATTACATTTTCTTTCAAATCCAATTAGTTATAGTTCATTGTATTTGTATTTCAGTCAGTTATATTTATAAATATTACATTCCACACGCAAAATGAATATTTTTTTTCTAGACGAGTTTCATTAACTTCCACGTAGAAGTATAAAATTGCTTTTGACGTCAAATTTTCAAGCTTTCCTTAAAATATATCTGATGCTTCAAGTTTTTACGAGGATTTGTCTTAAAGTTTCTCTTTTGAAGGTCTGTTTTTAAGATATCATTTGGCGTGCAGATGTGTTCAAGAATTAAATATCCATCCCAATCTGTATAGCACGCCAAATCGAAATGAACATTTTGTCAATATTTAAACGTGTCTTACTGAATCCCACGTATTATTGTCATATATCTTGTTACTTACTTTTTTCTAGCTCGTCTTAAACTATCTAAAAAATATGCGTTTCTTGCAGAAATGTGCAAAATGAGCATATTTTCTGGGTCCCCAAATAAACCATACAATTTGGGTTTGGCGTGCATTCCATTTCTAATCAACTATTAGGTCTAGAAATTAATTTACGCATATTAAACTATAAAAAACTGAACAGACTTAAACAAAACTTTTATTCAAAATAATTTCCGTCATTAATAACAACATTTTGCCAGAGTTTTGGGCAATTTATGGATTCCATCATAATAGAATTTTTCTGGTTTGGCCGCAGTCCATTCATCTAGCCATTTTTGACGTCTTGATGATCTCGAAAGCTCTGAGCCATTGACCGGAAAAGATGATAATCCGACGGGGCAATGTCCGGAGAGTACGGCGGGTGCGGTAAGACTTCCCATTTGAACTCTTTCAGCGTATCCTTCACCGCTTGAGCAACATGCGGCCAAGCAATACGACCTTTTCGTGTCGACCCGCCCATTCTGGTCTTTTTACTGCGACTAGTTCATAGCGATTCGCAGTGATTGTCTCGCCAGGTTGGAGCCGTTCAGAGCACAGAATTCCTTGTTGGTCCCACTATATGTACAGTAAGACCTTCTTCCCGAGGATTTTGGGTTTTGCGGTCGAAGTTGTCGGTTCACCGGGACTAACCCACGATTTTGTGTCGTAGTACACCCACATTTCATCGCCAGACTTTCTTTGAAATCTGTCCAACAAGATTTGTGAAGTTGTTTTTCTCTGCTCTTTGTTGCGTTCTGAGGAATCCATTTTCCTTCCTTTTGAATCTTCCC
This sequence comes from Caenorhabditis plicata, assembly GCA_963931815.1. Taxonomy (NCBI): domain Eukaryota; kingdom Metazoa; phylum Nematoda; class Chromadorea; order Rhabditida; family Rhabditidae; genus Caenorhabditis; species Caenorhabditis plicata. The sequence continues at coordinate 17,241,881 of OZ007492.1, read as the reverse complement.
CATTGCTTTTAATCGATGAGAAATTTCTTTTTGCGTGACGCCGAGAGATGCTCCTGTATCTGAGCCGAATCTTCATCCAACAAAGCCTGAAGTCCTTCGTCTTCAAATTTTTTTGGCTGTCCTGATCGGTCTTTGTCGTTGACATCAAAATCTTCCGAAACCATTCTTGGCAGGTTCTTATGGATGGTGCCGCATCGCCGTAAGCTTCGGCAAGCATCAGTTGCTTTGTTCTTGAGTTGGAAAAGGAAAAGAAGAGCTTCCCGCAAATGACGTTTTCTGGGCACAAAATAATGATTTTCTATAAAGTACGCGAAGAAAGTTATATATAAGTAGAAAGCTGATAATACAGAGAACATTATATAACATAAAATTTGTTATAGTCGTCGCCAAATGCGATTACCACCGCAAAATGTGGCGCACTTTTTTAAATATTATTTTTTCATTTAATTTTTATGAATATTCTTGTTTTCCACGTTTATTACAGGATTGAAACAACATCTTAAACATATTCTTCAATTTATTTAAGCAATAACGGTATAGAACGAGAATAAACAAGAATATAATCATACTACTTAAATGGAAAAATAATATTTAAAAAAAAAGTGCGCCACATTTTGCGGTGGTAATCGCATTTGGCGACGACTATATATAAAAATAATATTATTTTGACAAAATATCAACAACAACAACAAAAAACGCGGAAATTAATTTCTAGACCTAATAGAAATGTGATGATAAATTTGGATATTTATAAAAAATATTCATTAATTAGAAAACTTAGAAAAGAAAAACATTTTCATTTCAACTGCACTCCACTGCCACGAAGTACGCCTCAAATTACAAAAGACCCGTGCACCAATTGCCACACACTTTTTTCTCACGTTTTTTCTTTTTATTAATCTTTTGTTTTTAACACGTAACTTCTTCGAATTTAATAATTCTAAACGATTATAAAAAATAATGAATAATACACAGGCAAACTGGGGACGGTCCGTTAACCGAACTGGAACCAACCGGTCAACCGACGCTCAACCGGGAATGGTCAACAAAACACATGTTGTTTTTGTGGAAAATCACTCTCGCCGTCGGTTGCACTCAGGTGTTTAGTGAAACGTGGTTCTAACCGGAGAAAAATCGATGTAAAACCGGCCATACGCCGGTTAACGGAACGTCCCCATTTTGCCTGTGTAAAAGTGAAAGACGTGGTTGTTGTAATAGGTGCGCGGTCTTTTGCAATGTGCGGCGTACTTCGTGGCAGTAGAGTGCAACCATAATTAAAATCGTTGTCTCATTTAATTGTATTTCAAAACGCTACGTGTCTTACCGAGGGAATGACGTGTTCTCTGTCCTATCAGCTTTCCCGGTGAACCGTCAACTTCGACAGCAAAAACCCAACATCCAGGGGAAGAAGGTCTTCAAAAAGACCAGTGCCCGATTGCAAGAAAATCTATCGGGGAATGGTAATGGGGGAAAGGTTTCATTAGGGTTCAATCCCTATTAAAATTGCTATTATGTTCTAAACAGTATACAATATATTGTCCTTTTCAGAGATCAGTGCCGAATGGAAGAGGAAAAAAATTAGGATGGAATGAGATTATCGTTTGTACGGCCACGAAATTATGTGCAGCACACATTTAAGAGGAATTGAGAAAAATGTTGTTTGTGGCCGTGTGGCCGCCCATCATTTTCTCTTCTTTTATTGCTCTTCCATTAGGCACCGATCTCTGAAAAGGATAATACTATTTATTTACAATTAGGGATGGATTAGGAGAAGACAATTAATGAAAATGATAATAAGGAGAATTAAATTAAAATATAGTCGTCGCCAAATGCGATTACCGCCGCAAAGTGTGGCGCACTTTTTTAAATATTTTTTCATTTATAGACTATTTCAAAGTTTTTGACGGCTGCGTTGCGAACCGCTGCGCGTTGCGAAAATTATAAAAATAGAGAGTTGTCTTTGTGTCTCTCAATTTATAATGGTTTTACTGCGTAGCGGTTCGCAACGCAACCGTCAAAAATTTTGAAATAGTCTATAGTTTGTATGATTTTTATTATTTTCCACATTTATTCCACTATTGAAACAACAGCTAAATCATATTCTTCAATTTATTTAAGCAGAAACAGTATAGAACGAGCCTAAACAAGAAAATAATCATGAAAATTAAATGAAAAAATAATATTGAAAAAGTGCGCCACGATTTGATTTAAATACCAATTAATTATGGCAAATGACTGCCCACGTTTGGGAAGGGCATCATACCAATAATAAAATATCTCTGACAGTTTTGAATATGCAGAGTGTAACAGTGATCCAGTGCTCACCACTACAATTACCTTTTATTTTATCGGGAAACTATTTTCTTGCAATCGAGTTAGATTTTTAATGGAGAATTCTTTCCCCATGGTTCTTGCAATCGGCTTCAGAATTACTTGTAAATCTTTGTAAATGCGACGATTCCAAATATTTTTTTTACATTCAAGACCTTTCATTTTCGGCTCATACATGTTTGTTTATTTTTGTTTGAGATGTTTATTTTTTATTTCCTTTATTTCTCATTGTTCGTCCTGGCATGTGATATTGTTTTTTTTTATTTAAAGAAAAATATTTTTGTTGAAAATCGACCGAATAGAATACTTTAATGATATTCCGATTCCATGCAATTATTCTTCGACGGTACGCGTATATTTTACTGTTTGTCTAATTTTCTCTAATTCTAGACGGAATTAAATTGCGAACTTTGTTCAATCGTTCATTGTATGTTACATTGTATTATTATGTTAGAGTCTTCGCCAAAAGCGATTACTACGGTGCCTAATGGAAGAGCAAAAAAATAAGAAAACATGATAGTCTCGTTTGGACGGCCACAAACGACTTTTTCATCTATTTCTCTTCAATGTGTTTTATCCACATTGATGAGATACAAAAGACTGGCCGTCCAAACGATAACCTAATTTTCTTCTAATTTTTTTTACTATTCCATTAGGCAACGATCTCTGAAAAGGACAATATTTACGTGAAACTTCTCGTTTAAAAATTAGAAAATCTCAATTCTTATTTGACGTGCATGAATCTCCGAGGATTCTGAAATTAACATGGATTAACTTGTAAGACTCATTCAAATGCTATAAAATGCTCATTTCCAATTGGGGTGCAAATGGGAACTAGAAGAAACATACAAAAAGAATCCTCTTCCGTGCACAGCCAACTCGGGGTTTTAATGTTATACAATTTATTTGCTCTCGATTTACTATATATTCATTTTTAACGGCAAACCGATGTTAAATCGACACCGAGAAAGGGTTAATTTGTACAAAAGAACTTTGCTAAACGCGAGGCAGCGTAAAAACGATTGCTGTTACTCTTTTATTTTTAACATTGTTTTCGTTGAAATTAGTTTATCATTAAAAACCGGGGGTAAACCGATCAATCCAATGTCACCTGTGTGGAGCGACAAATTCGCAAGGAAAATGTAAGACTGTGGATGAGGGCACTCCAAATGGAACGCCAGTAAAACGAACTCAGTGCTCATGTATAGTGTTTCAGTGAAATAAGCATTGTTCTCTATAGTTTAGAATGTTCTTGACAAATGTAAGGGAATAGTATTCTGAAATTAACACATTTTAATTTTATAATACCGTTACATTTTTACTTGTTAACCCCTACTCTCCTTATATTTAAGCGACCCGAAAAAAAACTTTTTTTTTTAACTTTTTATATGATAGATCTTGAGCCGCTCTTTCAGAATCTGTATTCAAAACATATCGAAGAAATCTGGAGATTTGAGTCTTACGGAAGACAGGCGAGTCAACTGATGAGAGATTGCTGCGATTGTCGATAGTGCCCTTGGTTTTATTTCAAGTATATCGCGCCTGGTGCTTAAAGTCCAGTTGGACCAAGCTAAGGGTGAATGATGAGAGAGCGGGAGCTGATGGTTTGTCCACAAAAGGACCACATTAGCCGCAGACTGGTCACTTAAGGCCCTGCCCAACTCGTTGGCCAGAAGCCACCGTACCCTAGGCTTACTCCGTGATATGTGGGAGAGCACTAGGAGGCCGAGAAGAGACAGGGTGTACTTAAGAGCCTAACTCATGCACACCTTATCAGGTTCGACCGGGCCTTCACAGCTACGATCAAAGATCTTTGATCGTAGCTATAGAAGCCTGCTTAAAAGTTACCTAAAAGTAGCTGAAATGTTGTTTGAGATCAAAATAATAATGGAAAACTGAATTGCTCATCAATTTCACGAACAACAACAACAGCACAAGAAAAAAAACGGAAAACCCCAATTCATGTGTGCTCTTCGTTAAAAGCAAACAACAAAATAAAACCAGCGAGAATGAGATAAAGATAAAATCCGGCAAAACAAAACGTAAACAAGAAAAACAAACAAACGCACAAATCTCATCCGAGTTCATTTCCAACATTTTCAGACTTTCCCATTCTATCGATTTTGTTTTCGCCTAGTTCAAGTATCAAACATCAACTAATCCAAAAATTGCGTTCCAGCCATCCAAAGTTCAATTTTCAGCACTACTCATTCGACTATTTCTTTTCGCTCTCTATTATCATTCACCATCTCGGCTGTGTTGCACTTTTTCTGGTGTTTCACGTCGACAAAACATCGCCGCCATTATTATTCATTCATTCATTCTCCTCTTTATTCCTTCTTTTACGCTTTTTTCCAAATAATTAACTTTATGAAACAAATACAATTGTGTTTTTTTTAATTTTTCAATATCTGATTGTGTGCTCTTGTTTAATCTCTGCTTGTGGCTATTTTTGGCTGAGGAGCTTCGGGTTGAGTTGTGATCTGTAAATAGATGATTTATTGGGTTTCTAATAGGCTCTTTTTCAAATTATTTCAACCATTAATTATCTAAAGTCACTATTGTTCAAAAAAAAGTATAGAAAGCGTAAAATAATCGAGCATATACATATATTAATGGCTGAAAATAGTTTAAGACAAGCAGCCTTGTGACTACTGGAAATAATATCTTTTCCGGTTTTAAAGCGCATCTGATAACGTTTACGTCTTTTCAATAAAATATTGTTTACGACAATTTGACAACGGTTTCCTTAAGCTATATAATAATGCTAATATCTTCCCAGAATGTTCGATTTGAGCAAGCTTACTGAGCTCATTTTATTATCATACCAATTGGCGTGGACATGAATATTTCTGATATTGGTTGATGCAAATTTACTAGATTTGTCTTAAATTCAATAATTTTCCGATTTTTTAGCGCATCTGATAACGTTGACGTCTTTTCAATAAAATATTGTTTACCACAAGTTAACAAGGATTTCCTTAAGCTATCTAAAAATATTAATATCTTCCCAGAAAGTTCGATTTCAGCAAGTTTACTGAGCTCATTTTATACCCATGCTTTCAAAACCCGGGGACCGGGACATCCCTTTCTCTCTACCCGAGACCCTTTTTTTAGGAAAATACCCGGGATCAAAATAATAATTCTAAACGATTCTAAAACAAATTAAATCAAATTCGAAGTTATGATTCGAAAAATATAAATAATTTAAATAATAAGTGAAGGGTGTGGTTTTGCAATTTGTCCACACTTTTTTGCAATATACGCATTGTTCGTGGCAGTGAAGTGTATACGTGTTAAATAAATCGTCTACACGTTAAATGAACATGAGAATTGTGCAAATTTACACGTAAAAACAAAATTTAAACCATTTTCCACCCGATTTTAACAAAGAAATCAAATGTTAGTGACAAAACTTTACATTTGCAACAGTGATGGGAGGGACTCCCCCAGGTCACCCGGACTATTTTCTTAATAAAAAAAATTGCTCCAGTCCCGGTCCCGGGATCCGGGCATTGATGGGAGGGACCAGGCTTTTTGGAATTCCGTGTAGGACTTTTAAAAGTTGAAAATTTCAGAACCCGGGTCTGTGGCCCTTTTTTCATAGGAAAATACCCCTGGCGGGGGAAGTCCCTCCTATCACAGATTTGCACGCCAAATTGAAATTGCAATTTAGCGATTTTTAAACTTGTGTGGAAATTTTTACGTCATTATAACGAAAAATTTTTTACCACAATTTAATAAAGCGTGTCTTAAACATTCTAAAAATGTTAATATCTTTCCAAAAAGCTAAAATTGAGCACGTTTACTGAGCTCATTTTCTAACCATACCACATTTCTAAAATTGCTAAAAATTTACATTTGAGCATGCTTACTGAGCCCATTCTATTACCATTCTAGTTGGGGTGTACACGCCATCCGCAAATGTCGATTTTGCGTAGATTTTCTTCACGTACACACTAATTTTGGCGCATTTTTAATTGCACGCCACCCGCACACCAACTGAACAAGTTTAAACCGAAACTCATTTTAGACCACCCAGTTTAATAATACCGTCGACATTTTTGTAGTTTGGAATTTGGAATAGATAGTTGTGTGATATACCTTTAAGCTTGATAAATTATCAAATTGGTGGAGAACTTCACCTGGAGACGATCTACTCAAAGTTTCAAAAATAGAACATTTCTCACAACAAATGGTATGGTTATAAAATGAGCTCAGTAAACGTGCTTAAATCCAACTTTTTACAAAGATTTAAATAGTTTTAGATAGTTTACGACATGCCTAGTTACCTTGTTGTGAAAAATGTTTTGTTGAAATCACGTAAAATTTGTTAGGCACGTTTAAAAATGAGAAAATCGTTATTTCCAGTTGGAGTGCTCCCACAATAACAAAATGATAGGCTCATTTAATACTTTAGATCTTCATTGAGTAATAGAAATAGTTGTGTTATGTTATATGGATTGTCTACATTTAAATACCTACGACTTCCTTACAATTATGTAAGAAAAGTCCACGTAATTCGTAATAAAATTTCCATTTACGAGTGGGGTGTAATTATATTTTAAGTCAACTAATCCATATATTCTCAATTTATATGGGTAAATCTGGATTTACATCGCTAAATCAGACCTTCAGTTTACTTTTCCGGGTGGCGTGAAGCTTCACGTGACCATATCAAATTTTGCAAAATGACTAGTATAAAACTGGAATCTGGAATCATAACTGAGTTTTCATCATTTCCATCGGCGTGCACGTCAAATGAATATGGAGATTTTGCAAATTTTAAACGCATTCTATTAAAATCCACGTGACTGTTTCAGCTTTTCATTTGGCGTGCAATGTGACAATTGACTGCAAATATTTGCCACGAAACGCTAGGATGCCACCCGCAATAACAAAATGACAGGCTCATTTAATACGTTAGATCTTCATTGATTAATAGAAATTAATAAAATGCACGCCAAATGAATTCTAAAACAGGCCCTCCCAAATTTACCTTTAAAACAGAGTTTCGTAAAAAATTTAAAGTGTCAGAGATAATTTAAGAAAAGCCTGAAAAATTGACGTAAAATTATTCTAAATCTTCAACGAGGAAATTAATAAAACGCGTTTAAATCTAGAAAAATCGTAATTTTAATTTGGCGTGTAAATGTTTTTTTTCAAATTATGTAAGAAAAGTTCACGTAATTCGTAATAAAACTTCATAAAACTTCCATTTACGATTGGCGTGTTAACAATTTTAAGTCATACAATCCCTATATTCTCAATTTATATGGGTTAATCAGACCTTCGTGTATTTTGCTCTCATTTGTATTACTTTTTACGCAAATGAGCTTACTCACGTGAAATGAAGAGTCGGTAATAAAATACTTCAGTTTTAAGAGAGGCGATAACCTATATAGCTTAGAATATTCTTGACAAAAACTTAGAAAAGCTATTCTGTAATCAACAAGCTTATAACAATTTTCTAAAAGATTCCTATGACACGTTTTCAATCTAAACCACTCACTTGCCGAATATCGGTATCAATTTCCTCCTCATCACTATTTTCCGGCTTCTTTGGTGTTCTTACCATCATATTCTGAAACTCTACAAGACTGGCAAGTTCTTAAACGATTTGTGTACCTGTACACAGTCGTCGCGCGGTTCTATCATATGACACATGCACTTATCAGCATTTTGAAGGAAGACCGACGCACGTACTCCTGCAAAATGAGCCACATTCTTGCTCGAATACCCCCACACGCACCATTGTAGAGCATTCCCTCTTTCTTCTTCGACTTGGTCTCGGCATTGCTTGTCATCGAGTTCCAAAGCGTGGCCGCCCATAGTGTTAGACTGATGCCAACCGACACGGATAAGATCAATTTTTCGGGACTTCGAATTTCGTAACTATGATTTGTTGGTATGGGAAGGATGTTTGGCTCAATTTTACCTTAATATCTCAATCATTCTTGTTAGTTTGTAATAATATAAATGAATTTAATCGCGTAGTTTATTTATTAATATTGGTTCACGTAGAATATTCGATGGGAAATGGGAGTTATCGTCAATTAGAATATTTTATTTTTAAATCAGCTTGCCCAATGGCCAAAAATGTTGTATATGGTCAATTTTTATAATCGATTTTGCCATTTCGACCTAAATTTTTTTGTCGTAAAGACGGAAAAAAGCAGGAAATAGTATCAGCTTTAATTGCTGAATTTTAAGTTTGAACAAAACATTTCTTCAAAATAATTTTTCTCATTAATAGCAAAAAACTCCCATTCTGCCCATCTCTGGTGGCGTTTATGGAAATTTGTATGTGTTTGTAACAAAAAGTTTTTACTATAACTTAATTAAGCTTGTCTTAAACTATAGTCGTCGCCAAATGCGATTACCGATGCAAAGTGTGGCGCACTTTTTTAAATATTATTTTTTTCATTTAATTTTTATGATTTGTATTATTTTCCACATTTATGCCACGATTGAAACAACATCTAAAACATATTCTTCAATTTATTTAAGCAAAAACAGTATAGAACGAGCCTAAACAAGAAAATAATCATGAAAATTAAATGAAAAAATAATATTTAAAAAGTGCGCCACACTTTGCGGCGGTAATCGAATTTGGCGACGACTATATCTAAAAATATTAATATCTTTCCCAAAAATTGAATTTGAGCACGTTTACTGAGCCCATTTTATACCCATACAAGTTGGAGTGTAAGTAGTAAAAGCGCAAGGGATAATTTACGGAATTCCTGTAAAATTGGAGTGCTTTTCTGAGCCTCATATTTTAAGAATCTGGTATGATAATAAAATGAGCTCGGCAAACGTGCCAAAATCTAATACTTTTAATAGTTTAAGCAATACTAGTTTAGATTGTTGATAGAAATGTTTTCTAAAAAATGATATAAAAAACTTTAGAAGACGCTTAATCACTATTTCCACTTAGCGTGCTTGGAATAGATTTTCTAGTTTTTCTAAAATACATAAAATTCCTTTAAAAATATTCTGTAAATTACTCCATTTTGCCATATTTAAAATATATAGTCCTTTTCAGAGATCGGTGCCTAATGGAAGAGGAAAAATTAGGATGGAATGAGGTTCTCGTTTTGACGGCCTCTCTTTTTAGACGGCCACTCTTTTTTACGAAATTATGGGCAACACATATTTAAGAGGAATTGAGAAAAATGTTGTTTGTGGCCGTGTGGTTTTCTCTTCTTTTATTGCTCTTCCATTAGGCACCGATCTCTGAAAAAGACAATAATTGCAAATTTATCCTTATTAATTCTAAAATGATTTTCACTTAATGTAAATTTGACACGACTATATGCTGAAAAGCTTCTCCTGGAATATCGCTGTTTGAGAAACTATTCTGAGCTCCATCTTTGAGAGATTCATTTGTCGGGAGTAAAGCTCAGGCGAAAATTATATTGACATGAGGTTGATCCACCCAAAATTGAATGGCTATTTTGGGGGCTCTGAAAAAATGCTCATTTTGCAAATTTCGGCAAGAAGCACATATTTTTTTAGATAGTTTAAAACGGGATAGTAACAATGAGATGCCACGTTATATGAAAATAATATGGGTAAATTCGTAATACACGTTTAAATATTGAAAATCGTCATTTCCATTTGGCGTGCTTTACCTGATTGTGAGCTCCATTTCTAACAAGATCTGTCCAATTATACAAATAATTATTTCCTTGTTCTTGTGATACAAATAGAACTGACCAATTCGGCCTAGTAAGGATCAAAAAATCTAATCAGCCATCGCAATCAAATATTGATCTGTTTGAACCGAAACACTCTTCGACAACATGTTTCTGGCTTGTTTATTTTATTTGGTGGGAGGGCTCGCTGGCGATGTGCAAAAAATTTCAACATAATGCTCTTCAACTTGTCACCCAATTCGCGTGGCTTCTGTATTGAACAACAATTTGAGCCTCGCATTGGGACAACCGGTTCGATCGGCGATCTTTTGAGCTTTTGATCGACGCTCTCTTGTTTTCTCGCGCATCGACGCGACAACATTATGATTAGTATATTGTCGAATCAAAAATTGTTAGTAGGTACCTATGTTTCTCTCGCGACATGCAAGGAAGGACACCTCTCTAGCATGTACTACGCCAATACATTCGAATGCATACAATTGTTTCGAGTGAGAACCGTTTGCGGCGGCCGTCAAACATCGCGCACCTTGATTCTTGTTTCTGATCTTTTTGCCTTTTCTCTCGTTCTCTCCGACTCGAATCGTTCGTGGAATCTCGCCGATAGTAATATGATTATGATTATTATTCTATTTTTTGTAGGAAGGAGACTAGCCGCAAGTTGAGGGCAGGCCGTCGATCACGGCCATCATCATCAACATCAACAGCAGCAGCAACCAATAGGCAACATGTTCTCGACGCTCACGCCCAGCGCCATTGACGATATTCTCCGCCAGTCGAGCGTTCAGTTTGGTGTTGCGCCCAACCCACAGCCGCCAATTTCGAGCTATTCCATTGACGCTTCAACTGGAGTGGCTACGAGCTCGGCGGCCGCAGTTGCAGCAGCGGCAGCCGCGGCCGCGTTTCATCCAGTCTTTGACACGGTTCATCATCATCATCACCATCAGCAGCAGCATCAGCAACAACTGCATAATCAACCACAACAACAACAACAACAACAGCAATATCAGTCAATGGGACACAGTCAGCAACAAACCCAAACGAGTTCAGGTTTATTCATTTTGCAAAAAAAAACCTAAATTTGCGTAATTACTCAATTAAAAACCATTTAAAATTGCAATAATTTGAACATTCCACGTGGAAATTTAGTTTAAATTGTTTTTTGCTCTTATAATGAGCTAGAATTTACATTACCTCAATTTTAACGAAAACTAATGAATGGTTCCTCAGATACATATAATCGATATATCACGTGAAAATTTTAAATTTTAATAATGTAAAAATTCCACGTGGAAATTTGGTAAAAATTAGCATATTTATTTATGACACTATGCAAATTATAATATCTCAATTTCATCAGAATCCTATGACAGGTTTTCGAGATACGTGTAAATCATAACTTACGTGAAAATTTAAACTTTTGATAAATTGAATATTCTACGTGAAAATTTGAAAAATATTGCTTGTCAGGCTTACAATAAGCTGTAATTTATAATATCTCAATTTAATCAAGATCGTTTGACAGGCTTCCGAGATACGTGTAAATAACAATTTACGTGAAAATTTAAAATTGTCATAATATGAAAGTTCCACGTGGAAATTTGGTAAAAATTGTGATAATTGTTTACAACACCTTGAAAATTATAATATCTCAATTTCATCAGGATCCTATGACAGGTTTTCGAGATACGTGTAAATAACAATTTACATGAAAATTTAAAATTGTCATAATATGAAAGTTCCACGTGGAAATTTGGTAAAAATTGTGGTAATTGTTTACAACACCTTGAAAATTATAATATCTCAATTTCATAAGGATCCTATGGCAGGTTTTCGAGATACGTGTAAAGCATAATTTTACGTGAAATTTAAAAATTTTGATAAATTGAATATTCCACGTGGAAAATTTCTGAAAATTGTCATTTTTTCTCATACCATCCTCCAAATTTTACCATTTTAATTTAACCCAGATTCCATGAGTAATTCCTGAGATACGTGTCCTGGATCTTTCACGTGAAAATTTAAAACTTTAATCCTGTAAATATTCCACGTGGAAATTTGGTAAAAATTGTGATAATTGTTTACAACACCTTGAAAATTATAATATCTCAATTTCATCAGGATCCTATGACAGGTATTCGTATACGTGTAAATCATAATTTACGTGATATTTTAAAATTTTGATAAATTGAATATTCCACGTGGAAAATTTCTGAAAATTGACATTTTTTATCATACCATACTACAAATTTTACCATTTTTATTTCATCAGGATTCCATGAATGGTTCCTGAGATACGTGTCCCGGATATTTCACGTGAAAATTTAAAATTACATTCCTGTAAATATTCCACGTGGAAATTTGGGAAAAATTTTCATATTTATTTATAATATTTTGTAAATTATGATATCTCAATTTCATAAGGATCCTATGACAGGTTTTCGAGATACGTATAAATCATAATTTACGTGAAATTTTAAAAATTTGAAAAATTGAATATTCCACGTAGAAAATTTCTAAAAATTGTCATTTTTTCTCATACCATCCTCCAAATTTTACCATTTTTATTTCATCAGGATTCCATGAATAGTTTCTGGGATACGTGTAAATCATAATTTACGTGAAAATGTTTATATGTCATAAATTGAATATTTTACGTGAGAATTTGCTAAAATTTGCTTTTGACACTTATAATAAGCTATAATTTATAATACTTCAATGAAATCCAGATACCATGAAGAGTTTCTGGGATACGTGTACATCATAATTTACGTGAAAATTATATATCTTAAAATACTCATCGCGTCTTTGGTTTTAAACTTCTGAAAATTCATATTAACAATATTAAATTTGTTCTCCATTTATTAGACGCTCAATTAATGTAATCAATTTTATCCGACTCCACCCTTCCACTTAACCAAATAAGTAGCCAATTGATTTGATCTTTTGATTAAATCCGAATTCTAAATGAATACTAGTCGATTGAAACCATGGCAGACCAGGCAGCCGCTATTAAACATACGCAATATCAAATGATGACGTTTTTTGTGTCATCGGCGTCGCTGCGCAAAAACCGAATTTGGCGAAAATCAAATTATCATCTTTCTCCATCTAATGAAGGAGAGGGCGACAATGATCGACGAATTTGATTTGTCGAACAACAACATTATTCATTCATTCAAAATTCGTTCGATTTCAGGACCCGGTCGCGGTCGTCGTAAGAACTCGACGGTTAATCTGATATGCGTGGTGTGCGGCGATCAGGCGTTTGGCAAGCATTACGGCGTGAACGCGTGCAACGGCTGTAAGGGATTCTTCCGTCGCAGGTTAGTCGGGTCCTAGCGAAACGCATAGATCAACTGATCGGAGATTAAAGATCGTTTTTGCAGCGTTTGGAATAATCGCCAATACTTGTGCCGTTTCGATGGACGTTGTGCGATCGCCAAGGAGCACCGGAACGTCTGTCGGGCGTGCCGTCTGAAGCAGTGCTTTATCGCCGGCATGAACCCGCGGGCGGTGCAGTCGGAGCGCGAGCAGCGCGGCTCCGCCATTCCGGGCACATCCGACCAGCCGATGGAGTTTGACGACGATGACTTCAACAACATGTCACCCGACCGTTGCTCAGTCGAGATTCAGACCGACACGGCGTCAGCGTGCGCCTCACACGACATCCCACTGCCAAATATGGATGCAGAGCTGGCAAAGTCCGCTGAGCGCCTAGTGGATATGCACCGTTCCGTGTGCTCTCGCATCGACACGCTTCATGCCACAGAGCCAACTGCTTCCACGCGCGTCTCATTCATGAATGCCTTCTATAATCCGTCGACGATGTCGGCACGAACGCCGTTGAGGATTACCGGCGAGCGGATAGCCACGATGAAGGACGTGATGGAAGAATGGCGACGCAACTTTGTCTTGTTTTCCGACTGGCTCAGAGCGCTGCCCGAGTTTAATCAACTTGATATTGCTGATCAGGTAAAAGCCAGTCATTTGATAACTAAAGTCATTAGATATTCATCTATTATTTAGAAGAATCATTAAATTATTTTACCCCAGAATTTACTGGTTTTCGGATCATATTGCAGAAAACTCACCCGAGACATGTAAATCTAATTAAAGTGGAAACTGTATTCTAATTTTAATCTAGAAATTGGCTCATTCTGGAAAAACATTTCAATTTTCAAGAAACAGGCGGTCGTGGACGAGTGTAATACGCAGCTCTTCCCCGGCCACTGTTTTCGATTTCCAACATTTTTTTATTTTTGCTATTTGTGCAAATCAATTATTTGCGTTTATTTTATTCCTGCCAGAAAATTCATTTACACGCCAAATGTAACTTTTAAACTAGAAGCTAAGAAAAGATGCGCAGATAGAGTTTTTCAGTAAGAATTGTTTATTTTTCTATAGTTTAAGAGATGACAGGGAATAACGTGACAAGTACTTTTTAATTATTACGTGTAAACTTCACTTAAAATAATAGAAGAGCCGCAAATTGCACGACCCTTCTTGGAAATTCTTTTAATTAAAAATAATTATCTAGGTTTTTAACCGTTAACCGTTTTCGATTGAATTAAGTTCTTAAAGATAAGTAACTCTTAAAGAAAACTGTATCTATGAATATTTTTTGTATTGGGATATAGAGCAAATTATTGTATAAATAAAATGAGTGCTCAATTTATCAGCTCGAAGTTAATAAATTTGAAGAAACAGACCTAGTTTTGAATAATTCTAGCAAACGTATGTTTTTTCAAATCGCACAATTTATTGCCCTTGTCTTAAAATAACTTAAATCCATAATTCCTTGCCAGAAACAGCACCTTTAGTTCTAATTCAATAGGAGCTTTGATTACTTAATCTGAAAATAAAATTAATTTTTGCAGATAGTGCTCGCCAAGAACCGATACGGACCATTTCACTGGTGGTTGTGCGCCAATTGGACGGTCGAGGCTGGGTGCGACGGCGTCTGCTATACGAATGGCTCATATTTTCCCCGAAATGGCGAGCAGCAATGTCTTCCCGACGTGCGCGGATCAACAGTGCGCATGCTTGATTCTCTTAGTGGCCCCATTACGGAAATGCAGTTGGATGAGACGGAAGTTGTCCTCATGCTGGCTGTGATTGTCTTCAGCGATGGTTTCGATCTCTTTTATCAGCCTTGCTCAATATAAAATTTGTAGAACTGGCCGATCTTTCGATGCAGGGCAAGGAGCATGTGCGGACGACGGGAAATCGTTTCGTCAAGATGCTTCATCATCACGTGAGGTGCAAGGAACTCAACGGCACGATCGAATCGGACTCTGGCAATCATGGCACCACTGAATCGGCGGCTGCGGTGCGCATCGGCAAGATGATGATATTACTGTCAGCAACTACGGTATGCTGATGAGAAGAATACTGACAGCTATTGGCTCCTTTTTGCAGAATCTCGTCTACTTGACATCGGATAACATCCAACTCAATGACGTGTTCCATTTAGTTCCAATTGAATTCCAATCGCACGAGGTTCAATTGCTCAAAGATTCCTATGAGAAACCATAGCCTTATATATTGTTTCATTATATGAAATGCACTTTTGTTTGTTTATTTATTGATGATCAATTAGATGGTCGATTGTATTTAGTCATCTAGACGACCGCATTGATCGATCTTATGAATATTCTATTCAATCATTCATATCTCGGGTAATTGTCTTGTTTTCCTAATTGCTCTGTGCGAAAATATAAGCAATGATAGTTTGTTATAGCATAAAATCATTATTGTTCGAATGTTTCATCTATCGAATAAAATCCAAAACAACACAATGGTTCTCATTCACTTTCATTGATCTGTTGAGATTCGAATATTCATTCAGTTCCTCTCGAAAATGACCTTTGGAATCGTCTTTTAAAAATTAGTTCGTATCGCCTGATTTCGATAGATATGGAGATTCGAAGCCAAGATTATGAATACAATGAGTGGAACGTAGTTAATCCAGAAGATTAGGGGGAATTCAATTCTAATTACCAAAAGCATGAAAATTATGTTGTGAGCATAATTCGTGGGATCAATTGTTCTCCACTCTAAAGGAAAATCAAAACGTAATTTTGACATTTTCCCAAGATTGTCTTTAATTATCTCTAATCACATTACTAAACACACGCCAGCTGAAAGGGGTAATTAGGAAGCAATTAAAAATCAAACTTTGCGTTTTTTGGTTATTGCGTAAAATAAAATGCGAAAGTTCAAAATCTTGTCCTAATATCACGAGCAATGATAAAATTTGGATATTAGCTATTCTCATCTAATCATCAATCTAATTTACATATCTAAATGTGATGTGATGGTGATACGGAATTGGAAGTGAATCTATGGAAGTTCTACCCTTGGCAGCGTCCATCAGTAGATCACATTTTTATTTGTTTTCTAATTATTTTCCTGATTAAAAAATTTTAGCTTTAAATTAAGCTCTTAAATCTATAACCATTACTTATGTTGTAGTGTTATCTTATTTGATAAATAAAGTCCTTTTTACCATTTTATCATATTCCATTTAAAAGTAATACAATTAATAATCCGCATATATGCACAAAGTACGCAGATAACAACTAATGGATTTTATTTTACGCAATAACCAAAAAACACAAATTTTGATTTTTAATTGCTTCCGGTAATTATCCCAGATTCATCTTGCCCGCCAAGTGATAAACATGAGTTTAGAAAACTTCTTTTGTTTTTCAATTCTTACATAGTTTAAGAAAAATCAGTCAAATAAACTTACTTTGGATACATTGGAGCCCGAATCATTCTCTAGCGGAAACTCCTTCCATTCCGAACGGCTCTTCTTTGCCATTTGAGGATTCCAATTCTTCTTAAGGAACGCGTAGATTAGCAATGGTGAGTGAAACGTGCAACCATGATCTGAACAGGTCGTTCCTTCGCTCTTGTCCATCCCCTCGGATCCCTTTGTCCGGCCATTTCATCAACTTCTTCTTCATAACTCATTCCACGTGGATTGTGTTGCAGTTGGCGTGTAAACTAATTGCATCCATCGCCCTCAAGTGCAACGAATTCAAACTTCCGTTGGTCCTCGCTTTCATCGATTACTCCAGCGCTTTCGACAAGATTTCCCATTCCGCGATAAACAACGCCCTGATCGAAGCTGGAATTCCTAACGAGCTCAAAGACGCACTCATGGAGACTAAAAACGGCGGACTTGCCCAATTTGAGCTTCATGGAGAACTTATCGATGTGCCACTGGGGTGAGGCAAGGCGGCTCAGCCTCACTGACACCCTTTGCCTACGGTCTGCAAAGAGTTCTTGACAATGTCGACAGGGAAAGGAGATCGAATCACGCATGTATCGAAGATGGAATAATGGTTGACGGGAGAAGACTGGAACGTCTCGAGTTTGCAGACGACGTTGTTCTCATTGGTGAAAGCTGCAACGAAATCGAGGATCGTCTGAATCTTCTCGTGGAGGAAAGCAGTATTTGCGGCTTGGAGATCAACACAGGCCAAACCGTCATTCTCCTCAACGACTACACCCCTTCGCATCCAATCAGGTGCAAGAGTGAAATTTGCACTTCAACCAAGGGGCTTCGATACCTGGACAGCTGGATCTGCATCGACGGCTCACTTGACGACGAAATAAAACGAAGGATCAAATCTGCTTGGTCAGCGTTCTCAAAATGCAAACCACTGCTCCCGATGTTCGACAGCGACAAGAAAAATAAGCTGTTTCTCAGAATGTGCTGCCCGCCATGTTATATGGCTCCGAAACACGGACTCCCACCCGCGACCAGATCTGCCGACTCCAACGTTCCAATCGATATCGCCAAGATTGTCGATAACCGGAAATTACAGTGGGCCGCCGGTCACCTCGCTCGACTGCCGCTCACGCGATGGTCTCCGACTGTCACGGAATGGACTCCGACGGGTGTCTAGCGATCGAGAGGCCGACCCAAAGACAGGTGGGACAAGCGGGCCAAGGAGCGGGTTGCCGAATTTGTGGACCATGAATCAAGAACATGCATATACGGAAGAAGAAGATTGGGAATGCTCCAGAAGAAAACGACGTGGTCTGCATTGGCGAGATGCAGTCTTTCGAGATGGAGGGAGATAGTTCGGAACCGCTTATGCGGTTGATTCGAACTTCAAAGTATCCATTACAAATTTTACCATTTTTTTTTTACTTTACGCACTGAAAAACGTCGTAAATTGTATTATGTGCAATAAAAAATTTTGGCGACCGTGCCGCATTTGCATTACCGCACAGATTTTTGACCGTGGCGTGTTTATATAATTTACCGGAAAAGTTAATTTATCAATGATGTTCTATCACCTCTTTACGCGTAATGTTATATCACACAAAACCCTTGGAAACTATTTTAATAACATCTGGAAAGTATCAAAAGCGTCTACAATGGCAGAAACGGCTAATAATTGGTTATTTTCATTAAATTTAAATATTATGCATATCAATAAACTTATTAATGTATGACTAACCCCTGTTGCAGTGTTTCCGTGACTTAATATCAATAATATTAAGTAAAATATTGCCTGAAAAAATTAAAAAATCAAGGCACATTTGTTTTGTCAAATGGGCATGCGTTTTTTTGGCAAGCTTCCAAATAATTTTTGGGACCAATCTTGAACTGAAGTGCTTTACGGATAAATACGTTCTGACATGCATTTCAGTTGGCGTGCAAGTAGTATAATCGGTATATTCTCGTGAGGCATTAAACATTCAAAAATCGAACATTTGGCGTGCAAAAATTAAATTCAACGAAGCGTATTTATTTGACAATCAATTAGTTCGGTTAGAACGTGCTTATTTTTGTGTTAGATACACCCTAATTACCTATACCAAGAAGAAAAATAGCCAAGAACTGATAGAAGATTCTCAAAAATAAATGTAACAAAATAAATACGATTAGAGCATATTAAATGTCTTCATGGACAATTGGCTATATTTACACGCGATGTGAATCTAAAATTTAAAATCATTACCATTAATAAATTAAAAAATTTTATAAACATTACAAAAATCAACAATAATTACAACAAATACTCATTCATCTCTCTTCCTTATATTCCTGGACGTAACCTTTTTCTTCTTAAACTCTATAGGCCCCTTCACCTTCTTAGTCATCGTTGCTGCTGTCTTCTCTTCGAATTCGATTTTTGGCTCGGTTTTATTACGAATCTCCTCTTCCATCTTCTCCTTTTCTTCCTCTTCACGATACCGAGCTGTCAATGGAGATTCAAATGGAACATTCCTGGAAAATCAATTATTAATTAAATGGTTAAATTAAACAACATACGCTTTCTCCTTTTCTTCTTGTGTTATTCGTATCCATCCCCCAATTGCGGGCGCAATCGGGAACGAAGATACAGATGGTTTAGTCTCTTCTCCTTCTTCACCGTGTTCGTCAACTTCTGATTTTTCCGAATTTGTGGACGGTTCTACATCTTCTTGATCTTCGATTAGCTCTTCCTTCACCGCTGCTACTTCATCGTTTTCTTTTTTATGAATCTGCTCATCAGATTTTCTTGTGGGGTGGAAATGCTTCACCTCATATTTAGGAGGCGGCGGCGGTGGCGGTGGTGGAGGTGCTAATAAACTTTCCATATTCAACGGTTTATAAATGGGTGCTTGTTGAACTTGTTGAGCTTGTAACTCTTGTTCTTTCAATTCCTGTGCCTTTTTCTGTTTTTCTTCCCATCTTCTTCGTTTTTCAGCCTTCTTTCCGCGGTCCGTCCGATCGACTATATTCAATTCCTTCTTATTCTTTTCTACTAAATTCGAATATCCACTTTCTTCAATTTTTTGTTTGATATACGATTCCACATCTGCATAACAACAAGAAATATAATTGCTAATATCAAATAAATACCTTTCATTCCATTTCTAACAGCTTTGACTTCATCCAATCCATAATAATTCTTTTTCCGGTTTTCTTCAAACTCATTCACCTTTCTTTCGTATTCCTCCTCCGTGTAAAAATAATTGGGTGGCTCAGTTCGTGTTGTTCCATCAAATAAGTTCCAGTAATATGTTCCTTCTGTGGATCGCGCGCGTACCCAACAGATCTCCGCACATTTCTTCTGATTTTCAGGGATATAATTGGCCGCGAACGCTTCTGGTAGTGCTGGGCCTTGTGCTCCTCGAGACATTGGATTCGTTACTATTTAAAAAACGATGACTTGAGATATAAATAAAAACCTACAATCACGATACGCCGAAACAACATCGTCCTTTGTAACCTTCATCGACGGTTCTCCTCCAGAAGGTGGCGGTGCCGCTCCAGATAATCCTCGTTTAAGATTATCACGTCTTGCAGCCATTTCTTTAGCCATTGCGCTAACATCCTTATGCTGTTTCGGATCAAATATATTCATATTTAATCCAGCTGGAAATATAATAAATAATAATCCATTGTTTATAAAAAAATTACTTGAAATATCAGTTCCCCGTCCAAGAGACGCACTAGCCGCTGCACCCATTTGCGCCAACGTTGCATTTAGCTTTGCATTCTAAGAATTTAATAAGAAATAGTACCGAAACCCTTAATACCGCTTGTTCCTGCTTTTTCCCCTTTTGCATGGTTTGTCGAATCCGATTCGCAAGCATTGCCTTATGCCGATCTCCCCGTTCATGATGATCTTGCGATGCTTTATTATTTCCGAACCAAACCTAATAAGACAATTATGTTTCTACATAATTTAAAATTATTTTATACATCTACAAGTTGTCAAAAATATTTACCTTACAAATTTCGCAATAGCGTCGTCCTGTCGATATCCAAACATCAGCCATTATATCACAATGAGGTTAATAGGAATAAAAATAATAAAGGAAATAAGAAAAATAAAAAAAATAAAAAAATATTTCATATAATGGCCTAGGAAAAACTCTTACATATAAACGCCGTCCGGCAATCGATGAATATAAACAAACAAACAAATCGCAACAGAGAGGAGACGATAATACAAGGCTAATTATAATTAGCTAATTACATAGCAGAGCACACATGGTGTTACTAGGTGCTGCACCGGAGAGGGAAACCACGATTCCCTAAATTTAGGCCTAAATAAACGTCTGATCTGAGCGTTAAAAACACTCGCCATAGTAAAATTCCTGCCTTATTGAAGGTCTTTAACCATTAACCCAGATATTCTGCGGATTCTTTGACTGAAAATACCAACAATTAACATATGATTTTAATGAAATGTCCACGTGCCAGTACGTGATTAAAATGTCAGAATGTCTCGATTCTTGGCATCCAAAATATCCACAATAAAATGATATTTGGGAAAAAGAACAAAATTACATGAAGATAAGATCTTTCGATAAGCTTACGGATGGCATTATTTAAGAATTGGTTTTCTGCTCATATCGTCTTCAAGCGCTCCAACACATCTTGGAGCCGATAGAGTTACTGCCAGCCGCACAACGAAACCACCAAAATAATAACGATATTTATTAATTGATATTCTATCGTTAAATTGGAATAAACACATAATTTGAAAAGCTTAAATTTTCCACTATTCAGAGAGCAGGCTCATTTACTCATCCTCATACCAGTGCGGAGAATACTTACATTAGGTTGTGGTCGTGGAAGGTCTTCTTCATTGAATTTAGGCTCTGAAGAGAAGAAAAAACATTTTTGTCAAAATTGGAAAGTCGAAGAATCATATATTACTCCCTAACTATTCTTGGCAAAAGGAGTGTAAAGCTTGATTGGGAGAGTTTCCTTATTAGAGCATATTTATGTAACTAGAGGATGTATAGAACTTTATTTGGTTTCAAATGCGAGCCGCGCGCGCTATAATGTCTTGGCGCGTAGCTCTGAAGAATTGTTGGGTTGAGGAATAGGTTCGTAGAGTTTTTATATTATCTTTTGTTTCACAACAATTTTCTTGTTGTTTGGCAAACGTGTATATATTTATCTGATAGCGCTTTTTCTGCTCTACAAAACTGTTTGTTCGGAAAATTAAAATTTTTAACATTTTTCAGGCTTAGAAATGAACTATCCAGGAGGCAAAAATCAGCATTTTCGAAATCTGCTCTTCATTGAAAGCAAAAAGCAGCCGAAGCCGCTCTGGAAATATGCAATGTGTATGGAGAAGGTGTCTGAGGCGTGTCTACTGCACAAAAATTGTACACAAAGTTAAAAAATGGCGACTTTAATCCTGAATACACGCCTGGAAGCGAACGACCTGCAGCATCTGAAGGAGTTGCGAAACGGCACTGTCAACAAGAAGCTCTATGTTGCCCAGCTGCGCCGCGTAAATGAGTCTATTCCACTGAAAAGACCCGATCGACAAGGCCAAGTCATCATGCTCCACGACAACGCCATTCCGCATGTTGTACAAGTCGTCAAAACCGCCCTCCAAGAGCTCGGCGGTTTTCAGCATCTACTGTACTCTCCGGACCTTGCGTCATCCGACCTAATGACCCCTCAAAAACTGGCTCAACAACTTCTTCGACACCAGACCGGGCGATTTTTGGCGGAACGGCATCAACAAATTGATATAATACAATACAACATTTAAACTAGTGTTTCTATTAGTAATAATTACAAAATATACGTTTTTTTTTTAAATAATTTATTGAATTCTGTGCAACTAAAGTGAGAGTGACTTTGCAATTCGAGGCGTTTTGTTGGTGTATTTCACTTTGTGTGTGTTTTCAGATTGTGAATTAAACATTTCAATGATTGCGTTAACGATGTTAAACAATTTCAAAAAGTTAAAACCACCCACTTGAATAAATGACGGACATTTACAGAGCCCATAAATTTTGTGAATTTTTTGTCGTTCCCCCCTCCCCCCTATCAGACTTTGCCCATAGACATTTTGCAAAAGCTGCGTTGTTTGATAAACTCAGCTCTTTTACTTCCTTTGTCAATAATAAGATTTATGGCATTGTTGAAACGATTTCCTAAGTTGCTTTGAATTCTCATGAACCTGAAGCAACCCCCCCCCCTCCCATAGTACATTGTCCTTTTCTATTTCCAACGTCGGCATGCCAACTGAACCGTGTCAGCATTATTGTTGTAAAAACCAATGACAACAATCATTGATAATCAATTATTTAGTTCTATTAAAAGGGCACGTCCTTGACATTGAAAGCAATGTCTGAAATGGGAATTTGTCGAGACTTTAGTCGCAACTCAATTTGTGTGCATTTGATAAAGATTTTTCGAAATGAAATCAATGATGCATTTTGATACCGTTTTCTTACTTATTTAATGTTATATCAAATTATAATACAAATTTATTTCTTACTCGTTTTGCATTTGGTCACTTCCACTTTCACTTATCCATCAATTCATTTAAATTGATGTAGGTAATTATATCGCCGATTTCAACCATAATTGCTTTTGGTTCTTTTCATTTCCTAAAAAAAAACTAAACTCAACAACAACAACAACAACAAATTCAAGCGGAAACACTACAAGTTTTGACGCGATTTAATATTGTTGTGTGTCGTCGCTTAGCAAAAACGCATCTATTGTTCATTTTAAGCATTAAAACCAACAACTACGGTGCTTTTTCTTTTAATTATTCTCAACCTCACCTTGTCTTTGATTATCCGTCATATTTTTATGATTCTTGTTTTTTTATTATATTTTAAATCGTGGGTTATTCACTTTTATGACGATTTTATGTTCTATTTACCTTTCGGTTTTATTGTAAAACCCTTTTTAAAGTTTTGATTTTATTATTCAATCAAATCGTATGAGTAATAATATTCAAAAGACCTTTCATCTCTGAATTACCCGTTTATAATCTTTTAATAAGGTCTTTTTGAGTGATTTCGTCTTTATTGTAAGTTGAAATCAAGACGGAGTGTCAGATAAAAATAGAAGAGAATAATTAATTGTGGACGAACATTAAATCTCGTCCCCGACTCATCCGAATGAGATTAGACTTACACGAATCGAACTGTGACGTATAAGTGACTGTGTTTACGTATTGTCGTAAAATAAAATTCGAACTTATTTAATATTGTTCCAAAAAAATGTTTTGTAGCGATTAATTGTCCAGTTGATCAATATTACGAGATATTTAATTTAAAAATAAAAAAATATTGCGAAACTATAATAAATAAGTGAGCATTTTATTTTACGACAATACGTAAACACAGTCACGTCTATAGTTCGATCCTCGTCATTCGTGTAAGGTTAACCGTTTTAAAAATACGGCCTAGCTTTACGTCCTCACTTCATGTATGGAGAGACACATAACTAGGCAAAGTGCACACCCGGACGAAAAAAGGGACCGCTTCGAAAACGGCGTCAACAGCATAAGTATTGACGCCTTTTTTTCAATGCGGGCACAATTGTTGTCATATTTTTTTTATTTTGTAAAATATACTGATTTCATGGTGAATACATACTTAATAAAGTTTTTATTTGTATTAGAATAATTAGAATAATTATCTGAACGTATTGGTGACAAAAAATAATGATTCTCTATAGTTTTATTTTTTGCTCTGATATTAATTTGAATATAAATAATTAATGTATAATCATTTTTATTTAAGAACCATTTCATCTGAATCAGCATAAAATTCTCTATAAGATGATGTTTTACTTTTCGCCGTAATTTTACTTTCAAAATTTTTATAACAGTTTTTATACATGATTTGGATGTAAAAATATCAGGCGTGATAGTGCATTCAGTGAACTAGTGCAACATTGAACATACTATTGCGGATGTATATTTTTATTATTATTTCCTTTCTTTAATAAAATTATCTTAATTAATTTCAGAAAAGATGAGTTTAATTGTTGCAACAATATTGTTGAAGTAGTGCCAGATGAAACGGGAATATGCGATGGCTCGTCAATCATTGCTTGATCATGTTTTCCAATGCCGCTTTCATCAACAATTGTAAGTACATGTGAAGCAGTAAGAAAATCGTAAGTATTTTACTACTACATAAACGGGATAGGTGATATAGGTAGAGTATGGTTTTTTGTCGTTATAAAAATTATTATTAGAGACAATGCTAATTTTTGTTCATAATTTTCTAGCCGCACAGCCGTTCGGGGCTTCTGGAGAGTGAATTTGATACATTCAACATCATAATAGTGATATCATTGAGTAATCTAATGTTAGATTTCAGGTCCAATTGATGAATCTTATTTCATATCAAAGGAAATAATGAATTGCGGAACGTAACCAACAACAATGCATTACAAACTTCCTGAAACTGAATTGTTGGAAAGAAGTATGTGCTCGTACTCGTTCTGGCAATTGTGAGTTTGTGTAGTTAATAGTTTTAATCATGATTTTAAAGGTATAATCATCATTGACGATGAAAAACTTTTATGATGGAAAAGAACTTGGAAGTTGGGTTTACTCGTAAGATAAAGAAACGATTGGTTTTTGTCAATCGAAGAATATATGTACTATGGAATTGTTGAATGGTATTTTGTTAATTTAAATTAGACGTTTTATTCATAAATTCTATTATAGGTTGCTGCTTCACAATGTTGCGGACCAAGACGAATATCCATAAGATCGATAAACGAAGATGAATGAAACGATTCCAAGACGAATATCCATAAGATCGATAAACGAAGATGATGGAATCGAGTCGAGTATCAACAATTGTTAACGCTTTGAGTTGTTTTTTTTATTTATTAATCAAATAAAACATTTCTTTTAATTCGAATTAAAGTGCAAGAATATAACAACACAGAAAAGAAAAAATATTTATTTGTTTATAAATGATATAAAAACTACCTACGACTACTTAAGAACTACCAATCTTCCTTTCCTCTTTCGTGCCTCAAACTTCCTTTTCTTCCCTTCGTTACCAAACTTCCAAAGTGGCTTCTGAGAAAAATATTATTATATTAATTGAATCAATATTTTATATATATATATATATACCTTTTCATTTGTTACATCACTGCTGCATGATGGTTGGTTGTCCATCTAAAAATAAAAAATTGCTCTGCGATAAAGAAAAAATGCATTGTTTTCAGTGAATAAAACACTTTTATTGGAACTTAAGCTACAACTAAAATATCATCTTATAGAGAAATTAATGCTGATTCAGATTAAATGTATCTTAAAACTTAAAAAAAGATAAAATAATTTTTTATATTGAATTTAAAGCAAAAATTGTTCTGTTAATAAAACTACATTGTTTCCAGTGAATAAAAAATTTGAAAGTAAAATGACATTTAAAAGTAAAGTATCATCTTATAGAGAATTTTATGCTGATTCAGATGAAATGGTTCTTAAATAAAAATGATTATACATTAATTATTTATATTCAAATTTAACTAAAAACTTCGACGTAGCAAAAAACCATTAAAAATGATTATTATTTGTTTTAAAATTATTTTAATACATTCAGATAATTTTTCCCAGTTATTTTATATACAAATAATTAACTTACCTTATTTAGAATCCGAATAATAACGCTTCGAAAATAGCTAAAAATAAAAGACGAACTTTTCGTTTTCTCGTCCCCCCCTCCTTTGGCAAATAGCCAAGAAAAATGTGTTTCCTCTATTTCAATGTTATTGTCCGGGTGTGCAAAGTGTATTCGAAATTATACAACCGCAACACGAACCGTAACGCGGACACCGTTCGTGTCCCAAAGTTGCTGTACTTTGTCTTTGGCCCACACGCCAAATGAAATTGCAGGAAGGAAATGTCAGAAAATCCTCTTTAATTAAACATTTAAGGATTATATTACGGTTTGAATATATTTATAGGCAAACTTGATATAATGGCGCAAAAATAATGTGTAGTTGCCACTTAAGAATTTAAAAAATTATGTTTAAAGTTTGTCAAATTGCTATTTCCCTGTGGTGTGGGTGTGCGTCAGTTTAATAATTCGAAATCTAACCCAAATGTTAAGAAAATTACATGACGACGTCGCTCATTTTTTTAAAGAAGTGTAAGATTAATACGGAAATCTTTTTGGACTTAATGTTGTAAGAAAGATGGTTTGTGGTTAGCCATTTTACGTCACGAGGCCTTGGATAATTATTTAATAAATTTAAGAAAATTTCATTAAACTTGCTTACGTTGTTTTCAAAATTGCTCTCGTTAACAAAGCATGTTTATAAATCAATCGTATAGTTTTCATCGAACAAGTGCTCCTATATCTCTTCTAAACAGGTTCCCCTGTCACACAGCTTGAAGTTTTACATTTAAAATTATTAGTAAGTAACATTGTCTTCCAATTCGTCGGGGGATTTCAATAGAACCGGTTGAGATTGACTTTTAAGTCCACTAATCTGTTAGACATTTAAGTACGATTAATCTGGATGTTTTGGAATTGCAATTTGTTTACATAACTATTTGAGGACTGGTGTTGAACGTGTAGAAATGAGCGAGAGCTCAATTTATGATAAGATAAATAGATTAACTTTATTGTAAAGTAGTTTAAAGATAACTTGTCGAAATTTATCTCATTAAAATATAAAATTATGGAATCCGGAATGGAAAAATGGACGGAATTCGAAATCCGGAATTCCGCTCATCTCTGTTAGGCACCGACCTTTGAAAAGGACAATGCCTAAATATTTACAATGAAAAGCATAAGGAGACGGTCATTTAACATCTTCCTCACGCCACCCGCTCTGGTAAAATAACTATTGCTAAACCTTCATTTTCTTCTATAATTTGATATTATATACACTAGCTGACAAAAGTTTTGTCACAAATGTTTTTTCGGGTTTAACTTTTTTGTGACTTGACCAAATTGGCTGATTTTTTGATATGATAGATTCATATGGTTGTAGATTCTTTTAGAAATACCCGCTTGTGATTACGATGATCCGTTTTACAGTGACAAGCGTTTATCCTAAAACGCGTAGCTCAAAGATATTACGCACTTTTCTTGCACTGCATTTTTTAATAATTTTTAAAGTTCAATTATATTTTTTCATAATTTATTGAAAATAGCAGTAATTGGCAACATTTTAGAGATGACTCCACGTAAAGAAACTCCAATTGCCACCCGGCAAGCTGTTATCAATATGAGGGAAAACGGAATGCGTGGTACCGAAATTGGCATGGTAATTTAAACCAAATTTTGCTACTATAACACTTTAAACACTGATTCACATAAAATATCAAAAAATCAGCCAATTTGGTCAAGTCACAAAAAAGTTAAACCCGAAAAAACGTTTGTGACAAAACTTTTGTCAGCTAGTGTAGATTCATTGAATTAATATACCCAGAATTCATTTGAAATTATTCAATAAGAACACGTGGCAGATAATAAAACGTGATTAAATCATCATTTGCGTGTGGCATAGCTTCCGATGGCATAAACTTGAACTCAGTCAGTATTTCGGTGTCTTGAATAGAATAGTGAATGTCGATGATACGATATTCACTAACGCTTTATAGAATTCTACGTGGAGTTCTATTTTGACCTGGTTGTGGTTTTTTTTTAAAGACGAACAATCCTTATATAATCAAATTCCAATCGTAAGGCTATTAAAAATGTTAGACGAGACTGTAATTTTACTGGCATGGAATAGTATATTTGACAGGCTCCAATCATTTGAAATTCAATTAGCGTGAAAGTGTGACCCCAAAACCGTGATTAGAACTTCTTCTTCTTCTTCTTCTTCTTCTTCGGATTCAATCAATTCCCTTTTTGGACAATTTCTATCATCCAGACTAATGAACCGTGTAAAAGTATGTCAGAATAGAAGACCGCATTCGAGATGCATCCAATCCGGATTTAGTAATAAATCAATACTCATTAGTGCCGGCGAAAATCATTCTTCGTTACTAAATGTAATGTCCCAATACAAACTTTTTAACCGTCTATGTTACAAAATGAGATTCTCTTTCCTTCTTTGAGCGTTTGATTTAACCTGTTTTCTTCCAAACTTACTAGTACCTAAAATAAAGGGCACACTGTTTAGTTTATGTACAATCATACTTAAACAATAAATATTATGGGAATCTGCTATTTTCTTGTGAATATATGCAAAAGGTCTTAATTAAGTCATTGATTGAAATTTCTACTGAGGCTAATAGGGTATTATTATAATATATCATCCCTTTAATCAAATCGCACAAAATTGATAAATATCAAACGGATATTGACATTAATCATAAACAATAGGGAGATCTTTTGATCTTGGCCACCTATAAAGACTATATTCAAAATAAACAATTAGTGAAAGATTATTATTATTAAAAAACAAAAACAATGATAATACCATTGAGGGCGGGAATTCAAAATTATAGAACAGATGAGTATCCCACCAGCTGATATTGTTATAAAAACACATGTGGCTAGAATCTAATTGCAATTAGCTAATTTAAGTATTCTACAGCCACATTGTTTTTTTTTTCAAAAAATCTTATATTTGTTAAATTTGAAATGGTAAGACGGAGACGATTTTTATTATCATCTTATTTCTAAAAATTCCCGTTTCTCAACATTTAAGGATGTTATTAAGAACTGGAACTTCGAAAATTGCTTGCGTCGGAAAATAAAATGTACTCTACGCAACAATATATTGCACCGTCTAATTTTTTTGCATTTTTCCTTATTAGGTACCATATGAGGTACTATCTTCAAATATTCCTTTTGAAAAAGAAAATCAAAATTAGATATGCCACTAATGTTGGTCTCGTGTTGCAATAATTAGAAACGTTTCCAACTTTTCTCTTTCATATTATCATCCTGTTATAAATTAAATTATCATCAAAAATAGAAAACATCGAATAACATTTTTGGGTATATTTTAAAGGAATATTTGCCTGACGAAGATAATGAATCATAAATATTAACATCCTTGTAAATTTGAATTCGCGCCATTCCTGCAAGAGTTTATTTTTTCGGTGTAATATATCGTGATTTTTTTGCGGAATGGACAATTTATTTTCCGACGGGAACTTTTTTAAAAAATATTTGAACTTTGTCAGAATAAACTCCCGATTCGGAGAATAAAAATAGGAAAAATTGATAGTGGACTTTTTATTTATTTTGTATTTTTCAAAAAGTCATGTAAGACTAACGAATGAAATAATATAATCCTGTTATATTGAAGAGACGACTATAGATGTTTTGTAAAACCTGGAAATGTGCATTATTGTCAAGTATGACTATTTTAATATTCAAGACCGTTTGTTACAATAAATCCAGGTTTGTCTTTAATCATTAATTTTATTGTACATTTCAGAGATCGGTGCCTAACGGAAGAGAAAAAAATTAGGATGGAATGAGGTTCTCGTTTAGACGATTACACGGCCACAAAGGACCTTTTCATCTATTCCTCCTCAATGTGTGTTATCCATTTTTGAGACAACACGCAGTGCACTGTGTGATGAGATACAAAAAAGTGGCCGTCTAAACGAGAACCTCATGTTGTTCTAATTTTTTTCCTCTTCCATTAGGCACCGATTTCTGAAAAGGAGAATAGTTATTATTCATTTCAGAGATCGATGCCTAATGGAAGAGTAATAAAAGAAGAGAAAATTATGGGGCCACAAAAAACATTTTTCTCAATTCCTCTTAAATATGTGCTGCCCATAATTTCGTAAAAAAGAATGGCCGTCTAAAAAGAGAGGCCGTCCAAACGAGAACTTCAGTCCATCCTAATTTTTTTCCTCTTCCATTAGGCACCGATCTCTGAAAAGGACAATATTTATTTTAAAAATTCTTCTCGGGTGTTAAAACTATCAAGCTAGAATTGTTGATCTTGCTTTTTTATAATTATAAGCGTTGCAGAATAACTCGTTACTAATATTCTTTTCTATCTAATTAATTTTTTTAGATATAAATTTTTATCTATATTTCAAATTTTAAAACAAATAATGAAAGAAACAGACAAATTTACGAATTATGGCAGAATCAGACCAACAATTTTGGCATCATTTTCCGAGAGATTTTTTGATTGACGACGACAATACAATTTCTTTTACATCAAATATTTCATTTGTGTTAGCCAGTGATTCGACACACCCCACTCACAGAAGCGGTGAAAACTAAAAATAAACCGAGCTAATAAACCAATTCCCCATCACATTTGTCGATTCATCAACAATTGCAATCAACCACCATCTCTCTGCATCCTTTTATCATAAATAATATAGTAATAGTCGCGCGGTTTGCTCATTTCCAGTCATCCATCCATCTGACATTTGCTCTCTTGTCGATCCAAGCACGAAAAAAGAACATTCGCCAATAAAAAAGTCCATCGAATTTCCATTCAATACATATTTGGCGTTTTGTGTGGTTTCATATGTATGCATGTGTGTGTCGTCGAAATAGATATATACATACGCGAACATTGTCATTCATATTTTATTCGTTTTCGAACCAAACAAACCCACCCCTTCGACACAACCTTATTTATCCGTCACCACCACCAGCACAAATTTGTCATTATGCTCAATTTCAGCTAGCTACCTTTTATTCACGCCGTTTGACAAATTCATATATCTTTATTTGCTTTTACATGCCTCTACGGTCATAAAAACAAAAACAATATTTGTCCTCTAATCCATTATAACTCAAAACAATCAACAATTTTTATGTAATAATCCGGCTAATCCGTCACTTCCACAATTTTCGTTCGCATTTGAAGACGCTCTAAATCAGCGCCCATAGCAACCGTTGCCTGCCAAATCCGATTCGATTCATCCATAAAAGGTCATCAACAATGGGCAGGTGTGTATATTTGTGCATGCCTCCTCCTCCTTCTTCCTCGACCACCACCTACCACTTCATTCGCCATAACCTTTCAACAGCGCGCACATTCATCCAAGCGTACTCCTCCAACACCAGTTCGTAGACTTCTCTCGATTATGATCCACTATTTCTTCGTATGTTCTCTAAATGCCTTTTCTTTTCTATACTCCGTGTATCAGCACTTCTCAATGCCTGTTGACACCTCCTTTTGTCAAGTGATTTTCTTCATTCATTCGACATTTTTTTTTATTAAATATCCATTGACTGCTTTTTACAAATAAATTGTTTGTTGTGATTGTTATTGTTGAAACATCTCGTCTTGGAAAATTGATTATTAATCCTATTACCTAGATTGTCCCGTTAAAAGTAAATAATCCTATGAAATCGGCAATCGATTTATTCTTCACTTTGATTTTGTTTTACTCAATTTCTTAATACTAAATGATTCTGTTGTATTGTTCTGTACCGATGGACTAAATAACTACCCGTGATGTTTCAGTTAAAACATTTATTTTAAGAACGAAGCGAGTCATCTCTGATAACCTAAATAAAACTAAAAATTAAACAATGCCATAATTTTTACAATTTTACATTTTTGTACCTTCAAATACGATTTTCGCATTAAGTATACGGTATGATTTTTTTAATTCAAAAATAAATTCACAATTCGCAGTAATTTGCAACAGTAAACGGTTATGAAAAGAACCATAACCTATTGATAAATTATTTTCCCTTTGAAAACTATAAGAATACTAATAAATTCAACCAGAGCTGAAAAATATCTGAAAACATTTATACCGAGACATATAATATTGACAAAATAAATAATGTTAACAATATTTTAAACTTTAATAATTATGATAAGACGAATTCCGAAGAAAATACTTGTTTAATCTTAAAACTAATATGAATCTGAATTTTTAACGAGATATGAATAATATATTTTTAAGATGTAAACAACTTAATGTATTATATATATTTGCAAAGAAGCTATATTAAATTTTTATTGTCCTTTCCAAAAACTTACTATAGTTCGATGAATATGATTAAATTTAACAAAATAAGCTTTATTTCATGTTAAATAAGATCCATCGTAAACCGTACTGTTGTAGTTAATTTGTCTCTTTTCCACATCTCTAAAATATATTGTCTTTTAAAATATATAATAAAATCTGTGCAAATTTTGAGCTATTTAATTGCAATATCAAGTTGCATCTCATACATTCATAGGATAATTAAATATTTTTGGAAAACTTATTTGTTTAAAAAAAAACCCAACGACCATAGATTTACATTTTTCCAAAGAACGTGTTTTTTTTTTTGCAAAATGTCGATTCTATAATATAAGAAAAGTTCTATAATAGGGATATAAGAAATCATCTTTTCCTGAACGGCTTATGAAAAGGTTTTTTTAATGTGCAACTGTCTTAAATAGTTAATGGCTCAAATGGCTAGACAATAGCTCGATTAGGTATATGACAAATATCAAATGAATAGATTCAAATTCACTACATTCAATAATCTTTTGGAATACCCCAGCAGTTATAATTATTTAGATTTTAATATCTATAATTGAGCTTTATTACATGATAAATAAAAGTAAAAATAAACATAATTTTTAAACTGTTATTACATGGTGAATGGACAATTATAATAATAATTATATATTATTAAAATTTGAAAGTTATATTTTCGAAATTTCTACCTTGAAAATCTTCCAATTATATTTTTAGCGAGTTAAATTTTTGCCATAGTGGGGTTTTCTTAACGAAGTTTGCGTGCTATATCTATAATGACATTAATGACATTAAGTTTATCATTCAAAAGTAGATGCCATTTAATGATTTTCAGAAAAGTTAAGCGTGATGCAATGCGGTTTACTGTTACCTGCAATAAATTAAATATTAATAAATATCTTACAAAAATCAACGTTTTAAAAAATAAACATAATTTATTTCTTCGGTGATATTTTACAAATATCAGAAAAAGTCTATAAGTGTATCAATAACCCTCTCAAGAAGAATAAATGTTATTCTCGTTTCCGATTTCTCCGTAAGACTGAGAATGCTTTAATAAGAGTTTGGTCTTTCAATTAGACCAAAGTTTGCAAAAACAATATGAAATGCACGAAACAAATCCACTTGGAAAAAAACAACAAAAAGACAACGAATAATAATTTTATATTGTTTACCCTGAAGCTTTTATTTCTATATTTAGTTTGGATGATTTTGTGTTTATTTAAGTCATATACGGCATGTAACGTTCACTCATACCATATTCATCTTGATATACAATCAAATGCTCATTTACTTATCATCAGCCCGATCACCTCAAGGATGCCCATCGCAATTATACGATCGGCACCGAATAACCACAAATGTCATTGCAATCACTATAATGTTCGAACGTATCGAAAACGAATGTTTGTACGTATAAAATTATATATGTTATAATATACACATGTACCCGCCCTTCCTGAGCGTTGCCTAGCCCCTCTCTCTCTTTCCGTTCCATTGCCTATCTGTAGTGCATACTTGTTTAGTTTATATAAAACCACCATCACCATCAGCCACCAATCCCGCCCGATCCGCCCTTTTAATGCCACTCTTGATTTTTCATGTTTGTGTTGCCGTTTTACCTTTTCCGTCAGAAAATTTTGTTGTTTCCTTCTTCTTCATCATGATGCTCACATTTTCATAATCGTTTAAATTTGTTTCCACCGTTGCTCGGGTAACGAACCATCAAGATATGTGTTATTTCAGCAGCCACGACGACGATTGACAACTCTCGTAAACGTAAAATGGACGGCGCATCGAAGCCGATGGCGCCCGCCGTTTCCATGGAGTCGTTGAACAGTGTCGCCACGGCGACGACCAACAACGACGCGCAGGCGGCGAATCCGGCGTCTCAGGTTCGCACCCTGTTCGTCTCGGGTCTTCCGATGGACGCGAAACCGCGAGAACTTTATCTGCTGTTCCGCGCGTGTCGCGGCTACGAGAGCTCTTTGCTCAAGATGACCGCTAAGAATGGCAAGCAGACGTCGCCGGTCGGCTTTGTGACGTTTGTTAGCCAGCAGGACGCGCAAGAGGCGAGGAAGGAGCTTCAAGGTCTTTTATCCCTCTCTTCTTGAATATTTTCGTTTGTTTGAAACCAACACTTATAGGGGTTCGATTCGATCCGGAATGCGCCCAAGTTTTGCGTTTGGAGCTCGCCAAGTCGAACACCAAAGTTGCTCGTCCGAAACAATCACCACCACCGCCTGCCTCACACTTAGCCGCGGCTGCTGCGGCGGCCGCTGCCGCCGGCACGGGCGCTAGCCAGTTCCTGGCTCCATTGCAGCCCGAACTGGGACTGCTAGACCATTCCGCACTGCTTGCCGACCAGCAACTATTAGCCCTTTCATTGCCACACTTACAAGCACTACAAGCTGCCTATCTGCCACAAACCGCCGCCCTTCAGCAACAGCTCCACAATCCACACCATCAATTATACGCCCAGTTACATGGTATTCACAAGTCACAACCAGCCAATTAACCCGTCCGCTTCTTCCAGGCTCACATGGTTTGAACATCACACAACCAACAACATCGGCGTGCTCGACGCTGTTTGTCGCCAATCTGTCGCCTGACGTCAATGAGGAGCAGTTGCGGGCCGTATTTAAGGCATTTGCCGGATTCACTCGCCTACGTTTGCACAACAAGAACGGCAGTTGTGTGGCGTTCGTCGAGTACGCCGACCTGCACAAGGCCACACAGGCAATGGTGTCGCTGCAAGGCTTCCAGATATCATCCACAGATCGCGGTGGTCTTCGAATCGAGTACGCTCGAAATAAAATGGCCGATGTTAATGGCTGAGCACAATTGAACTTGTACACATCACATTTTTGCACACCACCAAATATCCCATTTTATTCACCCAATTTTCTAAATGTTTGGCCTCACCGTGTACGGGTTATCTATCCAACATCACGACGTTTTATATTTTGTACACTCACCCAAACAGGGCCCGACATAATATTGCCCATAATCAGTTCCGTACATGCAATAGCATTATTGACCGAGAATTTTCAAGTTTTGTTTTATTTCCAATGGAATTTGCGACACTGTCGTGTATTATAGATCTTGTATCTAATTCTTCTGTAAAATGTCTGTAATTACCTAATAATTCTAACATTTCAAAAATACTTTCTTCAAATTCTAACTAAAACAAACTTTGTTTATTTCTATCATTTCTTAAATATTTGATCTATTCCTTAAAATACTAACTTTTCTTAAAAAATAACGAGAACCTAGCTTTTTCGCTATATATTGGTACGCAATAATACGTTACTCGATTCCATAATTTATTCAACGACATTTTACAGACCAATTTATTTTTTTTTTTAAATTTCAGTACAAATTAATTCCTTCAATACTTTGTTTGTTATACTTTTTACTAAATCTAATAATTGATCTCCCAAAACACCTTCATTTATGAACCATCATTCTCGGCATTTTTTATCCTTTTCTTTTAACTGTGATTTTATTTTGAATATCAAGCTTTGTCGCAATATTAGTATGAAAATTATTATTGTCAAATATTATATAATAAATACATTTATATCGAACAACTTATATGATAAGCGTTTTTATTATTTCGAGAAAAAACAATAACAAGCGAGATAGTATAATAGCACAGCAATTAAGTAGGCAAGTGACATTATGTGGGGTCTCAAATATTAACAATATGATATCATTACTATTCTTATAAATTATCAAATGGCACAGATGATATATACAATAGACAACAACAATATTATTTGTTAACACATTCCTTGGCTTCCATCTCTTCCAGTGCTTTTTGCAAATATTCTATCCGTTTATCCTTCCAGTCAACTTCAAACCTCAGGCTGTCAATGTCCTTCTAAAAAATAAACATAAATATTAAAATATGTTTTTTTTTCTGTTGATCATCTTCAATTTCAGTCCACTCTTTCTCAAATTACATAACACTCAAAATAATAAACATTTCTCACTTCCATAGATTAAAGTTACTCGAAATTCTAAACACCACAATTATGTGCATTTCTCCACAAAGACTAAACAAACAAGCACATTTCTTACGTTCTCGTGCGCCAAAAAACCATTCCATCAAATTCACTCTCTAATCGCGACAATTACATGTTCTTAACAGGCCAGCCCAAATTTACTCGAGTGTTTGTGTTTGTAAAACGTCGAGCGGTGGAACACGTTTGTGTGCCGCCATTCAATTCGTTCCACAAGTTTACACAAACCTTGTTAGTCATATCTAGTTCATGTCCTCTTCACTATTCCTCTTCGCGATCGACCTTGATCAAGAGCCAATTTTGTGCTTGTTCCATACAAATAAACAATTCAACTTTTCAAGTGCCCAGCGTCGGGAGTTATTTTCTCATTTTTTTGAAATCAAAAAAATGACCATACTTCACAAAACAAAATATATGAGACTATGGAAACAAGATTTCATTATTTCAATCGTAAGCGTTCACGCATGAAATAATTTTGCATCAACAGTTTTTTTCCTGTTTCCGCTATTATATCCGCCATAAAAAGTCAGTCATAATAACCACCACAACAACAAAAAAAACCGACAAACAAACAAAATCCAATTTTTTTTCGCCAACAATTCCTATTCAAGTTGCATATTTGCATACATACCGTATTCACGTAACTGCCGATTACTTCGTCAATGACATTGAAATTCATACCTCCCGCCAACAAAAACTCGTCATTTCTTTTATCTTTCCCACAGTAACAACAACAACAATGCTCATTAAAACCGGCCGATACACAAGAATTACACACAAACATTCACTCAAAATGGGATTCATAAAAACAGCAGCCACCACCACTTCAACTTGATTCTATTAACCATTCCCATTGTAATTATTTCTTGTTATTATTAAATACTCTAGTACCTAATGTCCAAAAATAATAGTTTCATTTCGAGTGCGCGTTTACCTGTCGTGTCGGCTGACGACCCTTCAAGTATAATTACCGAGTGGCGGCGCACAATGTTCGCATTTCGATTATTATTATTATCGCAGTTATTACCTATTTTAAACAATTACATAATGACGATAATCGGTGCGAAAAAATTGTTCCAATATAGTCGCATAATTCTCTTTCATTTTTCTAACTGCAGCGCAAAAACAATTAAGAGTTAAAGTTATTTTTTGCAAAATAAAAACTTTTATTCAAGTGACGGACATACTGAATTGGTCGAAATGAAAAAAATAAATCTTGAAATATAAAAAAACATAACTAACTCTTTCTTCGAATCAAAAATGATTCTAAAAATTTCAAAGTACATCTAATCCTTATGTATTATCCCTCTCAGAGATCGGTGCTAATGGAAGAGGAAAAATGAGGTTCTCGTTTAGACGGCCACTCTTTTGTATCTCATCAATCTGTATTGTCTCAAAAAAATGGATAACACACATTGAAGAGGAATAGATGGAAAAGTCCTTTGTGGTTGTGTGGCCGTCAAAATGAGAACCTCATTTAGTTCCAATTTTCCCCCTTCCATTTGGCACCGATCTCTGAAAAGGACAATAGATATTAATTAAATTGATAAACGCCTAACAGAATGGGACCCCAGAGGATCAACTAGACCAAAAGGACGACCTAAAGCGCGCTGGTCTGATGCCGTCAAACTCTGGATCTCAAACTTCACCCACGAACGGTCCACGACAAGATCCACTAGAAGACGGATAGGAATCCTGGAGACGCGAGCTGCATTGTCGACAGTGGCACGGCGCAGCCGCTCAAATTGGAGAGAGTTAGTCCGCTTCTCACTTCGAGAATGATTCGGACTCCAAAGTAGCAAAAAACACAATTTACTCATATGATTTAATTGTAAGATACTATACTTCTTAAAGTTTATTAGATGCATTGAGAAAATCTTGCAGAAATTTAAAAACATTAAATTATGGGAATTACAAACAAGGATCGATAATCAATTTATTCAAAAGTGCGTAAAGTATGCGGTAACCTAGATATTAGAGATTTCGGTTAAAAATATTTTTTTAAATAAGCTAATAAAACAAGCATTCTCTTTTTGTACAAAATAATTCCTGCAGGAAATAACCAGGTAAATCCATGTGAAATTTTAAAATGATTGTTATACTTCTATACAATTTTTATTTATTATTTACAAATAAATAAACCAATTTTAAACATAATTCTGGAAAAAAATGATAGGAAAGAAGTACAGCGTCCTTGAATATCGTAATTTTTTTCAGATGGTTATTCTTATGAACTTAAAAGTTATAAATACTTGTTTTATCTTATTGGACGTTGTTTAATTTTACCAAGTTCGATAAAAAAGAATCCACTAATTCTACGCTGAACATTAGCGTGAAATCATACCCTAGACTTGTATATAAATGCGGCCTCTTCTAAATGCGTTTAATCTTAAAATTCAATTATGAAAATGCCTCATTCCACTCAAATGAATTCATACACACTTCCGTTCCATAACAAAATCTACCTGTTGTAGTTCACAAATCTTCTCTAATCTCGAACACCTCACATCCGTTTTTCGAAGTTGCTTTTGTAATTGAATCAACGATTGCTGCAAAACCGTTTCATCTCGAGACTCCGACGTGCCTTCTTCATCCATCTCTTCCTCATCGCTCATCAATAATCTGTTAAATCAACAACGTTCATAGTTTTCCCCTTGATTACTAATTTACATATTCTTTTTATTATATTCCTGTCTCGGTGTCTCCAACCCAACTCGTGCCGATGTCATTAGTTCGAGGCTACTCGGAGGTTTTCGATTCCTATATTCGTCATCTCTACAAACAATCAATTTGTATCTTTTTATTGCGCAAAACACAAACAAACAATTACAACTTACATGGAATTTAGGCCATCCGCAGAACCAGCAGATTGATTCGTGTCCTCGTCTTCAATCTAAACAAAAAAAATTCGGCAATCTTCCATATCGGATTGAGCTTTTTTATATAGGGACTGAAATTCAATACTCACTTCGAAATCTTCCTCGCTCTCTTCTATACAGTCATCACTTTGAAATTCGTTTGCCTCCTCCTCTTCCTCTTCATCATCTACGGTGTCATCTATCCGTTCAAGAATTGCTTTCGATGGCTCCCCAAACGATTCCGCCAATTGTTTCAATTCACTATTTTCCAGCGAATCAATCGTTTCTCCCTTTTCTTGGTCACTTTCCGTTTCATTACCCGTATCTTCATGCGTATTTTTATCAATTATTCTATCGTCATCTATTAAATTATCCTCCTTATTATCACTTTCTGGTCGGTCATCCATTATAATTTCCGGTTCCATTTCATCTTCGAATTCATTTTCTTCATCCTTTCCTTCGTCTCCTCGTTCGGCTTGTATTACTTCATTTCCTGTCGAGATTCCTTCATTAATATTCGTTTGATTTTCACTCTCGTTTCTAATTTCATTTTTCGATATTCCGGCAGTCGCACATTTTCTGAAATAATTTGATTTATTCATTATTATGATAAAATATTAATGGGCTATAAATGATCTTATTCGAAAGTCTAGTAAT
The DNA here is from genome assembly GCA_963931815.1 of Caenorhabditis plicata. Lineage (NCBI taxonomy): Eukaryota > Metazoa > Nematoda > Chromadorea > Rhabditida > Rhabditidae > Caenorhabditis > Caenorhabditis plicata. The sequence goes on along the minus strand of OZ007492.1, from coordinate 17,201,652 downwards.
TTTAAAAGCGAAGGAATGTGGATTTTTTTTTGAAATTTATCGGAACACCTAATTTAAATATCTAATTACTTGTTTGTATTTTCAAATTACGTAAATTTAGGCATGAAATAGGAGAAGTTCGCGAAGTTCTTCAAATCTTATACTGATGAATCCAAACGAGTTATTAAAAAAACCATTATATAAATTTATTTTAATGAACTCCTCTCTAATATCATGGAAAGAAGGTTCGTATATATTTTGAAACTTTATTTAAGTTCTATATTTTATTTAAACTGCTACCGTTGTAACAGTTGCACAATCATAATTATAATTGTTTTTATTTAACACTTTCTACGCTGATTTGCGAAATCGAATTTTATTCCCGACCACATCGTTCGGATTCACAAGTGATGTTACAGTAATGATCTCTCTCGTAGATAGAGTGAATAGTATTTATTAGTTTTGTTTCATACAAAATTTCTTATCGTGGAATTATTTCCCAATAAAAGATTCTATAAATAAATGTTTATTTCAATACAAAATTCCTAAAATATGTATTATTTAGCATAAATATGCAAATTATTTTTGTATTTCTAAAGCACGCCATCTGCAATTTCCAATAATGATTGGAACTAACGATATGCTAGGAAGACCATTATAATAAATCGTATTGAAATATAAAAGAGAGATTTAAATAGTAAGGTAAAATTACGGTCCTGATAGCGTACTAAATAATATTCCAAATCAATTATCGAGTTAATTAGTAGAACGTAATAAAATTTAGTAAAAAACATAAACTTCGGAGAAACTATATAATGCACAAAAAATTAGTTTGAAATTTTAAAGAGCTAAAAAATAAAACAGATGAATAGAAGATATATTTATATAATGCGAAAATATTATAAGCGTTAGTAAAGCTAATGTAGAAAAATTGAGAGATCCATTAAGGCACGGAACAAACAAAGATTACGGCAAGCCAAATCGAAATAGCAATTTTGCAATTTTAACCGCGTTTGGAAATTTTTACGTCTTTGTAACCGAAAAGTTTTTACTACAATTGAATTATTCGTGTCTTAAACTATATAAAAAGTTTAATATAATTCTAAAAAGTAATATTTGAGCATGCTTACTGAGCTAACTTTTACCATTCAAGTTGGGGTGTTACGGTTTTATAAAGTTCCACCACATTTAAGTAATTCACTCCGTAAAATATTCCTAATAGTATGGATTTATAGATATGTTAAACCTTTAACTTTGATTAAAATTCAACATTACATAACATACGCCAACTTGAACCCTTATAAAACGAGCTCAGAAAACATTCTGATAGTTAATATTTTGTGAAGATTTTAAATTTTATTAAAGCTGAAAACTGGAGAAGACAATATTTTTGTAAAGTGCACGTGAAATAAGGAACACTTTATTTCTATTTGTTCTATTTGGCATGCATGACATAAAAACTAGAGGGGTCTGAACATCCTAAAAAATGGCCGTTCTGCTGAATTCTTCATTATTTGAATTGACAATATAAGTCCTACTTTTCCGTATATTTCACCTAAACGTGATCGATGAATATAAAATACTCAATTTATTTTAACGACAACAGCAAGCCAATTGAAAATGGTAATTTTCCAATATTTCCAATATTTAAACGTGTCTTATCACTCTCTCCAAACCGAACGCGTCCGCCGCGAACTAAACACGCTTCGTTCACGAGAGAAATCTTAAAAACATCGACACCCCACATTGAATGGCTCAGTTCGGGGGCTCAGAAAAGATGCTCATACTGCAAATTTTGGTAAGAAGCGCATGTTTTTAGATAGTTTAAGACGGGCTAGTAACAATGAGGTGTCAAGTTATACGAAATTAATACGTACAAATCAAAAATACACGTTTGAATATTGACGAAATAGTCAATTCCATCTAGCGTGCATCGATTTTAGGTATTCAGAAGCAGGCTAAGAGAGAAGAAGTATGTTTACTGTATACAAAATAGTTGAAACATTTAAGCCTACCGTAAATGTTTAAAAAAATCCAAAATTTATATAGTCGTCGCCAAATGCGATTACCGCCGCAAAGTGTGGCGCACTTTTTAAATATTATTTTTTTCATTTAATTTTCATGATTATTTTCTTGTTTAGGCTTGTTCTATAATGTTTTTGCTTAAATAAATTGAAGAATATGTTTTAGATGTTGTTTCAATAGTGGCATAAATGTGAAAAATATTAAAAATCATAAAAATTAAATGAAAAAATAATATTTAAAAAAGTGCGCCGCATTTTGCGGCGGTAATCGCATTTGGCGACGACTATATAAAAATCCAATTATTTTTATTTTAATTTAATGACCTTGGCTCTCATGAGCTTGAAAAAATGTCGTTTTTATATCATTAGACTTTAATTCAGTTCTATATTTTATTTCAAGTGTCATTAGGAAGACTGGACTGCCAAGCTTTGAATAATTCTTATTAAAAGCTTTTTCTTCCGTCGCCGAAGCGCGTTTTGTTCTCAACCGACGCGTTCGGATTCACCAGTGTTATTAATTCCTACGTGTAAATTAGAATCTCTTCTTAGTCGGTTTAGCAGGTTTTAATTTAACTATCAGGAAACATTAAAATTTGTACCCTTTTTAAGATTTAAATTGACATTAAACATTAATTTAAAACTTCGTTTGATTAAAAAATAACTTCATGACCACACATTGGGGTTAATTTTAATATAATAAAAATACTTGAACTAGCATTCACGTTTTCAGGAGAATTTGCGGTCGCGAAACGGGAACAACTATTCCACTTTACAAACCAATATTTTTCCTCACTTCAAAGGACATAAAATCCCAGGGAAGGGTGGATTCACGCTTAAAATGTATCAACTAACATTTCAAACTCATCATCCTCATCAATTTCATCTTCCGGCGTTGCAATTGGTGCTACAAACGATGGAAACAATCCCGGGTCGGTATTCTTTCGACTCAACGTTACATTTACCGGCGTTGCTGATGGCGATGTCGTCATGGAGCAGGCCATGCTTCGATAGTCCGGTTTTGTTATCTAGAAATTAGACCATCTTTTCAAAAGTCATATTCCATTATTTGTTTGGCTAAAATAACAATCTAAACTGAATATAACCACAACCACCATCCCGCGTCGAATCTACCTTATTCAGAAAAGCAAACTTCCGATCATGTATTGCTTTGAATCTCGATGAGAATTGATCGGTAGACGTTGACGATGAGCTAGTCGACGTTGACGACGTCGCCGATCCGCACCGCGTGCTCATTGCCATCACCGTCATTCGGTAAATTCAGTTAACACGTCTTGCATGTGACTCTATCCGACACGACCACTAACAACTGAACAAATTGCCTCCTATAAACTAAAAAAAATACTAACTGGTGGGATGGAAAATAATAATAGTAATAATAAAGCACTCCAACAACAAATAAATTTAAATATTCATTTTTGTTTATTCCATACCCCCTCTTCACTAAATGAATCAAAAAGAAGTCACACAACCAAAACTGAAATCGCTCTACAATCATCTCATTCAAGGATTCACCTGACAAACAAAACAAATAGAACAAAGCAAGACCATATAAAGCATCGTCATGTCATTTCCAATTAAAGATATTATTTAAACGATTTTCATCACATCTATTATTATTATATTTAACAACATTTGAACACACTCATGATATTCACACCGAATTTAATGTTTTTGATAAATTTTATTTGATTAATAATGATTGTAAAAATATTATTAAAACAATTTAAAAGGCAATTAACTATTACAAAATGAGAAATAAAAACAAAAAATTAAAAAAAAAATTCGCTTAAATTCTCACTTAAAGAACCAATCGAATCATTTTTGCTTTTATCAATAAAATGATAAAATAAAATATCCATAAAAAAGAACCGACAACATGTAAAATCTCGATTAGCTAATATAAGTAAATAAACAATAAAAAATTAATAAACATGAGGGCAATAATAAAAAATAAACAAAATGGAAAGAATGAATATACACCATCAATTACAATTTAAAGAAAATTCAACCAAAAAGTCTTCTTTTCTTTCAAAACATTTATTCTTCTTTTTATTTTCTAAACAAAACAATGATAGACCTCCTTCATGTGCCATTTAAGCCAGTTGCTCCAAATAAAATTTGTCCTTTAAATTAGATTAAACGAAAACATATATATCTCTCTCATTTCTATCTTTTTCATATTATAGAACCGGAATGTATATCATATTTATAAGAATATAGCCCGCTTATCATTAATCGAAACATCTTCGCAGAGCAAAAATAATTCATATCATTATTTTCATATGACCTGATCGTGGAATCTCAAAGCAATTTCGTCGAATGATAAGCTGCCTATATCTTGTACAAATGCGTTCAAAACAAATAAAATGCGTTGATGAATACAATTTTAAAAGCTTTTAATAACCTTAACGGCACAAGAAGAAAACACCTTGATCCAACTACTAGCCAATATACAAACTTCCCCTAGCCTTTCAAGATCTTCACGATTCTTCTAAAAGAATCGGAAGATTTTGGCAGTGATATCAAAAAAAGATAAATAATTGCATTACAAAATTTCACTTTAATCATTTACAGTTAAAGTTAAAACATCTTAACCTAATAATTGAAAAACGGTACGATTTTCTTGTCCAAAACGACAAAATTGATAATTTCTTCTTCATCTAACAAACTTATTTTTAATTATAATAATAATGATAATAGGAACACGCCTAATACTTTTTTCCACTACCGATCAACTGGCTACACATACATCAAAAAACAATTGCGAAGATGAATCAAATTAACACAAAAATAAAACCCTAAACAATAAACATGAATTTTACAGCTCTTTCTTTTCTGGAGCCTTATCCTCGACCATCAACTCAAAGTAGACCATTCCAAGTCGTGTGCTGATATCGTATTCAATATTCAAGGCGTAAGCACGGCACTGCACCATTACAAGTTTGTTCCTCGGGATAGTGTCGAACTTAACCATGGTTAATGGTTGCTGGTATCCCTATAATGAGAAAAATATAATGAATCAATACAAATAATGGAGAATGCCAACTTCAAACGACTATCTTGAAGCTCAATTAAATTTTCAATGAATTTAGTATATTATAATTAAAAAAAAAACAAACCTTAACAAACGAGTATGGATAATATCTTCCGTCGATTCCATATGGTGGCATGTAGGTAATCTTTCCAATATGCTCTTGATCAACTGGCGAGGCTCCTTTGCAGTCAATAGCAATGTTTCCCTTCTTGTACTTGGACTTGATCTCTTCTGGAATCGAGTCGTCTGGATAAAACACCGGCTTCCATCCGATCAATTTGTTCACAGAGATGATAACGCATGGCTTTCCTAGCTTGAATCCATAGTCCGTCTTTGCGCTGCATCCCTTATCAAACTGCGACAAATCGAATCGGCACGGAAGAACACCCTGAAATCACTGCTCTTCAAATAATTCACATCACAAAACTCCAACCTGTTCGCTGTCCATTCCTTCGTTGTTATCATCCGGTCCACATTCCCGAGTCTCCGTATTATTACCATCATATTTACTCAAATAATTATTCATCTGATCCACATAGGGCTTCCATGATTCCGGATCTTTGAGGTTAAATTTGATGAGAGTAGACTCGCTGTTTGATTGGATATACGGCTGATAAGCAACTCCCGGGTTCACCCCAATTATAGTTCCTTTTCCGTAAAACCGTGGCACTTTCGGGTCGAGCGTTCTCAAGAACAGCGTCAGACAAGCCAGCCAGAATCCGGCTAACAGCGTGTAAAAGATGATATAGAAGACGATTATCTGCAAATTATCAAGAATAAACCGCAATTAAAGTCCCTCAGAATTAAGAACCGCATCGTTTATTGATCATGTTTATGATCCAATTTGATAAGAATAATTATAGAAAGATAAAAATAGATTTTATTGTTATGATAACATTAATAAACTCAGCGAGATAATTATTTAAAGCCAATTAATTGATCAATATAATTAATTTATTGGGAGATTGTCAAATCAAAGAACATGCGTTTTTCCAAATCATTCAACGAAAATATAAAAAAATATTCATTAGAATACGCATTTTCTCTACAGACATTATAACAAATAACATTTTTCAATATTTATACGTGTATTGTGATATTTCACGAGCTCGTATTTTCAATCTCGGAAACAAACACTATCGAATTCGGTATAAAACAAAGAATATAATATAGGATTTTCACTAAAACTAATACACCTCAAATTGAGTGGTTAAGTTGGATGCTCATATTGTAAATTTCAGCAAGAAACGCATGTTTTTAAATAGTTTAAGACGGGCTAGTAACAACGACGTGTCAAATTATATGAAAATAATACGTTTACGTTCTTAAAAAAACGACGCGGTGTCTATAATATCCAAAAAATAATAAAATAAATTGGCATTAGTTAACGACCAATGTTGGAAGTTCTTTGTCTTGCGGTTGTGAGTTCTCAATCATGAGCTTGTTGATCACTAAAACATATCCAGAATAGTAATACAAACACCCCATCATATTAATCAATCACACTTTATAATCAACAACACATAAAACACAAAAATTTGAGAGCTAACCAATGCCGATTTGATATTCAAAACCAAACCTTAAACCACGACTTTCCATTTCTACCAAGCACTGTTCCATTCTGCTTGTTGTACAAGAATTGGAGCAGTGTTGAGTCGACGTCGCTGTTGTCATTGCGGCCTCGAATATTCTCGACGCCGTTCATCAGTGTCGCGTTCTCATCACCTTTTCCAGCCATCTCGCTCTTAAATAAACCATCTTCATTCAAATCGACATGATAACATGATTCAAGCATTCATCATCAATCATCATTGTCGTCTAAACCATCCGAAAAACCAACAAAATGAGTCAGCTCAATAATTAAATGTTCTTCCATTTCAAATAATTGATTCATAACATTAATTAACGAAGAGATTCTTTTTTGAGATACAATTTCAGATGGCAAAAACAAAAAACAACAATAATAACAATGAATACAAAACTTATTATATAAATATAGATAAGTTCTGGCAATTATAAGACCAGTAGAAACGAACAAAACCAAACAAATTCTCAACTTTAAATTGTTTATAAATTTTAAAAAATACCCATATTAACAACATCAATAGTAACAAAATAAAATACAAACATTAATGAATCGTTAAAAATACATTCCAAGTACATAATGAGATCTCAACTACCGCATCACGCTGATATTGATGATTCCGCGACAATTGATGTCGGATTCAGAGATATAGGCGCAGGAGATTCCGGTGGAGTCGGGATTTGCTTCAGCTTACGAAAATATTCGTCAACCTAAATATTCAGCATAATAATAAAAATCTAATAAACAACTTTCATGAAAATTTTCGTTCTCAGGGTAATAATATAGTTTTTCCAATAAATCTCCTCGAAAGCAAAAACGAAATTTTTAAAATTTGGATAATAAGATACCTTTCCGCGTGGATATCCAAAAATAACAAATTAAAGAGATTTAACAATCATGAATCTTTCAAACTATGCTAAAAATATGGTTAATTTATCTTTAAAAATTAACTGAACTCTTATTTGCTATTATATTACCACCGTAGCTGAGACGAACTTTCCATTTATAATATTAATTCCAATAATTAATTATAAATTACTTGTCCGTTTTATACAAAATCATATATTTGATAAAATAACAATCCATACTATTTAAAAATCACATTTTCAGAAAAAAAACTTTTAATTTATTTCTGCAACTCGTCCAAATTTCCAATAGTGACCCAAAAAATTTAAAAAAACACAAACACAAACACACCTCTTGATTTCCATCGACAGTCCTCAAAAACTTATTATACTTGTCACGGATCACTTTAAACGCATAAGGGGTCGAGTAAGGCAATCTTGTGATCGGATCAAAGTATCTCGCCGGACGTCCAGTAACCGCACATACATTTCGTATCCTTGGTTTTTGCGATTCAAACTTCTGCAAATACTCAAAATTATACCATCGAAAAACCAAGAGCATTCAATTCAAGCGATCAAAAAATGTAACAAAGCCAGATATTTCACAGGAATCATCAAAACATTCAGTCACTCATACCCCAAATATTAACTAATTACCGTCAACTAGTGAGGAATCGACGGAAATGCCAGAATCAATTTATAATGACATCCATCCCATCTAACCCGTCCAAACACGCACATTCAAACAACACACATCAATATTATATTGGTTAATTGGCGGCGAGTGATTCGACAATTAATTCAACCGACCTTCGCTTCAAATCAATACGATTCAATCTCGTAACTAAATAGGTTGGCTGTATGGCAGCCATCGGAAGCGACTAGTCATTCTACCAAGGTAAGCAATATCAGCCAAATTGAAAAAAAAATAGTTGAAAATAAATAATTTTAACTAACATTTTGATGTGTAAATAGATAATTGGTAGAATCGAAAATAAACAAGACAACATCAATAGTCGGCAAGGTTGAAAATTTTCAAAAATGGGTAGAAACCTGTAATCAAGAACGACCGCCTTTTCGTCATCAAAACTAAAGGGAATGCCTAACTCAACTATTTCATTAAATTATAATTAAAAGTAAGGGTAACCCGAAAAATAATACGGAAAATAATGGGAAAATTTATAAAACTATTTGTGACATATTTAAAACAAAATTGGCTTTAACACCAACAATATGAGAAAGAAAATTCCTTAAAATAACCATTCTGGGAAATTTACATTTTTTCATAGAGATATTTAAAAATGAAGAAATTTAAAACATAATAAAATTTAAATAGATTTCCTAATGTTTAATTAACTCAAGCTGTTCAACATCAATTAGCGTCATTCGTATAATAGTAACATGCTCTTTTTCACTATTAAAATTACCAGTAATGAATCAACATTAGATATCTCATTAGACACATATTCCAATAAGAATGGGATATTTCCGAGCAAAATTATAATTATTAAAAAAAGTAACAATAATATCCGGATTGAGGAAATGTTAAATCCAAAAATCACGTAAAGTATAAGCAATTTATGAAAAAAGCCCGTTTTCTATGCGCCTGGTTTTGCTGTTCTTAATGACGTTCTAATATATATACTATTAAACAAGAAATAAAATCAAAAGCACCATAAAAGTGAAAATTAATACTCTCAATTGTAGTAGAAAAAAGTAGTAGTCACATATAATAAATAATTTAAATAACTTATGGAATATCTCGTTGTTATGATATTTAGAATTTATAGCTAAAAAATAAAATAAACTGTGATAATATATTTGCAACAACTTCCATTGGAAACAAGTAAAATTCAAAAGCCCAATAAATTAATTTGGCAGATTTAACAAAATTGTATTTTAATGAATCATGTGCATAGCAACTAAATTAATATAATAACTTTTTCCGTTAGACGATAAAAATATCATAAATCTGCCGAACTTGATTTTCCTGGGATAATTTCTTGTCATAAATCATGAAGATAAAAATATTCCCATGGAAGACAGTAAAAAACACATTTAAGTTGCAACTTCAGTTAAAATACAAGATACATCTCTTTTAAACAACTAAATAAAAAACAAAATTAAGAAGCAAGAAGAAAACTCAAGAAAATTTTTTTAAAAAGTCCAAGATAATTTAAAAGTAGAAAATGCATTATTTTGAACAGTTTCGAACCGGTAAAATCTCAAGATCTAACCAATAAATATCAACTAATACGTCCAATAATAATAGTAATAAGAACAATACATTTTAAACAGCATCACAAATAACGAAAAAAAATCTTCCGAAATCTATATACATTTCGGTTTTAACATTCTCTCTCTCATTCTCCTAAATAAAAAAAAGAACTGAAAGGCATCCCTTCTTCTCTTATTCTTCAAAAAACGCTCAACAGAGATTTAGACAAACAACAACAACAACAACAACAACAACAAACTAGAAAAATATATACGCACAAGTATCGAGGCGACGGATGCATGGATGTGTGTAAAAAAATGGAAGAATACCAGCCAAAATCAATCCCTACACAACAAACATGTTTGGTAAACAAAAAATCAATAGGCTCACGAGCTTACACGTCATCTACGGTTCGATTTTTTCCTAATATATTGACAATAATCAATGACGACTACAAATATTATCATCGACACAACGAAACGATCATGTTGATTTGTTGATTTGATCGAAACAATTTGTTATTGACCGGTCAATTTGGTAATTGGCAATTCAAAATTACTGGACAAAACCTGGGTGTGATCACAAAAGTGAGCCAACCTTGATATTTACAAATTTAATTTTAAAACCTTGTTTGTTCGTCTTAAAATCTTGCGGACGTCTTGACTTCCGGGGTGATCATTCATCTTGTAAGAAGACATCAAAAAACATGCTAACAAAATAATGACCTCTAGAATTTCGCCTATAGTATCTAGATAATCTTGAAATACAATAACTAATTTCGACGGGTAAAACATTGTACCAGAAATGCAGATATTCTAGGAGACGGATCGCAATACGGGAGTCCAGCTGGAGACAGGTAAGAAAATGTTATTTTGTAAAATGTGACAAAATTAATGTGGGCTTTTGACAACCTTAAAATCGATACTTTAAAGTAAAACTATGCATTAAGTTTTTTTTCGGAATTGTACACACTTCTTCTCTCATAACAAAGAACAAGAATATGGAACTATACTTTTATATTTTAATAATAACAATTATTTTAGACAATTCCAGAAGGAAATGGTTTACTCAATATCCCATTTAATAAGAAAATATATTTAAGCTACAGTATGCTAAATAGACAAAAATTTTTAAAAAACGATGTTCTATAAAGATTATAATATACAATAATCAAGTTAAAATTGTTTGTCTAATGTTAAGAAATTATTTATTCTCAGACATCTACTACAGCACTCCATTGTATAAATCAGTAATGGAAAACTTTCAAAAACGGAATCTAATTTAAAAAAAACTATGAATTTACAATCCTGCCAGCATTTTCGGATATAAAACATTGTATTTTTGAGTTATCAGTGAGAAAATGCAAAATTTCGTATTTCATACTCCAAAACCCGGAATTCGGCATCCAAAAATCTACGGATCCGTAATGAAAAGGACCGGAATACGAAATACGTCAATTTCTATCAATTTCATTAATTTAACGTAAAGGCACTAGATTAGAAATTTTAGAAATAGTAATTTGGATCATAACTGTTTTAAATGAGTTATTTTATTTTATTTGGAAACTTGTTGAATTACTTAAGAGCCAGGAACAATCGCCATCATTAATTAGAATCAATATAGACGAAATCAATTCTATATTCCGAAAAATAAAACGTCAAAAATTGACAAAAACTAATAAAAATAATACTCCCACAATTCATGGAAACGAGAATGATAACGAACATTAATATACAATTAGTCATTAATTATGGGAAAAAAACACCAAAACCACATAAAACATTCTCAAAACTACCATTTTCTCCTCCTACTTCAGACACAACAATCCAATGAGAAATAATTCGAGGTGTTAAAAATACAAATAGGCTCCAGCCTTCACTCTGTTCACCTCTGTTCCGCTTTTTCTTCTTGGCAACCACCGCTCAACCCCTGATATGATGATGAAGCAAGTTTCAATAAGCAAAAGTGTGAGACAAATGATGACAGCCTGACCGGCCCGCCAACCGATTGACTGACTGAACAACTAACTGACGGACATTCACCATAGTAACAACACCTAACAACCATAAACAACGGTTAATGAGATGAGAATCGATACCGCCTTCCTTTCATTATAACTTTCGTCAATATCGATCACATTCCATTCAAGATAATGATAAAATGGGAATCCGAATAATATTACGATTCAAAATGCAACAAAAACTAACCTTTATCTCGCCAACAGTGACCATTGTCCCTTCCTTTGTCATTCGAATCTGTTCTCGAGGTCCGGCAAGCACACGCACAGATGCTCTTTCCCGTTTCCTCTTCTTTTCCAATTCAAACTCTTCATACCTACAATATGTCACGAAATTATTTTATGAAATTTGTGCTTTTTCTATCTCAATACTGCAAGCTATCAAAATACAGTAGAATCTGTAGAATTTGATAATAAGATTTTAATTACAAACTGGAAGTCATCGCCGTAAACTTTAAAACTAAAATATGTATTCTATACGTTCAGTTATCCAAAGAACGGCCCATCATAAAGTAAAAATGGAGATCATGTTATGGAACTTTTAAAACTAAATTTGAAATAATACTAGAAACACAAAAGCTGAATCATTAAATATGAGTTTCTCATAACTTTCATATTTTGTTTGACCTTTTCTGATTCGTTATTATTTTTTGCACATTTCTCTCATTTTATTGCAGAAAGTCAATTTCCACAATTTCATAACACAAAATGTTAAAATGAAAAAAATAAGAAACAAAATTCCGAAATTCGACTCATATTGCAATTCACAATTCTCTTCTTTAAACCGTTACATTGACATTTTAATACCGTTTTCTACATGTTGGGCAGAGCTTCATAACGACCACACACAATGTTTACAATCGTTGAATGTGAAAAAACTTTAAAACAATATACACCGAATCGCAAACATGATCTTCTAGAAATTTTCTTTCATTGTACGGTTACAAATTGGAAGTTATTTCGCATTTCAGTTCAAATAAAAGAGAGGGCGCAGCCGCGATGATTGGAGAGAGCTGGTCCGCTTCTCTATAAGAGAATGACGACGGACTCCTAAGTATCCTAAGTAAGTATTATCGTTTTCAAAGATCGATGCCTATTTTATATATTTATAAAAATGTTCCAAAATTTTTGCCACAATTAGAGATAGATAACATAAGTTGATGAGAGATTTTAGAAGTTTAAATTTGAAGTAACTTTTTTATAATTTAGAAGAATTATAGACAAACCAGCATAACTTTAGCACTCCAATACCACAAAACCGTGCGGCATTGCAAAAGACTTTGCACCAATTGCAAAGATACTCATTGAATTCTTTTATAGTACATGTTCTCTTGAAAAAATGTTAACAAAAAAAACCTTATAGCTCGTTAATAAAATTGTTTCTACAACTTTGAATTTTAATAGACAGGCATTGGAGTGCTTTAGTTATATGAAATAGCCTAAATATCAAGACCACAGCCAATTCTGTTCAAAAAAATTATCAAATAGATTTCTACTTTTTCTATTCACAAAAACATTTTATATTTTTTAATCAATCAACTATTTAAAAATTTAAAAAAAAAACATACTTTTTGAGTGATTCAATATTAATTCTTTCCGTTTCTCGAGCTTCTTCCAATAGCTTTGCTTGAGTCTTCTCATCTACTGAATTCGCTGCCACCAGGTTTCCAGCCAATCTCGCCATTGCCCACTTCTTATTCTTGGCGAGCACATCATCAGCCGTCATTCCACGCTTCGGCTCTTTGAACTTCTTCCGCTTCCTTCTCTTCTCCTCATCTTCTTCGTTATCACTAATCGGTTCATCTTCTTCTTCTGGTTTATCAAAATCCGAGTCCACTTCATCGTCATCCGAGTGAACCGGAGACTCGAATTCTTTATCAACTTCATCATTCTAAACCAAAAATACTAACAAATAAGATAAAATGAGGACCCACTTCATCGAATCCGCCATAAGCAGTTTTGTAAAATTCGTCTTCCTGCTCCGCGGACGATAAAAGAGCAGCCATCTTGTTTCCAGCTTTCGATCGTCTAGCCCTTTCGTGAACCATCAATGGAGCCGGAGGCGCGTCATCTTCACTCTCATCGTCGTCGTCCTCCTCTTCATCATCCTCATCGTCATTATCTTCTTTATCTTCTTCGGATTTCTCAGCATTTCTTTTCTCCCCGTTCACGGATTTATTTCTAACAAAAATATTTTTTAATCATAAAACTCCAATACGATAATAATTTTGATCTTCCTTATTCTCACTTTTTCAGTAGGTAAAGGGCAACACATAATAGAATACATAATTAGGCATTCACCAACAGCAAAAGTAAACAAATGAAGAAGGTAATCTACTTTTGAGTTTTTGGATTTTTTGAGATGGAAAGTGAAATTAAAACGAATATCATTCGGCAAATTTCTAAAAAATTACACTGGAATCGTTTGAAGATAATTGAAAAAACAAAAATAATTTTTCGCTATTCTTCGCCCACTTTTTGCTTCTTAAAAACCTCCAAAAGAGTTTCAACCAATACTTCAAATGCATTTCATTCGGATCTTACTTAATTTCCATTTCTTTCTTGATTTCCTCTTCTCCACCCTCTTCGTCCACTTCCATTTTCGAAGAACTTTCAGCTTCTTTTTTCTTCACATTTGTTCTACTGCGTCTTGGTGGCATCTAAACGCGTTTTTTTATTTTATTTACTCGGTAAAAAAGTATCAATACATTTACCATATTAGACGAAACAAAGAAATAAATATGATAGGATTAAAAACAACAAAATAAGATTGTTTTGATTGAAAAAACAACAAATTCAATTGGAAATTTAAACTGAAAAAAGAAACAAATAAATACCATGTATTTAAACAACAACAAACAGTTTTACTTGAAATTACAAGGCAATTTTGGAATGAGAAATTAAATATGATTAATCCATATCTTTTATGCATAAACTTTATAAATTCTATGTTCCATGTTGTATATCACTTTAAATAATAAAATATGATGAATTGAGCTGTACGAAGAGATATAAAGAGAAATGAACAAAAAACATTATGACTAGTCGGAAATATAAACAAATAAACAAGAAAACAGTTGCATTTATTTATTTTTATTGCACAATAAATTTGCAGAAAATAAATGGGGGATTAGTCAAATTGAGTTAGAATATGAAAGCTTTTTTTCATTCCATATATATATGTTCGGAAACAATTTTGATTTGTCTATACTTCTGTTAGAATATGATTCAACCGTTCGGCATGAGATTATAGTATCAGCTATTCTATTCGATTTATGATTTAAAACATTTAATCATGTTTAAAACGAAGTGGGACTAAAAATGTACATGCTTAACGTCGTTAATATTTCGATTTACTAATAGGATTTTATACTTAAATTATTACTTATTTTCTTATATTTACTTGTAATAAAAGATTTAAATGCAAAAAATATAAATATTATCAAAATCTAAGAATATGAAAGGTTTGATTTGATCATTTTTGAATTATTTTCAATGGTCTCAAAGATAAATGAAACAAATATTCAATTTATGTTAATAACTTCTCTGTTTTTCATTATATTTCTTCAAAATTTCTAGATCACGTCAGATTTATTACTTTTATTTTTTATAAAAATAAAATTGGAATTGTCAATTTCCCAGATTTTGATAATTTATTTATTTATTAGACCTTATTAAAGCGGAACCTCCGCTTCATTATTCTAACCACCTTTTGGTGTAGAAGGTTAACTGTTCGACAAACTGAACTCACAATTATTTGCAGACAGAACAGTCCAATCCTTCTAGAGTAGCGACCTAGCCAGCTCCAATGAATCCCTGAGAAAATACTAATACCTTCAAAAATCAGAAAATAAACATAACAACAATATTTTAAAATAGACGGGAGCCATATGGTCGACAGAGGCACAGACTCCAAAGTGTCCATAGTAGATTATCTTTAAATATTTAATTTCCTCATAAAATGATATCTCGACATATTCAAAATTATGTGATCCTAATACAAGTTAAAATCTTAATTCGGTTTACGAAATATATTAAAAGAACGAAATACTTGAAAATAAATTTAAAATGTCAACTCAACGTCGGCCGGGTTCTGACAATTTTCCCCATGAAAAAATCTATTGGGGAAAGCGATTTTGTTAGGGTTTCACATAACTCGATTGCAAGAAAACTGTTAAAAAATCAGTGAATGAGCCCTAATAAAACCTTTCCCCATTTCGATTGTTTCTTGAAATCGGCCACCGGATTCGTTCGTTTTATTACGTTTATAACATTCAATTTCTAAAATTTGGTCGATAATTTTTGATTTTTTAAACACCTCTCTCCCAGCAAATTATTTAAGTAATGATATAAATTCCATAAAAAGGTAATTTGAAATGTTGCTTACAATCAGAGATGGGCTGAATTCCGGATTCCGTCCATTTTTCCATTCCGAATTTCGAAAATTAACTTTGAATAAAAACGTTAACACCGGATATGTTCGAATTCCGTCAATTTTTCGATTCCGGATTCCGGTTCCCGAATTTGCAAATGTCATTCCAAATTCTGGATTCCGAAATTCAAAAACTGCCATTCTGCCCATCTCTGCATACAATTAGGGCCTAAATTTTTGACAAATGGATTAACCTAACATTTCAAGAAATCGTATTTACAGCCTTAAATACTTAAACCAAAAATTCTGCTCATGGGAGTCATGTGATACCCAGTGGATTAGATTTTACGAACAAAGAAAATTTTCATAGATAATACAAATTCTATAAGCGATACAATATTTGCCATTTTAAGTAGAAAATTATTGAAATACTAGAGCAAATTCTGCCTCAAAATAATTATTTGAAAATTTTACCAACAATAAATACTCTATAGAGTCTCCTCTACTTATAGCCTTCAACATATAATTGAGATTTCCAACACGTGAACCAGATGCTAAACAAATTCATAAAATGTGATAGATCGTGACCTGATCTTGATCAAAAAATGATAACTTAAGTTGTATTTATTGGAAAAATACAAAAAATACGTGGAACGTAGTCGGGTTAACAAAAATGTTTGCTTTTAATCCAAGTGATAGTATTTTTTATTTAACATTATAATAATGTATCGTTTTGGTAGCAAATTTGAGTTATTTCTTTTAAATGGTATTACGTAAGCTTAATGTCTTTCTAGGATCGATTATATATTTAACTATTGAAATTATAATAACTTTTTGTCCTTAAAATAGTTATTCTTTATTTCTTAATAATTTTTCAATATGCAATATTATGCCAATTACATTAAACAAGAGTATATTTTAACCTCACAATTATCTAACTGCTATTAGTTGTTTCTAGTAGTTTGATTGGCATCTCCTGAGCGCGGCTAAACTTATTCTACATTTACAGTTCAACATATATGGTAACAGTTAATTAAAGTAGTTTTTTCTCGATTTTAAATCTGATATTATGACGTGAAGGTTACAATATATAGACAAACAACATTAAGTGATTCGATCTGCCCGAAGGCGCTCATCTACGCAAAACTTTTTGGTAGTAAAGTTCTTAAAGGAAATATACAAAATATTTTTATTTAATTGAAAATGATAAGCGAGTACCAACCCGCTTAAAATATTGAGGTAAATTATAGAAAAAAATAGCGGTAGATACTATGATTACGCAGATTAAATACCACGCTTCTATAAAATTATTTTAAAAAAATAAATAAATAAACAAAATAAAAATAAAAATAAATAAGCATATAAGAGAAAATACGCTCGATAGCAAAAAAAGCGTTTATGACGGGTCTTACGGCGAAAGGACATCTTATTCACCTCATTTATACTATGCTTTTTCTAACTGCATTGTTTCTTTCTTCCTCTATTGAAACGCGTTTTATTTTCCAAACGAATTTATTCGAATTATTTTTTATTGCAAAAAACGTGAATGATTAGCTTGTACAGTTTTGATTATTATATATTTCCTTATATTAATAAGATATTTATGTTTTTATAATACACCGAATCGCTTTGTTATACGAATTGTCTCATTTTAAACAAATTATTAACCTCTGATATAACATTTGAGAAATAATTGTTGCTTATAATGTCACATTAAAGTCTTATATTACTTATTTGAACTTTATTCATTGCTTTCATCTTTCGTGCTCTGTTCTGATCGATTTTGTAATATTTTAAGAAATAGTTATTTTCGTAATTCTGACTCATTCATATTCTTGAACAGTGTATACATTCTTCGTATGTGATTTATTTAATATAATATTTCAGATAGTTATGAGTGACACACAGACTGCAGATGATCTCTTAAACTGTGAGGAAATGACAGAAGACGATACTGTTAGTCAATTAACACTGCTAGAATTCAATATCTCTATATTTAGGACTTGTCAGCTATCGAAGGAGAAATTGCAGAAATTGAGGAAGAGCATAGAAAATTAAAGGCAATTCAGAGTGAATTAGTGGTAAGTCATGCAATTAAATCTACTATTCGCATTAAGAACGTTTCAATTTAGGGACAGATGCAATTGACACAGTCTAGTAACAGTTCAACAACAGTTTTAACTCCAGAAGAGAAGGCTGAAGCTGATGCGAAATCTGTGTATGTGGGAAACGTATGTTGTTCATAATGGTATTTTTTTTATATAATGAAGTTAGGTTGATTATGGGGCAACCGCAGAGGAGATTGAACAACACTTTCATGGATGTGGTTCCGTTGCGCGAGTCACTATTCTTTGTGATAAGTTTTCCGGACATCCGAAGGGTTTCGCATACGTTGAATTTACTGACAAAGAAGGAATGCAAAATGCTTTAGCTATGACTGATAGCTTGTTAAGAGGGCGCCAAATTAAGGTAAATATTATCCCTCTTTTCATTTCACATTTGATTTGTTTAGGTTGATCCTAAAAGAACTAATAAGCCTGGAATTTCAACGACAAATCGTCCACCATTCAGAGGACGCGGAAGAGGCAGAGGAGTAATTGTTAAATATGTGTATGCTGGTGGATTCCGTGGAAGAGGACGCGCCACAAGGTAAAACTTTATTTATATACATTTTTAAGAGTAGAAAACTTTCAGACGGCGACCAGGCTTTGCTCCTTATTAACCGTTAATAGTGAAAATTGTTCTCTTGTATTTATGTCCTGTTTTATATACATACAAAATTCTTTGCCACGATTTGACATTTCTGCAATATGTTAGCGGATTGGCGTTACGTTCGAGATCCAAACTTGAGTGTTGTCTCATAATCATTATCCTTATTTTTAAAATGTTTTCTTGGTTTCATGTGGTCCTTTTATTCAAATTGTTTTTTGTTTTTTTATTTGAAGCTTTGTTATTTATTAACGTTTTAATTATTATCTATTCGTTTACATCCTTATTTATGTGTTTTTCCAATTGTTATTTATGAATAATATGTTTTAAGATTGTTCGTTGTGTATTTAATTTTTAATATTTGTTAACTAAATCCATAATGGTTGAATTAATATAATAATAACGATTTTATAAAATAATTTATTTTTCTAAAGTGTTATTGTGCTATCTGCCCGAATGGAATCAAACACTCAATATAAACTAAAGGAATATTGGGATGAACGATTTAAAACCGAGAAGAGTTTTGAATGGCTCAAAGGTTTAGAATCATTCTCTCATATTGTTACTCCATTGATATCGATGGATGCAAGGTTATTCTTTTTATTTTTTGTGGTGGGTTATCGGGGAACATTTTAAATAGTATTGAATAATATAAAAGGATAGTAAGTATAGATGATAGGTATTATTATAATTGTATTATTAAACTACAAATAAGACTATCACTTACTTAATATGCTGAATTAATATAATAATAGCTATACCAATATTGAATATAAAATGAAAATAAATCAAAATTAACTTGATTTAAGAATATTCGCTCAAATCTTTGTGATCTTATAGAAAATCAAATTAATTATCTAGATAAAGATCCTTTAACATTAAGAATCCTAGAATTAGAAGGTTCCATTCATAAATGAATTATATATTTTATCAGTTTTGAATGAAAGAAGGATTTCACGTGTTCGTGTGATTTATTTTCTTATGATAAAGCGTGGAATATCCGAGATCTAGGAATATAAATAGAACGCTTACATTACAGTTCATCACTAAAATTCATTATTGGGGATAAGGCGGAATTCCGTATTATGATTCAATAATTTCATTTTTTAAAATTTCATTCCAGTTTCTGTATTTTGAATTATAGTCGTCGCCAAACGCGATTACCATCGCAAAATGTGGCGCACTTTCTTAAATATTATTTTCATACTGACTTACTTTGGATACTTTGGAGTCCGAATCATTTTCGCAGTGAGAAGCGGACTAACTCTCTCCAATTTGAGCGGCTGCGCCGTGCCACTGTCGACCATCCAGCTCTCGTCTCCAGGATTCCTATCCGTCTTCTGGTGGATCTTGTCGTGGACCGTTCGTGGGTGAAGTTTGAGATCCAGAGTTTGACGGCATCAGACCAGCGTGCTTTAGGTCGTCCTTTTGGTCTAGTTGATCCTCTGGGGTC
This sequence comes from Caenorhabditis plicata, assembly GCA_963931815.1. Classification (NCBI taxonomy): domain Eukaryota; kingdom Metazoa; phylum Nematoda; class Chromadorea; order Rhabditida; family Rhabditidae; genus Caenorhabditis; species Caenorhabditis plicata. The sequence continues at coordinate 17,181,395 of OZ007492.1, read as the reverse complement.
CCATTCTGTTACGCGTTTGCACCAACGGTCCACCGGCATTCTGGAAATATGACCTGCCCATTGTAAGATCTTACCGCGGACAATCCTCTCAATGTTGATGGTCTCACAATTGGAATAGAAGCAAATGGTTTCGATTGCTCTTTGCAGACGCGTGATGTGCTCTCTTTTAGTTTTTCTTAGTTTTAATAAATTAAGCTTAAATAAATTAAATAATATTGTTTAGATGTTGTTTTAATCGTGGAATAAATGTAGAAAATAATAATAATCCTAAAAATAAAATTAAAAAATAATATTTAAAAAAGTGCGCCACATTTTGCTGTGGTAATCGCATTTGGCGACGACTATATAATATTTTTTTACATTAGTCGATCAAATTTGGCGTTCTTTCTTTTCTAAACCCCAAAAATAATGTTTTTAGAATATGACAGCTCATTACTTATTCGAGATTTACCAATTTTACAACAGATTTCTTATTTCGCAAACTTTTGGATTCTGGATTCCAAAATATATAAATACTAGAAATATAATCTTCTTTTCCATGGAATTTTTTTTCCAAAATATTGCAAAATACTAAATTTTTCGCGAAAATAAATTATAATTTTTTAGGATTGCTCATATTGGTTGTGGATCAAGTCAGGTTTCGATGCAATTGTATGATTTGGGTTATCATCAAATAACGAATATTGATTATTCAAAAGTTGGATCATTTATGTTTCTTCTATATACTTAGAGCGAACAAATTATATTCCGGAACATAAAAAATGTACATCAATGGATTTTTTGTGAATAAATTAAATAGGTATATAGCATTTATCAAATTTTTTTGTGTTCGCGTCCGCGAATCTGTGAAACAATTATAAAGAAGCTCTCTTTATAATTGACTGATCGCGCAGTGTTTCGTTGATTCGGCAACAAAAATTTTGATACAGGCTATAAATAGAAACATTTAATGGGAGTTGACTAAGTCTTTATATCGTTATAATGTTATTCTAAGATAACGCTTTTCAAAAAAATGTAAAGTTAGTGAAATTTGTAGACTCTTATTGAACAAGGTAAAAATGATTTCCCCGAAATGGAATGGATCGAAGATGATATTAGAACATTAAACAATTGTTGTGACAATTCATTTGACGTTGTTTTTGAAAAAGCCACCATTGAAGCATTATTAGTAACTGAAAAGGTGTTGCGATCACAATGAATAAGTAACGACTAATATTGTTGAAGAGCCCATGGGATCCGTCAGACGAGGCGCTGTGCAACCTTGATGACATATTTCATTCAATTGGACGCGTATTGAAGGAAGATGGTATTGAAAATATTAGAATAATATGAATTTTGATTGTTTTAAGGATTATTCATATCGGTTTCATTCACTCAGCCGCATTTTAGAATTCCGGCTTTAATGCGATATTCGAATTGGTCGATTGAATATTTTGAGTTTGGTGACTCATTCCACTATTATGTTTATGTTTGTCGATTGGGAAAGAAAATGGATGAAGAGTTCAGGAAAAAGTATTCAAGTATTGCCAGTTCGTGGATGAGGAAAATTTAATTGTAGCTTGTTGTTATTGATGTTGTTATTTTGAATCGTTTAGTCATAAATTTTGTTTTATACAACATGATTAGAGTTTAGGCAAAAACTAGGAATGAAAAGATCAGTAGACAAAATAGTTGTTAGCGGCCGTTCTGAGTTTTGTGGAAAGTACTTTTAAAATGTTTAGATCTTCAGCCAATTGGCTTCGATTTAAGGATTATCTGAAGAGGGAGCATAACTAATTTTGAATGTTGAAAGATACAAAACAAAAAAAAAGTTCGAAAGATACATCCAGAGGATTTGCAAAGAGTATGGGGCTAAGATGCTTTTTTATAAGAATTTAGTACTTTTTAACTATAAAAAGTAAAGCTTTACTATTGCCCTTTTCAGAGATCGGTGCCTAATGGAAGAGTAATAAAAGAAGAGAAAATGATGGGGCCACAAAAAACATTTTTCTCAATTCCTCTTAAATATGTGCTGCCCATGATTTCGTAAAAAAGAATGGCCGTCTAAAAAGAGAGGCCGTCCAAACGAGAACTTCAGTCCATCCTAATTTTTTTCCTCTTCCATTAGGCACCGATCTCTGAAAAGGACAATAGTAAAGTGAAAAAATTGGTACGCAATTGTTCGTCTTCCATACATACGACGTAAAAATACAGCTGGTAAACTGATCATCGGAATAATACCATACCCAAATTAAGATTTCCATTTTTAATGAAGATATGATTTCGTAATTCTGCGAAATGAGGAGACACCTTACCGCGTAATGCGATATATATATATATATATCAGTGATGGGAGGGACTCCCCCCCCCCCCGGCCCGGGTATTTTCCTAAAAAAAGGGGTCCCGGGTAATGAAAAACGAAAGTCTCGGTTAACCAAGTGAGGTGTTCTGAAATATTTGCTAATATTATTTCATCACAATTTTCCGTGAATCAACCGGCCCACTCCGGGTGAAAAAGGGCCGATCCGGGACGGTCCTACAATAAAATTCAGAATTTAATTTGTGTATTGTCGTGGTGTAGGTTGATGAAAAATTAGGGGTAAAGGAGCATACCGCAAAAAAAGATGGTCTCGCTTGGGCTGGTGTAGATTTAATTTGCAATTTGTTTATTATTTCGCATTTATTATGTGTTGTATTATGTAGTATGTATTATGTTGATGTAACAACCAATTTAGTAAGAGAAAACAATATAAAACAAAAATGTGATGAAAAAAAGAAATGCGAAATAATAAACAAATTGCAAATTAAAGCTACACCAGCCCAAGCGAGACCATATTTTTTTTCGGTATGCTCCTTTACTCCTAATTTTTCATCAACCTACACCACGACAATACGTTTTTATAACTGTTTATTTACCACGTAATAACAGATAAAATATATAACGAGGGAAATAAATGTTAAGATGAACATTTGACCCCGCAAGAGGTCTGTAGCTCAAATGCATAGTAATAGTTTAAGCATAAATAAATAATGGTTAGTACAATAAGTTTCTAGGAATAGATTCAATAATATAATTTATATTATGCACATAACAATCAACAAAATATATTCTATTCCATAAAGATAAATTATTAAACAAAAATTCTTAATTGGGCTAATATTTTCTTATCTCGACGATATTTTTGATAAAATTTTGTTCACAAATATTATGAGCCAAAAAAATTAAAAAAAAAACGCAAAATTTTCCAAGTTTGATTTAACCATTATCTTAAAATCGAGCTCCTGCACTGCTCGTGCAAAATTGAAATGCAAACTTTCATCGAAGTGCATATAATTTTATGAAAGTAATGTGTTTAACGGTGAGGTGTTAGTTCATAACAGTGCTGTAACGATCTCATTTTAGACAGTAGATTTAGGTAGTCGTAGGTAGTTTTTATATCATTTATAAACAAATAAATATTTTTCTTTTCTGTGTTTTTCATATTCTTGCACTCTAATTCGAAGTAAAAAGTGTTATGATCCTAGAGGCTGGTGGTGTTACGGGCTAACGTTTATTGGCTCGGATATTAGGAATAACAATAATATGAAAACACGATTAGATAAGTGGATATCAAAAACTAGGGCACAAGTAAAGCGACAACAAATATTAATAAATATAATTAACGTTAACGGGACTATCAAGAGTGACTAGTAAAGTGTGCGCTTCGGCTCTCAGCTTAACCTTCCGTCACACAAAAAGTAAAGATTTATTGGATTAATAAATAAATAAAAACAACTCAAAGCGTTAATAATCCTTGATACTCGACTCGATTCCTTCATCGAGTTTTCGAATGGATATTCGTCTTGGACTCGATTCATGCATAGTCGTTTATCAAAACGACACATCTATAACCAAAATGCCTTCAAAATAAAAAAATGACAATTGACAACAATTGTGCCTACTTTAAAAAAAGCGTAAGTACTTATGCTGTTGACGCCTATATTCGAAGCGGTCCCATTTTTTGGACCTGGGTCCGTATGCAAGACTGAATTTACTTGTTAAACGATCATGGTAAATCACTAATAAACTATTGTCCTTTCCAGAGATCGATGCCTAATGGAAGAGCAAACAATTAGGGGCGGAGAAAGGTCTTGTTTAGACAGCCACACGGCCACTAAGGCCATCGAATCTCTTCCTCTTTTGTTTCTCATCAATTTTTGTTATCTATTTTTTGTTTATTATTTGATGACAAAAAATGAAAAGTTTAATTTAAAAATGAAAATGGATGAAATAAAAATATTGATGAGAAACAAAAGAGGAAGAGATTCGATGGCCTTAGTGGCCGTGTGACTGTCTAAACAAGACCTTTTCTCCGCCCCTAATTTTTTGCTCTTCCATTAGGCATCGATCTCTGAAATGAATAATACTTTATTATTAAATTTACATAATAAGTATGCAACAAATAATATTTTAATACAAAATTGATTGTATAATATAAATTATTTATTGGGAAAGACAATTTATCAATGATTTTCCATCACCATTTAACGGATAAATACGTTCTCTGATGTGTCACAGCAAATTGAATCAGTTTGATTTTTGTCCGATTCAATTGAAACAATGACGCACGGTTTTTATTGGAGTGGCCTAACTTTCACGAAATATTTGTCTTCCATACTTTTTTTTTTAAATAAAAGTTTTTTTTAATTGTTTTTTTACTAAACAGTTCGAGTTTTGAATTTTCATTGTTATAATAATATAGAGAAAATATGGGAAATTTTTTATTATATAGTCGTCGCCAAATGCGATTACCACCGCAAAATGTGGCGCACTTTTTTAAATATTATTTTTTCATTTAATTTTCATGATTATTTTCTTGTTCAGGCTCGTTCTATATTGTTTCTGCTTAAATAAATTGAAGAATATGTTTTTTTTATATTGTTTTAATCATGGAATAAATGTGGAAATTAATAAAAATCATAAAAATTAAATGAAAAAATAATATTTAAAAAAATGCGCCACACTTTGCGGTGGTAATCGCATTTTTCGACGACTATATGTAATATTGATTTATATTTACTCTTGCAAAAATTCGTTATTGTGACAGTTTCTAGAAATTCGTTGATATATTCTCTAATACATGATTCTTCAGGAGGACTATGAACAACATAAGTGAGTCCAGTGGTAGATTGCCAAGTGACCGGTGGACGAAACGATTGACGGAATGGGTTCCTCGAGGCTGGACACGACAAAAAGGAAGACCGAAAGCAAGATGGCAAGACTCAATTAAACTCTGGGTCTCAAATTATGTGAACGAGAAGTCCACCTCCAGAAACTCAAGAAGACGAATCGGAATCCTGGAGAAGAAGGTTGCCTGGCCCACCTTTGCGAGGCGCAGCCGCGATGATTGGAGAGAGCTGGTCCGCTTCTCTATAAGAGAATGACGACGGACTCCTAAGTATCCTAAGTAAGTATATGCAATATTGATTTATATTTACTCTTGCAAAAATTCGTTATTGTGACAGTTTCTAGAAATTCTTTGATATATTCTCTAATACATGATTCTTCAGGAAGACTATGAACAACATAAGTGAGGCCAGTGGAAGAAGATCCGCAACGATTAGAAATTCAGGTTTCGATCCCGGTTCTTTTTAGGTATATATAAATTTATTTTTGGAATAAAATTAAGAAATTAGTCAAAATCCGGTGGGAAAAGAAGTTGAGGCTAGAGCGGATGAAGTCATTGATGGCTGCAAAAAGTTCAGTGGCAATGAAAAGTTTCTTTCAATCAAATTTGCAAAATGGAGGTCGATACAAGCACACAGATGGGGGATTCAATGTGAAAATCTTTGCTGTGGGAGATTTAAAATTCATACCATTGTTTTTGAATCTTCCGCATCACAGTTCGTCGATACCCAATGTGCAGCGTAACTAGAGCAGATCATAATTGATCTTGCATTTCGGACGCACCTGTCGGAGAGCGACGAATCGTGGATCCCAGCACATCGCATTGTTCCACCGCCGCTTCACTTATTGCAAGGCCTCCTCAATACAATGTTTATTAGGGTATTGAAGAAAACCAATTCCACTCAAATATATCGCATGTTGAGGTCGTTATCTCTAAACCCTAGTCACAGACTAAGCTCAATCAACCCAAGTATAGCGCAGGCGGAAATCGCCTGCGCTCAATCCTGACTAGTGGGGATTGTAGTAAGTTTCTGAAACTGGTAACATATGACCTTGGCGGTATACACGTATGTGTATGCCAAAGTATTGAAGGCCCTGCGGAAGTTGAATGAGTACACAATCGGGCGGAAAATTACAGAAGAACATTGGATCAACTGGTTGAATTATGGGATGGCGGAAGGCCGGACTTCCCTTAACGAATAAACTTCACTTGATAGAAGCATACCTACTGTCATTCATTACGACAAACCAAGAATGTATGGAGAGAAGGCTCTCGAATCCCTGCATTGTGAATGTGACAGCATAGGGATCAATGAAGACCAGAGCTCCTCGGAATTTGTCGTACCACGTTCCGAGTAAGGTAAACAATAATATACTTAAACTCTTAAATATAATTGATATTATAGTTGATTTCTCACCTGCCATACATGGATATGTGTAGTATAACTCCGATCCAATAGTCATAATAAGTGTTGCGGCCGTGACCGCAATAATTTATAAATGTCGCCAAAACAAACGCCATTGCATGGATTCGCAGGGATGCTAATTGTCCCATTGGGCCTCTTTATATTACATGTATCATTATTGTTTATCATGTTTCACCATTATTGTTTTATATTTTTTGTTTATGTTAATATAATAAACAGGTTTTAATTACCTAAGTTTGAGGTCTACAACAATAAGATCTCTCAGGTAATTGTTATCTGTAATTTTCATTATATGTGAGCGCTTGATCACTGTTACACTCTGCATCTTCACAAGTTCGTAACGTTTTTATATTATCTTTTGTTTCACAACAATTTTCTTGTATATATTTATCTGATAGCGCTTTTTCTGCTCTACAAAACTGTGTTTTTAGTTTGTTCTGAAATTTTAGATTTTTATCATTTTTCAGGCTTAGAAATGAATTATCCAGGAGGCAAAAATCTGCTCTTCTTCGCTTTTAAGCGAAAGAAAGCAAAAAGCAGCCGAAGCCGCTCGGGAAATATGCAGTGTGTGTGGAGAAGGTGTCTTGATAGGCGTGTCTACTGCACAAAAAATGGTTCACAAAGCTCAAAAATGGCGACTTTAATCTTGAAGACCCGCCTCGTAGTGCCTGCAGATTTAGCATCAGAACGCACTATTGAAGGAAGATGGTCTCCAAACAAGTCGTGAATTGGCCGAAGAAATGAACTGTGATCAAAAGAAAATCCTTAATCATCTACTCGGGGCCTGGATACCTCATGAGCTCAACGAACAAAACAAAGAAAATCGCCATCAAATCGCAGCTCGCCATCGAGCAACATTGATTGCGATATTTGTACCGAATCGTCATGGGAGATGTAAAATAGTGAATGTACTTCAATCTGAAGCAAAGAAAGGACTGGGTGGCTCAAGGAGATACGCCAAATCTTAGAGTCAAGCAAGATCTTCACCTAAAAAGACCTGGGAGGGCATTCTGCACTGGGAAATGCTCGAAAGAAACATTAAAGTCAACAAGGAGCTCTATGTTGACCAGCTGCGCCGCGTAAATGAAGCTACTCGGCTGAAAAGACCCGATCGATAAGGACAAGTCATCTTGCTCCGCAACCGCATGTTGCACAAGTCGTCAAATCCATCTCCCAAGAGCTCGATTCGGAGGTTCTTCAGCATCCACTGTACTCTCCAGACTTTGCGCCATCCGATTATCACCTTTTGCGCTCTCTGTCAAACCAAATGAGTTACCTTCGAAGGATCTCAAAAACTGGCTCAACAACTTTTTCGACACCAGACCGGGCGATTTTTGGCGGAAAGGCATCAACAAATTGATCGAAAGGCGGGAAGAAGTCGTAAACAGTAACAGAGAATACATAATTGTAAGCCAATTTTGAAAATAGAAATATCATCTTGTTTAACCATTTATAACAAGTTTCCATGTGAAAGTTTTTTAATTATTCCTACGTAAACTTGCTAGATATGTCCAAAATTATATATTAAACATAAATTGTTGATGAAATAATAGTCTTAAACATCTTAACTGAGCTCCTGTTATTCTTCTTTCAGTTGACGTGTACGACAAATCGAAACCACGATTTTGCAATTTTTAAACGTGTATAGCAATTTTTACGTCGTTTTAGCAAAAAAGTTTTTACTGCTATTTAATTATGCTTGTCTTAAACTATTAAAAAGTATTAAAATCTTACAAAAAAGTTAAGATTTGAGCTCATTTTGTTATCATACAAATTGGGGTGGTCGTGTAATTAATTAATTGATTATTATAATTATTGTTTTTGCTCAAATAAATCTTTATGAAAAAAATCTTCTAACTTATTCCTCAACATAATAAAATTTGAGATTCTAAAGTCTTCAAATTTTGTTAAAAAATAATCAACAAAGTTAGGTGATACTTCCACAAAAAATCCAAGAATCTACTGTCTTTGGAACTTAAGAAATCTTGTCGTTAACAATCAAAATTATTATATTTTAAAGACCATTTAGTAGGATTTCTCTTAGCAGATATGACAGCAGCACAACGACGATTCATAGAAGCAATAAGAGTTATTCAAGATTTAACCGTGAATGCAATCTAAAAATTTGACTAAATGTTTTCTAATTTCCGCGTGGACCTTTCAGAATAGTTCTCTTTTCACAGGTAAACGGGGGCGTGGGCGCTTCCATACATGGGATTTGTCGGCTTACAGATCGGTCTCGGTATTTTAAAATGATTGACAATCTTCAACCAGTCTGCAGAATTGTTCTCGGCCACATCCCAAATGAAAATGAAAATTTTAAGCGCATTTTATTAAAATCCACGTAAAGGTTATGAACCAATTTTTAAGAAACATCTCATGGACTTTACATTTTCACGATATGTTAGGTTTAAATTATAATTCTGTTTTTACCAATTCATTTGGCATTCGGCCACGATTCAAATCCGGCAAATCAAGGAACTGCAATATCATAATCTTGTCAACAAAGCAAATCAAGCACAAAAACTAACTGCGTGCCGAAAAAATTAACTAACATTCCGATAACACGTGTCTCCTCCCACCCAAACTATAAATACAAGCTCAATAAGTGATAGCTTATCAAACATTCCGATTAACACATTATTATTTACGATTTAATCGATTCTAGCTTCATCATGCGGTGCTTGTTCGTCCTGTTCGCCTTGTTCGCCATCTCACTGGCTGCATTCATCCCACCAGGCCAGGCGTCGCTCAAGTGCATCACTTGCCTGGCCACCGTCAAGGGAGTCGAGTTCAAGGTCCTCAACGAAGGCGACAATATCGGAAAGAAGGTTTTGCGTTCATTTGGCACGTGGATAATTGAAACATAATTTAGGATGTTGATGCCATTTGCTTGAAAGAGGTCCCATTCCCATCGGCCGAGCATTTGTGCGAGGAGTATGGCGAGAAGGAAGTTGATGTCATCGTCGGCGACATCAAGAAGGACGTACCACCAAAGACTATCTGCAAGAAGCTCAATAAGTGCTAGTTTTTTTTTTGCTTTAATAAATATATTAAAATACTATTTATTGTCACGCCATTCGACGCTTTACTATATTATCAGTCGGCTTTATGGAAATTATAATTAATTTCGTAAGTTGTTATCTTATCAGTTTACCGAGCAAGTTTCCGCGTGCAAAATATTTCAGAAACCATTTTTTCTTTTTTCATTGTCAAGTTTTTTTTTAAAATTCGATAGAGAGCGATTGAGAAACAGTTTCGTTATTGCCCGTCAATTGGAATCTCGTCCATATGTGCTTTCCACAAAATTTCTCGGCATCGAAAAATGGGAAGCAACTTCAAGTTGGGGGCTCAGAAATTATGCTCATATTGTAAATTTCGGCAAGAAGCGCATGTTTTTAGATAGTTTAAGACGGAATAGTAAAAATGACGTGTCAATTTATATGAAAGTAATACGTGTAAATTTGTAAAACACGTCTAAACATTGAAAGGTATTCATTTCGATTTGGCGTGGGGAAAATTTTCGTAAAATAAAAACCTTTAGCTGTTATTTGCCAATCCCTCCGCGAACTAAACACGCTTCGTTCACGAGAGAAATCTTAAAAACATTGATTTTAAGTATTCAGAAGCAGGCTAAAAGAGAAGACATATGTTTACTGTATATAAAATAGCCGAAACTCTTCAACGAGCCGTAAACTGTTTAAAATAATTACAAAATTGATTTAAAAATCCATTTATTTCAATTTTAATGGTAATTATCCAATCTTCTGGTATTCTTTATCCCGTCAAAATCGTGTTGCGTGCGAAACCAAATGATAAAAAATGTTAAGATGCTCTTGAAGAGCTGAGCAGTTCATAAAAAGTTTCAGAAATCCATCAATTATAATTGCAAAGTGAATGAAGATTGTGAAAAATAATACCAAAATATATACAAATTAGTATTAAAACAGAAGATTAATAATGGTTTCTGAGTTATTCATCAGAACCTGATCCCGATCCCTCTTCAGATGACGATGAGTCGCCGGCAGAGCGCACGAAATGCAACAGGGCTGAAGTAACTTCGATTCCAGACGCTTCGGCATTCATCTCTTCTGACGAGGAATCTCCTGAAGCTTCACGCGCCACGCGATTTCTTCACCGGATCCGGAACCATCGTCGCTCTCCTTTGGCTCAGCATTCTTTGGTTTGTCCGATTCTTCGGAAGATGATGAGCTGTGAGCTGTCTCTTGCCTTACGAACAGCCAAAAGCTGCTCATCGGTAGAGTCGCGGAAGTTGTTGAAGGCAACGACGACGGAGGCGAAGAGGCCGAGAAGAACGATGGATCGCATATTATTAAAGTGAAATGCAGTTGCTCAAACTTGGGTAATTAAACCAAATAATAGAGACACAACGCTCCACAGCGGCAAAAAAGCATTCCCAGTAGTTTAATCTTCTTCACGGAATTCCATCTTCCATCTTCCGTTTTCCGCGTTCCGTTTGGAAAAATCCATTTCCGTGCAACTCTGATTCCTGATTATATATAACTTTCTTCGCGTACTTTATAAAAATCTTTATTTTGGGTTCAGAATATGTCCACCTTTGTGCTAGGAAAACGTCATTTGCGGGAAGCTATTCTTTTCCTTTTCCAACTCTAGAAGAACTGACGACCGACGCTAAATATTCACTTGTTTTGTACGAACCATCACTGACCTCCCTTAATAGTGTTCAATCCGCCCATCACTATCAAGTCTTCATAAAATTCAAACCAAAATATTGATTAGAATAGACAATTTTACATTTTTAGCATTAAGTACGTCTCTAACCATTTCTGATTCTGAACAATTCGGACAATTTAAATGCTTCGTATTTTTCTTGTCATTTTTAAACGCATCCTAACAACATACCTGTTTTACAAATCGCTAATTAAGCTATTATAAATAAATATTTGACAAAATCTCTATTTTTCAAGTAAAAGATTAAGAAGATAATCATTGATTAGAATTATTGACGTCAATGGCGCGGAATAAATAGAATAATCCACCTGCAAAAAGTCGGAATAGAGGTGATTTGTCGAAAAGATTAAATTTCTGATAAAAATCAAAGTAATTTTGTTGAAATTGTGGATAAGTTTGTGTTTTGTTTTTTTTAATAAGAGCAAAAACACGCCAATCTTGTAAATAAAGTTGATAAGAAAATCTCTGGAATGTATAGCCTAAACAGAGTTTAAGAGAATCCTGAATAAGTTATGTGAAACAATATTTTATAGTTCAGACGCCATTTAATATAGTAAAATCACAATTTTCCTTTGGCGTGCAGATATTTCGTATTGATCTTTTCAGAGATCGGCTCCTAATGGAAGAGGAAAAAGATTAGGATGAAATGAGGTTCTCGTTTGGACGGCCAATCTTTTTTTCAAAAAAAAAGGGTAGCACACATTTTTTATTGGCAACGCTTCTCGTGTTTTCTGCAAATTTTATTTGATATAATAATATTTATTTATTTATTTACACTACGTGTGCTAGACACCAGTGATGGGAGGGACTCTCCCCGGTCCCGGTTCCGAGTCCCGGGTAGGGAAAAGGGAAGACGCGGTCCCGGGCCCCGGGTTTTGAAATTTTCCATTTTTTAAGGTCCCGCCAGTCCGGCATGCCAAAAAAAGAGATCCCTCGCATCACTGCTAGACACGTGAATATAATATAACTTATATAAACAATTGACCCATAATTTAAAACAAAATAAACTAGTTAACAGATAGTAATAAAAATAAATAATAGCAACATAAAAATAGGGTAGGAGTAATAATATTCCGGAGTTTTTTTTGGTAATAAATAAATAATTATTGTATTATTCATTTATATTAAGTCACGGAAACACTGCAACAGAGGTTAGTTCTGACATTAATACGCTTATTTATATACATAAATAAAGATGAGAGAAAAAACCGCGGAATACGGAATTCCGTCCATCACTGATATATAGGTTTATCTATTATAATAGATTATCTCAACGGATTTGATCTGTTCTAGTGGATTTATAAGTGGAGGTTTGTTTTCCTATTCATTGTCCTTTTCAGAGATCGGTGCCTAATGAAAGAGGAAAAAATTAGGATGTAATGATGTTCTCGTTTGGGCTGCCACATCAATGTGTGTTGTCTCAAAAAAATGGATAACACACATTGAAGAGGAATAGACGAAATAGTCGTTTGTGGCCGTGTGGCCTTCCAAACGATAATATAATTTTCTTCTTACATTTTTCCTCTTCCATTCTCTGAAATGTACAATATTATTTATTATTAATAACCAATAACTTAAATTAAAATATAATTTTTAGTATTTCAGGCTACAAGGTGAATACTTGCAATGCTCAGATCAGGCTGAAAGTACCGTTATAGGATGATGCTTGTCCGATATCAAGGATAGGGGAGGAATGGCAAAAGAGTAAGTCTATAATGTGATCGTTTCTCAAAGAAGGCACTTCTGTGTGTTTTGTGGAATGTCGAAGGCGTAATTTACTTGGAGCTAGTTGCAATTGGTCGGACCATCGACGCAGACCCTCCAACTTGATCGAATGTATGCGGCACTTGGCGAGAAATATCCAGCATTGATCAATCGAAAGCGGATACTCCTTCAACAAAACCACACACCGCCAGACAAACGAAGGAAAAGATTAAAAATCTCGACGCCATTGAACTTCTTCCACATCCAGCTTACAGTCCGGACCTTACGCCATCTGATAATCACCTATTCCGATCCATGGCACACTTTCTTCGTGGTCGTAGCTTCAATGACCTGACCGATGTCGAAAACGGGTGCCGCAAGTTTTTCGCCTCTAAGAACAAGGAGTGGTACCACAGAGGGATCGAACAAGTTGCCGATAGATGGCTTCAAGCCATAGAGTCAAATGGTCTTTACTTTGAAACCTAATTGTTTTTCATGTGTTGTAAAATTATGTTTAAATTTTAAATAAAAAATCGGAAAAAAATTTGGTAATGCTCATTTTAATTTGGCGTGATAAAGTATATCAATTATGGGATCTTTCTGTCAATCAACAACCCTTATAATCATTATATTTCATCAATCAATACAAAACGAATAACTTTTGCTGAAAAATTTTCATAATCGCATTTCCATTCCCTGAAAATTCCCATCCAATTTATTTATTTATATGTATGTATTTATTTATTTATTCATACATTCAATTAACCTTCATTTCCTTGACCACAACTATACTAATTCTCCGAAAAAGCCACAAACAACAACAACAACAACAACAACAACAAAACCAAAAGAAAAAGTAATTGGCTTATTACACTTGGAAGAAGAGGAGATATAAGCATTCATCAAGATGGGGGTGGCTATGTGCACACGACGGCAGAGAGTCAGACTAAAGCAAAGGGCATATCATGTATACGTCAAGCTCATTCTTGCTCAATGAGCATCGACTAGAGCCGGCTGAGAGCGAAACGCTGCAAGAAGAAGAAGAAGGCGCTCGCCACCCCCACCGCCCGTGTCGATCAATTCCTATATAAAAATTCTCATTTTTTTTATTGCTCTCTTGGTTATTATTATTATTGTGGCATTCCATAATTGTGGATTATTTAGTTGGGTGCGCATTTGCATGCCCTTGCTGCCAGGAAACCTGTCTGAAATTGTCTGCAATCGAGAAGGCGTGGTGCCGTTGGGTTTCTGATTCTCTGTTTCGACGCACTCCACCCACATATTTGTGTGTGTGTGTGCGTTTCACATATATGCTGCACCAAATGTTTTTTTTGGTTTTCGTCTCATTTTCAGAAATTTTGTGGTTTTTTTAATGCACTACTGGAATTATTGATTGCAGGTGATGAGCCGCGAGAATGTTGCGGATCAAATGAACAACTCCAAGAAGCCCGTACCACCGACACTTGTTCTTCCAACCATTTCGGTATGTTTCTTTAGTTTTTTTTTGTGGGAAGGGCTAGTTAGGAACATTTACATGTACAAAAGATTAAAACGTTCGAATAATAAGAAAAAAAATGATAAAATAAGGTACATCCTAGTAGAAGAGCTATAGCACGCCAAAATCAATAAGAAATATAGAAGCTCAATAAAGTCTTTCTAATGTTATATTACCGAAAATTTTACTTAATTGGGATAGTTAACACCAGCTTACTAAAATAAATAAGCAACTTTGTCTAATTTGTACGTGGAAATTTAAAATACACTGTTAAATATTGGAAAACCGACGTTTGAATTTGGCGTGCTATAGCAAAACAATTTTCTTTGAAAGTTTTTGTTTTATGGACTGTATGGATAGAAGATTACCCAAAGAACAAAAATAGCCATAGTAGAAAGGCTCTAAGCCCCTACACGCCAACTGATATTCTAATAAAATGAGCTCAATAAACGTGTTAAAATACAGCTTTTCGGAAAGATATTCATACTTTTACATAGTTTGAGACAAGCCTAATTAAATTGCCGTGAGCAATGCCTCATTGAAAATACGCAACACGTTTTGTACACGGTTAAAAATTAGAAAATCGTAATTTCCAGTTGGCGTCCCCCTATATCAAAAGTTATAGCTTTTTTAAAAATAATTTTCAACGGTTAAAATCAAATCATTAATGAACAATTTTAGTCAAACCAAGCACGCCAAGTCGAAATGAATATTTTGTCAATATTTAAACGTGTCTTACTAATTTACACGTATTATTTTCATATAATTTAATACGTCATTCTTACTAGCCTGTCTTAAACTATCTAAAAAGCCACGCTTTTAGCGAAAAATGCAAAATGAGCACCTTTTCTGAGCTCTAAACTTAACCGTTCAATTGCACGTCCCAAAATTTATAGATATTTCTTAAGGGTTAGGAAGGAATTGAACATGAAGCCAATTATATAAAATAGCACAAAAAAAAAAAGAATTTTTGAAACCAAAGCAATGTTTACGTGCATTTGCGTAATACTACGTCATTAAATGAATACAATAATTGTACGAATTAGCAGCTAATTAGCGACATCACAACTAAAAACCGGCTTGAAAATAAACATCTTTGATCGTTTTCAACGAGAATTATCACAAGACCTCCCAGCTTAAAACAAAGACTAGAGCTCATAAAGTGCACTCGAATTCCCAGAAGATAACACAATTAATTGATAATTAAAAATTGTTGTCGGCCTAGATAAATATTATGAGATAGCGCTAAAGTTGTCCTTAGTGTATCAAGGGGGATTCTTATCTTGCGTTAATTATCTAAATTCGCAATTAATGGACAAGGACTTTTAAGAGTCCGAAAGGAAAAGAACTTGCTTTCAGAGCATTCCATGAGTCTCAAAACTCACACAATTCCGAGCTATTTTTTTTAGTTAGGGACATGTAAACGGCGTTAACATTATCCCATTAAAATTGACGTACGATATAACTTTATAATCCTTCGATTTGCGGCGCAGATGAGCATCATATCCATCAAATGTGCTATTTCATCCAACAAACAACATCTAAACAATGTGCAGCCGAATTGAGTTATTTTAAGTCTAAAAATACTCCAAACAATACACTCTTTATTTCATTTTGTTGTTGTTGTTGTTGTTGTTTATTTCCATCTATATTTGGTTCCAAAAAAACAGCAAAAACATGCATTTGAATTTACAATAAACAACAACAAAAGCAACAAAAATGGTTCTTTGCTGCTATACTATCAGGAATCTAAAGCTATCGGGGGGGGGGGGGGGGGGATATACGTATTTAGCCTTGTTAGGTTTAAACAGATAGATCATAAAGAGCTACAAAATTTAATATTCTAATGAGGAATTTGGTATTTTAAGAGAAGATCAATGAATTTGTCTTAACAAGGGATGTGTTTTAGGTCTCCATCTCAGATTTTGATAAAAGTTTGCAGGTAGATTCGTCATGGCTTTATTAGTATACTGACAAAAAATTAGGACCCAAAAAACAGTTTAAGTAGGTAAAAAATCGGTTTGAAATCCAAAAATGTCCCGTTTGTAAGATAAGTCTTATAAATTTGTAAGAAAATTTTGTCTCATAGTGTATCAAGATTATGTAAAAAGTGTTCTTTCATTTGATGTGGGCAAACGAGCTCATAAAACGTGCTCAAATCTAATATTTTGTGAATTTTTTTATATTTTTAAAGAGTTTATTAAGACAAAAGATAGTGTAAAGTTGTAAGACAAGCGTTCAAATAATAAAATCCAAGTTTTAATTTATTGTGCATTTATTCAAATTTGCTCGACCAGCAATGTTAACCAACAAAATATGCTATAATTATAGCCACGCCCATTGAATCCACTCGAGTCTCGATCAATTAAGACCACCCAGTTTAATAACACCAGTGATCACTCCCGCATTTGCATTCACGCGTAGATTTTTGACCATATTCTTATTGAAATGGATAATATATCCAGAGACTGGAAAGCATTTTTAGTCGTCATAATCACGTAGAGTACTGTAATATATTCTCAAACTTATATATATACACTAGCTGACAAAAGTTTTGTCACAAATGTTCTTTCGGGCTTAACTTTTTTGTGACTTGACCAAATTGGCTGATTTTTTGATATTTTATGTGAATCAGTGTTTAAAATGTTATAGTAACAAAATTTGGTTTAAATTACCAGGGCAATTTCGGTACCACGCATTCCGTTTTCCCTCATATTGATAACAGCTTTCCGGGTGGCAATTGGAGTTTCTTTACGTGGAGTCATCTCTAAAATGTTGCCAATTACTTCTATTTTCAATAAATTATGAAAAAATATAATTGAACTTTAAAAATTATTTAAAAATGCAGTGCAAGAAAAGTGCGTAATATCTTTGAGCTACGCGTTTTACGATAAACGATTGTCACTGTAAAACGGATCATCGTAATCACAATCGGGAAATTGTAAAATTATCTAAAACCATATGAATCTATCCAATAAAAAAATCAGCCAATTTGGTCAAGGCACAAAAAAGTTAAATCCGAAAAAACATTTGTGACAAAACTTTTGTCAGCTAGTGTATATATCTAATCAGTTGGTGTGTGTAGCGATACTGAGATGATTACTGTAGCTAGATAGATTCCCTCTGTCTCCTATACACGAAAATATCAGCATAAATGAATGCAATCCACTGCCCCGAAAAGCAAAATACCGCGTACCAATTGCGCCCTTTCAATTATTTATGATATAATATTGTATTTCTTAATTATTTTCAACAAAAACATAAGTTTAAATGTTGTATGGTATGTTTTGAAGAGCTCTGCAATTAGTAAATATTCTAAAACGGCAAAGAAAATGACGGAATATGAGCTAACACCGAATATTTCGAAAGAAAACATAAAAATTAATTTTCCTCGAAAATGTAGTAGCATTCCGGTCAAAAAACCACGAAAACCGCTATATCTCTTCATTTTATGTATCGTTGTCTGCGCGTTAAATTATTTTAAATTATACTTGTTGAAATAAATGATCGTCTATTGTAGAAGAGGAATATAGAAAAACGCAACACATCACAAAAGGCAACGCGCAGAGAAAAATACAAACACTGAGGGTGGAATTTCGTTTTGACCGAAGTGTAGTAGCTTATTTTTACGAAACCTGTATTAAAAAACTCCTAATTTTCTCCTCTATCTATTCAAATTACTTAAAATGGAAAAAAATAATTGTTTGAAAGTGCTATAAATATTTCCTGTAATTTTTAAAGGAAACGTGCAATTGGTGCGCGATCGTGTGCAATTTGCGCGTACTTTGCGGCAGTCGAATGTTAACGAATAACACAAAAAACAATAAATTACAGTGTCCTCCATTGATATGCGAGCAAGGTCCATCCATTCCATCCTCGCCGGTTTCGAGCAACCCCGACTCGGCTCTTAATGCCGATCTTATGACTCGCATTCAACTGGTAGGTTCTAGCTCTCACAAGCCTCTCAAACTCGCTCTCATTTCAGTTCACATCTGCTTTCGACAAGGCTCGTCTATCGCCCAACTACGCCACATCGGACCTCGGCTCCAGCGCCCGATCGAGCTTCTCCACGGCGTCATGGATGGGGCGCGAAAGGAGCGTCGATTTCGATGATCCCGGCAAAGAGCTCATTTCTCCATTCGACTGTGACACCGCGTGCTCCGCGTCGCCTTCTTATTCATTATCGCCAAACTCATTTTATCATTTCTCGTAAGCGTGTTTTTTGTTCAATGACAGACGGCGAGTTTAGATTTGACGCCAAAAGTGTTTCATCGCTCTACAATAGCACGAATCATTTGAATCAGTTGCTGACGATTGGCTCATTGGACCAACTGGCAAGGTTTGTCCGGGCTACACTCACTAACGCTCATTCAAGAATTGTAGAGAGCGAAGTCGTTCTGAAAGTGATATGATCCCACGAGACGAGGAACCGGCAAGCCTGGTTGGCTCGACACTGTCAGTTCCCGGCAGTTCATTCGCATCTTCGTCGTTGGTGCACAGCCATAGCCATGAGATTAAAAGGAGCAGCAGTACGCCGCCACCAACGGTTAGTTGATCTCTTCTGGTCGTTAATCAAGAAGAGTTTAGACGAGTGAACGCGAATTTCTACGCAAAACGGTGGATGAATCAGCGCCAAAGGTATTGGCGCCAAAACCGCAGCACGACTCGATCCTCGCCGAGCATGAACGCCGACCGTCGGCTCAGCAACAGTACACGTGCACCATCTGCGGACAGGCGTTCGCGGTGCACGACCGTCTGGCCAAGCATATCGCCTCGCGACATCGCCAGCGCTCATGCACCTTGGACGACGCCTCAAAAGTGCACAAATGCACAATCTGTCCGAAGAGTTTTTCACGAAGCGACATGCTAACAAGGCACATGCGGTTGCACACAGGCGCCAAGCCATACAGTTGTCCGACGTGTAATCAAGTCTTCTCAAGGTCCGACCATCTGTCGACGCATCTGAGAACACACACCGGAGAGAAACCCTACGGATGCCCGTTATGCTCCTACTCGGCGGTGAGTTGCTTTTCATGTTGAAATTGGCTATAAATCCTGCGTGACTATACAAATGGGGGATTTTATCTGCAAAGAAATGCGTGAATAAGTTTTTAGAAAAGAAAAATGAAGGAACGCAACCTTTCAGTAATGGGAACGTTTTTTTTAGATTGCGGGCGGGGTACCATAAAAATTGAAGTTTTCAATACCCGGGACCACTATTTTAGCACTATTTTAGCAAAAAAAAACCCGGACCAGCGGAAGTCCCTCCAATCTTTTTCGCCTACATACAAAGAGGAAAAGAATTTCTAACAAATTGAGCCCTACACTATCTTTCTATTGATGCTATTGCAGCTCAAACCCAAGAATGCACAGAGCTATGGTTTTATAGCACCAAAATAGCCCACGTTTTTGATTTGAAAACTTCATTTTGCGCTCACATGGATACTGTAAAAATGAATTCTAGAAGAAACCCCCAAAATAATTTGAGACTGCGCTATACTTGGGTTGAGGCTGAAACGACAAATTATAGATTTGAAAGCTGAAATATGGTGTATATCAAAATATAGGTGTGAATAGAAAATATAGAAATGAATGTCAAATAGAGCTAGAATGTTAGAGCAAGAATCTGTGTTCAAAACATATCAAATATTGTATAGTATCTAGTATCAGTATCAATGTAGTATCAATATCGATGATAGATTTTTAGCACTTTTTTAAAACTTGAAATGGCCGAAACTGGGTATGCACAACTTTGCTGCAAATGGGTTCTGAACAAAGTAGATTGCACCATGCGAAAGTTCACCGAAAGTTCGACGGGAATGCCAATTTTTAAACCATATAATGAATTTAAAACCGAGTTATAAAGATTCAAAAATAGCCAATTTGGCTGAAAATCCAAAAAAAGAGGGGGAGGGTACTTTTAGTGGTATCTTTGACGCTTAACATCTCGAAAAGTTTAATTGCGCCGGAGCTTTTGCGTAAATCATCTTGTAGATCAGGTTAAGGCGAATGTAAATCTTGTCGACGTAAAATGAAAACTGAATTTTTCACGTGACGTCAAAATTCTGAAGTTTCAGCCGATTATTAAAATTTTTTTATATGATAGATCAAAAAATTTTTATATGATAGATCCCCTCTTTCAGAATCCGCGTTCAAAACATATAAAAGATAATAGATTTTTGGCACTTTTTTTAGCTTGAAATGACTGAAATTGGGTATGCACAACTTTGCTGGGTCCTGAACAAAATAAATTGCACCATGTGAAAGTTCGCCGAAAGTTGTGTTATCTTTGACGCTTAATACCTCGAAAACTTTAATTGCGCCGGACCTGTTCCGTACATCATCTTGTGGATCAGGTCAAGACAAATCCGGCTATATAAATTTTATTGCCGTGTTGTAACATTTTTCAGGTTTTTATAGAATTATAGTTTTGAAGGCTGAAATATGGTATATGGGATAACTAAACACGAGTGATGCATATACTAAAATATTAGCTTCGCTAACTATTAGAATCATGCTGAAAAGGAGGGCTGAAAATTTACCGAAAATCTACCTTGAAAATCTAGGCTGAAAATCGAAAATCTACCTTGAATGGAGCCATTTGATGCCATGAGGACTTAGATCGAAAAGGGCTTTCAAATGAATAGATGCTCAAGGGCGGGCGTTTCAGAAACTGATGCGAGCCCAAGCCTTTTCATGCTCAGCCTTGTAGTTAATCTAACGAGTTGTTTAGAATAGGCAATTTAATATAGTAACATTACCATTTTCACAGGTTTTTGCAATCTTTTAACTGATTCTTAAGGAAATCAATAATTTATTCTTTTGCAATAGCTAAAATTACATCATTTGGGATGTTTATCCACTCGGTTTTTATTGATTAAAGATCGAATAACAGTTTTATTTCGCTATTGAATTTTATACTCATTTTGATAGAAAGTTCATTGAGTAGATAGCCTCCTGGACCCTCCTGGACTTTTGCCTCCTGGATAGTTCATTTCTAAGGCCAGAAAAATTATGAAAATTTAAAAATTTCAGAACAAACTAAAAACACAGTTTTGTAGAGCTGAAAAAGCGCTATCAGATAAATATATACAATAAAATTGTTGTGAAACAAAAGATAATATAAAAAATCTACAAAACTTATTCCTCAACCCAATAATTGCAATCCAAATTAAATCTGGATGCTCAATAAATCCACTAGAATCTCAAGTTTTGTCAAGTTTTGAATGGCACCTGATAGTTCAATGAAAAACTAAAGAGGAAAGAGGATTCTAATTTACACTTATAAATGAAAGACTCGGTTAAATATTGGAAAATTTCCATTTACATTTGGTGTGCATTCTTAAGCAGTCAAAAGCCAAATTGGATTATTAATGAGCTCAGAAGGCATGCTTAAATCTAACTTTATCGAAGTATATTAATATTGTGACGAATTTTAAGACTAACTTGTCTAAATTGTTGAGAAGGCCATAAACACTTAAAACTCTTCTAAAAATCGGAAAATGATAAAAGAAACGACGCAGTTTGCATAAAATAAAAACAAAAATTGCAGAGTCGCCGCGATATGATATCCCGTCACATGCGGACACATTCCCTCGACTCCGGCGGCGACACGACGACCCTCTCGATTGCCAACCTCTCGATTCGCAGCGCGTCAACATCACCACTTCCGCCAAAAGTGTCCATCGGCAGTGGCGAGCAATCGGCCTTCAAGCCTATCGGCTCAAAATCGCCCACATAAATCTAATCCCCATCGCACCCATCTCCCATCAATTCTGTAATCATTCTATTCACTAATCTTTCCTTCACGCACATTCAATATTGTCTGTCTATCTGTCCATCGGGTCCCATCATTATTATTATTATCTAGTCAACCTATTCAAATTGTGTTTTTATGTATTTTATCAACGTTTGTTGGATAATATTTATTCGAGTTATCAAATATTTGTTCGGTGTTTGTTACTGATTTACAAATAGCGAGCACGTCTGCGGTAGCCAGTGGCTGGAGCTTCCACAGCGAGGTCAGCGGTTCTTGGTGGGCATGGGCAGTAGGCGGCGTCGACTCCTGGCTCTCCGTTGGCTCCGACGTCTCCTGCTGGTCCGTCTGGGCCGGCTTCTCCGTCTTTTCCTGGAGCACCGGCTGGTCCTTCCGGTCCTTGGTTTCCTGGTTGTCCGTCTTCTCCTGGCTGTCCGTCCTTTCCTGGAGCTCCTTGTGGTCCTTCTGGTCCCTGTGGTCCAGGCGCTCCATGACCGCGTTGCTGCAATTTTATAAATACACTCTCTATTAATCTATTCCAAATCCTACCCCATTCTTTCCATCAGGTCCTGGTTGTCCATCCTCTCCTGGTTGTCCTGGTGCTCCGGCGTCTCCCTGCTCACCGGGTTGTCCTGGCTGTCCGTCGTTTCCTGGAGCTCCTGGCGCTCCCGGTTGTCCGTCAGGTCCTGGCGCTCCTTGCGGTCCGTCTGGTCCCTGTGGTCCTGGCGCTCCGGCTGGGCACGAGATGCACGCCTGCTGCTCATATGGATCTTTGGCTGGTGCGACGCCGTCCTGTCCGTTCTCTCCCGGCTTTCCTTGCTCGCCGTCGTCTCCCGGCTGTCCTGGCTCTCCTGGTGGTCCTGGAGGTCCCGCTGGACAGTTGGACGGCTGTGGTCCGCAGTTGCACGAAGACGCGCGCTTTCCTCTGCGGAAGATCGACTCGACACCCTGACGGCTCGCCAACTCGGGCGTCTTCACCACCATGATCCCCTGCCACGCGTCATTGGCAAAGTACTTGAACTCTTGCATGTCCTCCATAACGTCGAAATAAAGATTGTTGATGTCATTGTAGAGGAAGGCCACATAGACGAGACAGCCAAGGATGGCGGCTCCAGACACTGCCGAAGCAGCACCGACGAACATTCGGCTCATGATAGGATGGGTTGAAATTGAGTTGAATCGATTCGATTCGTTGCCAATGAGACGACGAACAAGCCTTAAATACAAACTGCGAGGTGTTGTAAAGTTGGGTTAACGGTTGAAGGGGAGTTGATAGCAGGATAAGATAGACGAGGCGCGATGATGATGTGAATGTTTATCAGATGCTTTAATCTAACCGTTGTAATATGGTTTTTGTTGTTTGCGCAAGGCTTCAATGCCGATTATGTCATTGAAAGGTTAAATATCATGTGTTTGCTTATTTGAATTTGAGATCTGATGTTGTTGTTCTTCTGCATTAATTTAATGAATTCTAATTGACCTTTCGATCATTGCTTACAAAGTGTTTTAAACTTCTTTCAATATAATTTCTATTGAGATGAAACGATTCAAATTATTTTCTTCATTTTTAAAATCCACTCCCCCTAGAAAAAAATTAAAAGATGTAAGAATTTACCAGAGAGTTTGGAAAACAAATTCCAATGCATTGAGATATATTTTCAAGAAAATAAACCTATAATACTTCGTCGTATTTATCTTAATTTATCTTAACTACCATTCAACTTTACGATTACGAGTTATCGAGCAAGACACTGATTTACAATAAGCGAGCACGTCTATGGTAGCCAGTGGCTGGAGCTTCCACAGTGAGATCAGCGGTTCTTGGTGGGCATGGGCAATTGGCTCCGACATCTGCTGCTGATCCGCCGGCTTCTCCGTCCTTTCCTTTATCTGACTATCAACTTTAAATGGACAAGGATCCATTTATTTATAGAGAGAGGCATTTGTCTGACTATCAACTTTAAATGGACAAGGATCCATTTATTTATAGAGAGAGGCATTTGTCTGACTATCAACTTTAAATGGACAAGGATCCATTTATTTATAGAGAGAGGCATTTGTCTGACTATCAACTTTAAATGGACAAGGATCCATTTATTTATAGAGAGAGGCATTTGTCTGACTATCAACTTTAAATGGATAAGGATCCATTTATTTATAGAGAGAGGCATTTGTCTGACTATCAACTTTAAATGGATAAGGATCCATTTATTTATAGAGAGAGGCATTTGTCTGACTATCAACTTTAAATGGATAAGGATCCATTTATTTATAGAGAGAGGCATTTGTCTGACTATCAACTTTAAATGGATAAGGATCCATTTATTTATAGAGAGAGGCATTTGTCTGACTATCAACTTTAAATGGATAAGGATCCATTTATTTATAGAGAGAGGCATTTGTCTGACTATCAACTTTAAATGGATAAGGATCCATTTATTTATAGAGAGAGGCATTTGTCTGACTATCAACTTTAAATGGACAAGGATCCATTTATTTATAGAGAGAGGCATTAGTCTGACTATCAACTTTAAATGGATAAGGATCCATTTATTTATAGAGAGAGGCATTTGTCTGACTATCAACTTTAAATGGATAAGGATCCATTTATTTATAGAGAGAGGCATTTGTCTGACTATCAACTTTAAATGGATAAGGATCCATTTATTTATAGAGAGAGGCATTTGTCTGACTATCAACTTTAAATGGATAAGGATCCATTTATTTATAGAGAGAGGCATTTGTCTGACTATCAACTTTAAATGGACAAGGATCCATTTATTTATAGAGAGAGGCATTTGTCTGACTATCAACTTTAAATGGATAAGGATCCATTTATTTATAGAGAGAGGCATTTGTCTGACTATCAACTTTAAATGGATAAGGATCCATTTATTTATAGAGAGAGGCATTTGTCTGACTATCAACTTTAAATGGACAAGGATCCATTTATTTATAGAGAGAGGCATTTGTCTGACTATCAACTTTAAATGGATAAGGATCCATTTATTTATAGAGAGAGGCATTTGTCTGACTATCAACTTTAAATGGATAAGGATCCATTTATTTATAGAGAGAGGCATTTGTCTGACTATCAACTTTAAATGGATAAGGATCCATTTATTTATAGAGAGAGGCATTTGTCTGACTATCAACTTTAAATGGATAAGGATCCATTTATTTATAGAGAGAGGCATTTGTCTGACTATCAACTTTAAATGGACAAGGATCCATTTATTTATAGAGAGAGGCATTTGTCTGACTATCAACTTTAAATGGATAAGGATCCATTTATTTATAGAGAGAGGCATTTGTCTGACTATCAACTTTAAATGGATAAGGATCCATTTATTTATAGAGAGAGGCATTTGTCTGACTATCAACTTTAAATGGATAAGGATCCATTTATTTATAGAGAGAGGCATTTGTCTGACTATCAACTTTAAATGGATAAGGATCCATTTATTTATAGAGAGAGGCATTTGTCTGACTATCAACTTTAAATGGATAAGGATCCATTTATTTATAGAGAGAGGCATTTGTCTGACTATCAACTTTAAATGGATAAGGATCCATTTATTTATAGAGAGAGGCATTTGTCTGACTATCAACTTTAAATGGATAAGGATCCATTTATTTATAGAGAGAGGCATTTGTCTGACTATCAACTTTAAATGGATAAGGATCCATTTATTTATAGAGAGAGGCATTTGTCTGACTATCAACTTTAAATGGACAAGGATCCATTTATTTATAGAGAGAGGCATTTGTCTGACTATCAACTTTAAATGGATAAGGATCCATTTATTTATAGAGAGAGGCATTTGTCTGACTATCAACTTTAAATGGATAAGGATCCATTTATTTATAGAGAGAGGCATTTGTCTGACTATCAACTTTAAATGGATAAGGATCCATTTATTTATAGAGAGAGGCATTTGTCTGACTATCAACTTTAAATGGACAAGGATCCATTTATTTATAGAGAGAGGCATTTGTCTGACTATCAACTTTAAATGGACAAGGATCCATTTATTTATAGAGAGAGGCATTTGTCTGACTATCAACTTTAAATGGATAAGGATCCATTTATTTATAGAGAGAGGCATTTGTCTGACTATCAACTTTAAATGGATAAGGATCCATTTATTTATAGAGAGAGGCATTTGTCTGACTATCAACTTTAAATGGATAAGGATCCATTTATTTATAGAGAGAGGCATTTGTCTGACTATCAACTTTAAATGGACAAGGATCCATTTATTTATAGAGAGAGGCATTTGTCTGACTATCAACTTTAAATGGATAAGGATCCATTTATTTATAGAGAGAGGCATTTGTCTGACTATCAACTTTAAATGGATAAGGATCCATTTATTTATAGAGAGAGGCATTTGTCTGACTATCAACTTTAAATGGATAAGGATCCATTTATTTATAGAGAGAGGCATTTGTCTGACTATCAACTTTAAATGGATAAGGATCCATTTATTTATAGAGAGAGGCATTTGTCTGACTATCAACTTTAAATGGATAAGGATCCATTTATTTATAGAGAGAGGCATTTGTCTGACTATCAACTTTAAATGGATAAGGATCCATTTATTTATAGAGAGAGGCATTTGTCTGACTATCAACTTTAAATGGATAAGGATCCATTTATTTATAGAGAGAGGCATTTGTCTGACTATCAACTTTAAATGGATAAGGATCCATTTATTTATAGAGAGAGGCATTTGTCTGACTATCAACTTTAAATGGATAAGGATCCATTTATTTATAGAGAGAGGCATTTGTCTGACTATCAACTTTAAATGGATAAGGATCCATTTATTTATAGAGAGAGGCATTTGTCTGACTATCAACTTTAAATGGACAAGGATCCATTTATTTATAGAGAGAGGCATTTGTCTGACTATCAACTTTAAATGGATAAGGATCCATTTATTTATAGAGAGAGGCATTTGTCTGACTATCAACTTTAAATGGATAAGGATCCATTTATTTATAGAGAGAGGCATTTGTCTGACTATCAACTTTAAATGGATAAGGATCCATTTATTTATAGAGAGAGGCATTTGTCTGACTATCAACTTTAAATGGACAAGGATCCATTTATTTATAGAGAGAGGCATTTGTCTGACTATCAACTTTAAATGGATAAGGATCCATTTATTTATAGAGAGAGGCATTTGTCTGACTATCAACTTTAAATGGATAAGGATCCATTTATTTATAGAGAGAGGCATTTGTCTGACTATCAACTTTAAATGGACAAGGATCCATTTATTTATAGAGAGAGGCATTTGTCTGACTATCAACTTTAAATGGATAAGGATCCATTTATTTATAGAGAGAGGCATTTGTCTGACTATCAACTTTAAATGGATAAGGATCCATTTATTTATAGAGAGAGGCATTTGTCTGACTATCAACTTTAAATGGACAAGGATCCATTTATTTATAGAGAGAGGCATTTGTCTGACTATCAACTTTAAATGGACAAGGATCCATTTATTTATAGAGAGAGGCATTTGTCTGACTATCAACTTTAAATGGATAAGGATCCATTTATTTATAGAGAGAGGCATTTGTCTGACTATCAACTTTAAATGGATAAGGATCCATTTATTTATAGAGAGAGGCATTTGTCTGACTATCAACTTTAAATGGATAAGGATCCATTTATTTATAGAGAGAGGCATTTGTCTGACTATCAACTTTAAATGGACAAGGATCCATTTATTTATAGAGAGAGGCATTTGTCTGACTATCAACTTTAAATGGATAAGGATCCATTTATTTATAGAGAGAGGCATTTGTCTGACTATCAACTTTAAATGGATAAGGATCCATTTATTTATAGAGAGAGGCATTTGTCTGACTATCAACTTTAAATGGATAAGGATCCATTTATTTATAGAGAGAGGCATTTGTCTGACTATCAACTTTAAATGGACAAGGATCCATTTATTTATAGAGAGAGGCATTTGTCTGACTATCAACTTTAAATGGATAAGGATCCATTTATTTATAGAGAGAGGCATTTGTCTGACTATCAACTTTAAATGGATAAGGATCCATTTATTTATAGAGAGAGGCATTTGTCTGACTATCAACTTTAAATGGACAAGGATCCATTTATTTATAGAGAGAGGCATTTGTCTGACTATCAACTTTAAATGGACAAGGATCCATTTATTTATAGAGAGAGGCATTTGTCTGACTATCAACTTTAAATGGATAAGGATCCATTTATTTATAGAGAGAGGCATTTGTCTGACTATCAACTTTAAATGGACAAGGATCCATTTATTTATAGAGAGAGGCATTTGTCTGACTATCAACTTTAAATGGACAAGGATCCATTTATTTATAGAGAGAGGCATTTGTCTGACTATCAACTTTAAATGGATAAGGATCCATTTATTTATAGAGAGAGGCATTTGTCTGACTATCAACTTTAAATGGATAAGGATCCATTTATTTATAGAGAGAGGCATTTGTCTGACTATCAACTTTAAATGGACAAGGATCCATTTATTTATAGAGAGAGGCATTTGTCTGACTATCAACTTTAAATGGATAAGGATCCATTTATTTATAGAGAGAGGCATTTGTCTGACTATCAACTTTAAATGGATAAGGATCCATTTATTTATAGAGAGAGGCATTTGTCTGACTATCAACTTTAAATGGATAAGGATCCATTTATTTATAGAGAGAGGCATTTGTCTGACTATCAACTTTAAATGGACAAGGATCCATTTATTTATAGAGAGAGGCATTTGTCTGACTATCAACTTTAAATGGATAAGGATCCATTTATTTATAGAGAGAGGCATTTGTCTGACTATCAACTTTAAATGGATAAGGATCCATTTATTTATAGAGAGAGGCATTTGTCTGACTATCAACTTTAAATGGATAAGGATCCATTTATTTATAGAGAGAGGCATTTGTCTGACTATCAACTTTAAATGGACAAGGATCCATTTATTTATAGAGAGAGGCATTTGTCTGACTATCAACTTTAAATGGATAAGGATCCATTTATTTATAGAGAGAGGCATTTGTCTGACTATCAACTTTAAATGGATAAGGATCCATTTATTTATAGAGAGAGGCATTTGTCTGACTATCAACTTTAAATGGATAAGGATCCATTTATTTATAGAGAGAGGCATTTGTCTGACTATCAACTTTAAATGGACAAGGATCCATTTATTTATAGAGAGAGGCATTTGTCTGACTATCAACTTTAAATGGATAAGGATCCATTTATTTATAGAGAGAGGCATTTGTCTGACTATCAACTTTAAATGGATAAGGATCCATTTATTTATAGAGAGAGGCATTTGTCTGACTATCAACTTTAAATGGATAAGGATCCATTTATTTATAGAGAGAGGCATTTGTCTGACTATCAACTTTAAATGGACAAGGATCCATTTATTTATAGAGAGAGGCATTTGTCTGACTATCAACTTTAAATGGATAAGGATCCATTTATTTATAGAGAGAGGCATTTGTCTGACTATCAACTTTAAATGGATAAGGATCCATTTATTTATAGAGAGAGGCATTTGTCTGACTATCAACTTTAAATGGACAAGGATCCATTTATTTATAGAGAGAGGCATTTGTCTGACTATCAACTTTAAATGGACAAGGATCCATTTATTTATAGAGAGAGGCATTTGTCTGACTATCAACTTTAAATGGATAAGGATCCATTTATTTATAGAGAGAGGCATTTGTCTGACTATCAACTTTAAATGGACAAGGATCCATTTATTTATAGAGAGAGGCATTTGTCTGACTATCAACTTTAAATGGACAAGGATCCATTTATTTATAGAGAGAGGCATTTGTCTGACTATCAACTTTAAATGGATAAGGATCCATTTATTTATAGAGAGAGGCATTTGTCTGACTATCAACTTTAAATGGACAAGGATCCATTTATTTATAGAGAGAGGCATTTGTCTGACTATCAACTTTAAATGGATAAGGATCCATTTATTTATAGAGAGAGGCATTTGTCTGACTATCAACTTTAAATGGACAAGGATCCATTTATTTATAGAGAGAGGCATTTGTCTGACTATCAACTTTAAATGGATAAGGATCCATTTATTTATAGAGAGAGGCATTTGTCTGACTATCAACTTTAAATGGATAAGGATCCATTTATTTATAGAGAGAGGCATTTGTCTGACTATCAACTTTAAATGGACAAGGATCCATTTATTTATAGAGAGAGGCATTTGTCTGACTATCAACTTTAAATGGATAAGGATCCATTTATTTATAGAGAGAGGCATTTGTCTGACTATCAACTTTAAATGGACAAGGATCCATTTATTTATAGAGAGAGGCATTTGTCTGACTATCAACTTTAAATGGACAAGGATCCATTTATTTATAGAGAGAGGCATTTGTCTGACTATCAACTTTAAATGGATAAGGATCCATTTATTTATAGAGAGAGGCATTTGTCTGACTATCAACTTTAAATGGATAAGGATCCATTTATTTATAGAGAGAGGCATTTGTCTGACTATCAACTTTAAATGGACAAGGATCCATTTATTTATAGAGAGAGGCATTTGTCTGACTATCAACTTTAAATGGACAAGGATCCATTTATTTATAGAGAGAGGCATTTGTCTGACTATCAACTTTAAATGGATAAGGATCCATTTATTTATAGAGAGAGGCATTTGTCTGACTATCAACTTTAAATGGATAAGGATCCATTTATTTATAGAGAGAGGCATTTGTCTGACTATCAACTTTAAATGGATAAGGATCCATTTATTTATAGAGAGAGGCATTTGTCTGACTATCAACTTTAAATGGATAAGGATCCATTTATTTATAGAGAGAGGCATTTGTCTGACTATCAACTTTAAATGGACAAGGATCCATTTATTTATAGAGAGAGGCATTTGTCTGACTATCAACTTTAAATGGACAAGGATCCATTTATTTATAGAGAGAGGCATTTGTCTGACTATCAACTTTAAATGGACAAGGATCCATTTATTTATAGAGAGAGGCATTTGTCTGACTATCAACTTTAAATGGATAAGGATCCATTTATTTATAGAGAGAGGCATTTGTCTGACTATCAACTTTAAATGGACAAGGATCCATTTATTTATAGAGAGAGGCATTTGTCTGACTATCAACTTTAAATGGATAAGGATCCATTTATTTATAGAGAGAGGCATTTGTCTGACTATCAACTTTAAATGGACAAGGATCCATTTATTTATAGAGAGAGGCATTTGTCTGACTATCAACTTTAAATGGATAAGGATCCATTTATTTATAGAGAGAGGCATTTGTCTGACTATCAACTTTAAATGGACAAGGATCCATTTATTTATAGAGAGAGGCATTTGTCTGACTATCAACTTTAAATGGACAAGGATCCATTTATTTATAGAGAGAGGCATTTGTCTGACTATCAACTTTAAATGGATAAGGATCCATTTATTTATAGAGAGAGGCATTTGTCTGACTATCAACTTTAAATGGATAAGGATCCATTTATTTATAGAGAGAGGCATTTGTCTGACTATCAACTTTAAATGGACAAGGATCCATTTATTTATAGAGAGAGGCATTTGTCTGACTATCAACTTTAAATGGACAAGGATCCATTTATTTATAGAGAGAGGCATTTGTCTGACTATCAACTTTAAATGGACAAGGATCCATTTATTTATAGAGAGAGGCATTTGTCTGACTATCAACTTTAAATGGATAAGGATCCATTTATTTATAGAGAGAGGCATTTGTCTGACTATCAACTTTAAATGGACAAGGATCCATTTATTTATAGAGAGAGGCATTTGTCTGACTATCAACTTTAAATGGACAAGGATCCATTTATTTATAGAGAGAGGCATTTGTCTGACTATCAACTTTAAATGGACAAGGATCCATTTATTTATAGAGAGAGGCATTTGTCTGACTATCAACTTTAAATGGACAAGGATCCATTTATTTATAGAGAGAGGCATTTGTCTGACTATCAACTTTAAATGGACAAGGATCCATTTATTTATAGAGAGAGGCATTTGTCTGACTATCAACTTTAAATGGATAAGGATCCATTTATTTATAGAGAGAGGCATTTGTCTGACTATCAACTTTAAATGGATAAGGATCCATTTATTTATAGAGAGAGGCATTTGTCTGACTATCAACTTTAAATGGATAAGGATCCATTTATTTATAGAGAGAGGCATTTGTCTGACTATCAACTTTAAATGGATAAGGATCCATTTATTTATAGAGAGAGGCATTTGTCTGACTATCAACTTTAAATGGACAAGGATCCATTTATTTATAGAGAGAGGCATTTGTCTGACTATCAACTTTAAATGGACAAGGATCCATTTATTTATAGAGAGAGGCATTTGTCTGACTATCAACTTTAAATGGACAAGGATCCATTTATTTATAGAGAGAGGCATTTGTCTGACTATCAACTTTAAATGGACAAGGATCCATTTATTTATAGAGAGAGGCATTTGTCTGACTATCAACTTTAAATGGATAAGGATCCATTTATTTATAGAGAGAGGCATTTGTCTGACTATCAACTTTAAATGGACAAGGATCCATTTATTTATAGAGAGAGGCATTTGTCTGACTATCAACTTTAAATGGACAAGGATCCATTTATTTATAGAGAGAGGCATTTGTCTGACTATCAACTTTAAATGGACAAGGATCCATTTATTTATAGAGAGAGGCATTTGTCTGACTATCAACTTTAAATGGATAAGGATCCATTTATTTATAGAGAGAGGCATTTGTCTGACTATCAACTTTAAATGGATAAGGATCCATTTATTTATAGAGAGAGGCATTTGTCTGACTATCAACTTTAAATGGACAAGGATCCATTTATTTATAGAGAGAGGCATTTGTCTGACTATCAACTTTAAATGGATAAGGATCCATTTATTTATAGAGAGAGGCATTTGTCTGACTATCAACTTTAAATGGACAAGGATCCATTTATTTATAGAGAGAGGCATTTGTCTGACTATCAACTTTAAATGGATAAGGATCCATTTATTTATAGAGAGAGGCATTTGTCTGACTATCAACTTTAAATGGACAAGGATCCATTTATTTATAGAGAGAGGCATTTGTCTGACTATCAACTTTAAATGGACAAGGATCCATTTATTTATAGAGAGAGGCATTTGTCTGACTATCAACTTTAAATGGACAAGGATCCATTTATTTATAGAGAGAGGCATTTGTCTGACTATCAACTTTAAATGGACAAGGATCCATTTATTTATAGAGAGAGGCATTTGTCTGACTATCAACTTTAAATGGACAAGGATCCATTTATTTATAGAGAGAGGCATTTGTCTGACTATCAACTTTAAATGGACAAGGATCCATTTATTTATAGAGAGAGGCATTTGTCTGACTATCAACTTTAAATGGATAAGGATCCATTTATTTATAGAGAGAGGCATTTGTCTGACTATCAACTTTAAATGGACAAGGATCCATTTATTTATAGAGAGAGGCATTTGTCTGACTATCAACTTTAAATGGACAAGGATCCATTTATTTATAGAGAGAGGCATTTGTCTGACTATCAACTTTAAATGGACAAGGATCCATTTATTTATAGAGAGAGGCATTTGTCTGACTATCAACTTTAAATGGACAAGGATCCATTTATTTATAGAGAGAGGCATTTGTCTGACTATCAACTTTAAATGGACAAGGATCCATTTATTTATAGAGAGAGGCATTTGTCTGACTATCAACTTTAAATGGACAAGGATCCATTTATTTATAGAGAGAGGCATTTGTCTGACTATCAACTTTAAATGGACAAGGATCCATTTATTTATAGAGAGAGGCATTTGTCTGACTATCAACTTTAAATGGACAAGGATCCATTTATTTATAGAGAGAGGCATTTGTCTGACTATCAACTTTAAATGGACAAGGATCCATTTATTTATAGAGAGAGGCATTTGTCTGACTATCAACTTTAAATGGACAAGGATCCATTTATTTATAGAGAGAGGCATTTGTCTGACTATCAACTTTAAATGGACAAGGATCCATTTATTTATAGAGAGAGGCATTTGTCTGACTATCAACTTTAAATGGACAAGGATCCATTTATTTATAGAGAGAGGCATTTGTCTGACTATCAACTTTAAATGGACAAGGATCCATTTATTTATAGAGAGAGGCATTTGTCTGACTATCAACTTTAAATGGACAAGGATCCATTTATTTATAGAGAGAGGCATTTGTCTGACTATCAACTTTAAATGGACAAGGATCCATTTATTTATAGAGAGAGGCATTTGTCTGACTATCAACTTTAAATGGACAAGGATCCATTTATTTATAGAGAGAGGCATTTGTCTGACTATCAACTTTAAATGGATAAGGATCCATTTATTTATAGAGAGAGGCATTTGTCTGACTATCAACTTTAAATGGACAAGGATCCATTTATTTATAGAGAGAGGCATT
Source organism: Caenorhabditis plicata (assembly GCA_963931815.1). Taxonomy (NCBI): domain Eukaryota; kingdom Metazoa; phylum Nematoda; class Chromadorea; order Rhabditida; family Rhabditidae; genus Caenorhabditis; species Caenorhabditis plicata. The sequence continues at coordinate 17,146,608 of OZ007492.1, read as the reverse complement.
TGTCTGACTATCAACTTTAAATGGACAAGGATCCATTTATTTATAGAGAGAGGCATTTGTCTGACTATCAACTTTAAATGGACAAGGATCCATTTATTTATAGAGAGAGGCATTTGTCTGACTATCAACTTTAAATGGACAAGGATCCATTTATTTATAGAGAGAGGCATTTGTCTGACTATCAACTTTAAATGGACAAGGATCCATTTATTTATAGAGAGAGGCATTTGTCTGACT